>JBBDGP010000366.1:6465000-6940511 GCA_037952835.1 Lithobates septentrionalis | reverse complement strand
ATGTATAGTGTATGGTGGGGGGAGGGGGGTGTATGTATGTATGTATGTATGTATAGTGTATGGTGAGGGGAGGGGGGGTGTATGTATAGTGTATGGTGGGGGGAGGGGGGGTGTATGTATATATGTATGTATAGTGTATGGTGGGGGGAGGGGGGTGTATGTATATATGTATGTATAGTGTATAGTGGGGGGAGGGGGGTGTATGTATATATGTATGTATAGTGTATGGTGGGGGGAGGGGGGTGTATGTATATATGTATGTATAGTGTATGGTGAGGGGAGGGGGGTGTATGTATGTATATATGTATGTATAGTGTATGGTGGGGGAGGGGGGTGTATGTATATATGTATGTATAGTGTATGGTGGGGGGAGGGGGGTGTATGTATAGTGTATGGTGGGGGGAGGGGGGTGTATGTATAGTGTATGGTGGGGGGAGGGGGGTGTATGTATGTATATATGTATGTATAGTGTATGGTGGGGGAGGGGGGTGTATGTATATATGTATGTATAGTGTATGGTGGGGGGAGGGGGGTGTACGTATATATGTATGTATAGTGTATGGTGGGGGGAGGGGGGTGTATGTATATATGTATGTATAGTGTATGGTGGGGGAAGGGGGGTGTACGTATATATGTATGTATAGTGTATGGTGGGGGGAGGGGGGTGTATGTATATATGTATGTATAGTGTATGGTGGGGGAAAGGGGGTGTATGTATATATGTATGTATAGTGTATGGTGGGGGAGGGGGGTGTATGTATATATGTATGTATAGTGTATGGTGGGGGGAGGGGGGTGTATGTATATATGTATGTATAGTGTATAGTGGGGGGAGGGGGTGTATGTATATATGTATGTATAGTGTATAGTGGGGGGAGGGGGGTGTACGTATATATGTATGTATAGTGTATGGTGGGGGGAGGGGGGTGTACGTATATATGTATGTATAGTGTATGGTGGGGGGAGGGGGCGTATGTATATATGTATGTATAGTGTATGGTGGGGGGAGGGGGGGTGTATGTATAGTGTATGGTGGGGGAGGGGGGGTGTATGTATGTATAGTGTATGGTGGGGGGAGGGGGGGTGTATGTATAGTGTATGGTGGGGGGAGGGGGGTGTATGTATAGTGTATGGTGGGGGGGTGTATGTATATATGTATGTATAGTGTGGGGAGGGGGGTGTAAGTATATATACATGTATGTATAGTGTATGGTGGGGGGAGGGGGGTGTATGTATGTATGTATGTATGTATAGTGTATGGTGAGGGGAGGGGGGGTGTATGTATAGTGTATGGTGGGGGGAGGGGGGGTGTATGTATATATGTATGTATAGTGTATGGTGGGGGGAGGGGGGTGTATGTATATATGTATGTATAGTGTATAGTGGGGGGAGGGGGGTGTATGTATATATGTATGTATAGTGTATGGTGGGGGGAGGGGGGTGTATGTATATATGTATGTATAGTGTATGGTGAGGGGAGGGGGGTGTATGTATGTATATATGTATGTATAGTGTATGGTGGGGGAGGGGGGTGTATGTATATATGTATGTATAGTGTATGGTGGGGGGAGGGGGGTGTATGTATAGTGTATGGTGGGGGGAGGGGGGTGTATGTATAGTGTATGGTGGGGGGAGGGGGGTGTATGTATGTATATATGTATGTATAGTGTATGGTGGGGGAGGGGGGTGTATGTATATATGTATGTATAGTGTATGGTGGGGGGAGGGGGGTGTATGTATATATGTATGTATAGTGTATGGTGGGGGAAAGGGGGTGTATGTATATATGTATGTATAGTGTATGGTGGGGGGAGGGGGGTGTATGTATATATGTATGTATAGTGTATGGTGGGGGGAGGGGGGTGTATGTATATATGTATGTATAGTGTATGGTGGGGGGAGGGGGGTGTATGTATATATGTATGTATAGTGTATAGTGGGGGGAGGGGGTGTATGTATATATGTATGTATAGTGTATAGTGGGGGGAGGGGGGTGTACGTATATATGTATGTATAGTGTATGGTGGGGGGAGGGGGGTGTACGTATATATGTATGTATAGTGTATGGTGGGGGAGGGGGCGTATGTATATATGTATGTATAGTGTATGGTGGGGGGAGGGGGGGTGTATGTATAGTGTATGGTGGGGGAGGGGGGGTGTATGTATGTATAGTGTATGGTGGGGGGAGGGGGGGTGTATGTATAGTGTATGGTGGGGGGAGGGGGGTGTATGTATAGTGTATGGTGGGGGGGTGTATGTATATATGTATGTATAGTGTATGGTGGGGGGAGGGGGGTGTATGTATATATGTATGTATAGTGTATAGTGGGGGGAGGGGGGTGTATATATGTATGTATGTATAGTGTATGGTGGGGGGAGGGGGGTGTATGTATGTATGTATGTATGTATAGTGTATGGTGAGGGGAGGGGGGTGTATGTATATATGTATGTATAGTGTATGGTGGGGGGAGGGGGGTGTATGTATATATGTATGTATAGTGTATGGTGGGGGGAGGGGGGCGTATGTATATATGTATGTATAGTGTATGGTGGGGGAGGGGGGGTGTATGTATAGTGTATGGTGGGGGAGGGGGGGTGTATGTATGTATAGTGTATGGTGGGGGGAGGGGGGGGTGTATGTATAGTGTATGGTGGGGGGGAGGGGGGTGTATGTATAGTGTATGGTGGGGGGGTGTATGTATATATGTATGTATAGTGTATGGTGGGGGGAGGGGGGTGTATGTATATATGTATGTATAGTGTATGGTGGGGGGAGGGGGGTGTATGTATATATGTATGTATAGTGTGGGGAGGGGGGTGTAAGTATATATACATGTATGTATAGTGTATGGTGGGGGGAGGGGGGTGTATGTATGTATGTATGTATGTATAGTGTATGGTGAGGGGGTGTATGTATAGTGTATGGTGGGGGGAGGGGGGGTGTATGTATAGTGTATAGTGGGGGGAGGGGGGTGTATGTATATATGTATGTATAGTGTATGGTGGGGGAGGGGGGTGTATGTATATATGTATGTATAGTGTATGGTGAGGGGAGGGGGGGTGTATGTATAGTGTATGGTGGGGGGGTGTATGTATATATGTATGTATAGTGTATGGTGGGGGAGGGGGGTGTATGTATATATGTATGTATAGTGTATGGTGGGGGAGGGGGGTGTATGTATATATGTATGTATAGTGTATGGTGGGGGAGGGGGGTGTATGTATATATGTATGTATAGTGTATGGTGGGGGGAGGGGGGTGTATGTATGTATGTATGTATAGTGTATAGTGGGGGGAGGGGGGTGTATGTATATATGTATGTATGTATAGTGTATGGTGGGGGGAGGGGGGTGTATGTATGTATGTATGTATAGTGTATAGTGGGGGGAGGGGGGTGTATGTATATATGTATGTATGTATAGTGTATGGTGGGGGGAGGGGGGTGTATGTATGTATGTATGTATGTATAGTGTATGGTGGGGGGAGGGGGGGTGTATGTATGTATAGTGTATGGTGGGGGGGAGAGGTGAGAGTACTTTGAAATCCTGACATGGATGGTAAAAACTTACCTTACAAGCTGGGCTCCAGTCCCAGCGCGATCTGTGCACACATTCCAGCAGGGAATGGGGAGGCTCCGCCCACCTCCTTGTCTCTTCTGCTGGCAGCCAGAGGATTGGAGGAGAGCACCCGGCCAGTAACATGGAGGCTCCGCCTGTGTGTCCCGACTCCGTCCTGCACTCAGACAGCTGAGCGGGAGCAGCAGCGCTAAGGCGGCGCTACGCACCCGAATTCCACGGCCGCACTGATGACACAGCTTCGGCACAGGGAGCCACGGGTCTGAAATGAATAATGTGCCCGGGTCTCAGGCGGGCAGAGACCCGGGCACATGTTTCAAAACCCGTACTGTCCGGGTGAATCCCGGACAGGTGGCAACCCTACTGTAGGGGGACTCCTCAGTAGTCACAGGGAACCCATCAAATAACGGGAAGAAGATAATAACAGCCCCACTAGGGGGTAGCTTACGGGTAACTTCATCCTCTGGGCAGGGTATCCAGCCAGTGCGATGCATCCTCCAGCAAGGTAAAAAACCGCACCGTCTCGCCATCTTGGACTAGGAGCCTGGCTGGGAATAACATACTATATTTAATGTGTCTGTTCCGGAGGTTCAGCTTGACCTGGTCGAAGGATCGGCGGAGTTTTTGGGTGTCGATCGAGTAATCCGGAAAGATCATCAGGTGTGCTCCTTCATAGTTTAGGACGTCCAACTTCCTGGCCTCATGTAGAACCTGGTCTCGATCTCTGAAATTCAGGAGACGAAGGATGAACGTACGTGGAGGAGCTTCCGGGATTCCCCAGGCAGCAGGCATCCTGTGTGCCCTCTCCACTGCAAAGAACGGTGAGAACTGTGCACGTGGTAAGAGAGTATGCAGGAGACGTTCTGTGAAGGTCTGGGGGTCCGATCCCTACACCCCCTCAGGCAGGCCCACGATGCGAAGATTATTTCTTCAATTCCGGTTTTCAGAATCTTTAGCCCTGCTCTCCAGCAGTTTGACTCTGGTCTGCGGGGTGCGGAGGGAGCCCAAATGGTCTCGCAATGTATCCTCCGAGTCTCCCACGCGCCTCTCAGCTTCGGTCAGCCTGGCGCGGAACGAATCCATGTCCCGACGGATGAGGCTTATGTCGAGCTGGACGGACTCAATTTTGCCTGTCAGAGTGGTTTGGCAGGTTGTTATCGCCTGCATGAGTGCGGTGAAGTTTGATCGCTCCGTGAGAGAGGGGTCGGAATCGTCCGCTTGGGAGGCCATGTGTGCTGGAGGTTTAGGAGCAGGGCCCGAACCAGGCTGGGTCTTTGCTTTTCCTGCTGCAGTAGACTTGCGGATGGCTGGGTTGCCTTTACCTTTGGTCATCCCAGACTAGGTCTCACCCCTGTCAGGATCGGCAGGTTATATGGCTCAGTCTGCAGGGGAGAAGGCGTTATTTCAGAGCAGGCAGCCGGAGCTCAGTCCATGTGCGTCTTCTCAGATGGCCATCTTGGACACTCCCCCCACTTTGGTATTTAAAGACAGTTTATTACAATTACAACTAAAGTCTCGGTTTTTTTTTTGTTAAAAATGACAAACCTGTTATACTTACCTGCTCTGTGCCGTGGATTTGAACAAGAGCAGCCCAGATCCTCCTCTTCTCGGGTCCCTCTTCGACGCTCCTGGCCCCTCCCTCCTTACAAGTGCCCCCTCTGCAAGCAGCTTGCTATGGGGGCACCCGAGCCGAGTCACAGCTCCCTGTGTCCATTCAGACATGGAGCCATGGCCCGGCCCCATCCCTTTTCTCTCCTCATTGGCTGACTGACTTTGACAGCAGCAGGAGCCAGTGGCTTTGCACTGCTGTATCAGCCAATGAGGAGGGGATTTCTGGGCAGCTGAGACCCTCCTACAACATCGCTGGAACGAGATGGGGCTCAGGGAAGCAGTAGAGGGGCTGAGTGGGGCTGCTGCACACAAAAGGCTTTTTATCTTAATGCACAGCAAGGCTTAATTGCTTGTTTAGATCTAGGGGATATAGCAAAGATTTACTTACCTGATCCTTCACTGTTCCACACTGTTTAGACCAGTCCCCACAGCATCTTCTCCCCCATTCTCCATGGGTCTAAGGTCCTCTGACATCATCAAGACCAATGCACAGTCCATATCCCTGCTTTGGATGTGATGATGCTGAGAGACAGGCCACCACTGGAGTGTGGGGGAGCATCGTCTGCCACACCACAGTTACTCTGCCAGTGATGGTTCAAAATAAAGGACTAGTTATTACTTATGTATACAGAAAACCAGCTAGAAATGGGAATGGGTAACAATATGAATCATCTTTTCTTAAAGTGGTTGTAAACCCTTACAAATATCCAATGAAATGACTAGCCTCATGTACACAAAGATTAAACAAATCCTCCTACATATGTTGTACCTGTTTATCTGCAGCCCTCTCTTCTCTACATCTGTTCAAAGTGCGGAATTTATACAGCTTGTCTGAGCCTTCAGAAAACAGGTGGTGGGGAGCAGAAGTTACATTCTGCAGAGCTCACTGGGAAGAGCTCTGGGAACTGTTTGGAGGGAAGAGGCACACCCCCCTTTACACAGCACACAGGAACAGAGCTGAGGCTGTCAATCACAGAATGTGTGCTGGAACTCCCTCCCCTGTCACCTTTTTACCTCTTGGTGTCAGGATAACCTGTCAGAAGTGGCTCATGTAGATAGAGAAATTAAGCAGCAGACAGGAATGACACTCGGTGCTCTGGATTGAGATACAAACACACTATAGAGGGATATGCTTTGTTCATATTTCATGTCTGAGTTATACAACCACTTTAAGTTGTTATAACAAGGCAGCTTTACATGTCAGACATAAAGGTGTGTCCTGTTTGTTCACTTGTATTCTCTCCCTGTCAGGTCAGTATCGGTAATACCATAATGGAGGCCAACTGGCTCCTGCCTGAGCTGAAGGCTGAAAAATGACACTGTATTTGGATGGGATCAAGTCTTTTGTTTTCTCTCTGGCAATCCTGACAGCACTTTTGTTATGACATTTTTTCGAATACCTGTTATCATCACTGAGCTCAAGCATGGGTTTGGAGCCTGACATTTCTACTCTGACAGGGACAAAAAAGAAGTAAATAAAAAAACAAATCAAGTAATCCTTGAGAAGATGCAAGAGGCAGTGCCAGGTGACACACACATTAGTGTTTTCAGTCACTCCGTCAGGCAGAATGAACCTCTCACTATTGCTTGAGAAAACATTTTTTATAAAACCATTGTTTTTATCTAACGAGAGTTGTGACAGCCAGGCTATTAAATCTGTTCAGCATTGCTTTTCTAGAGTAAAACTTTAAACCTTCTGACAAAATACCTTTCTGTTTAGGTCCCAGGAGCGTGTCCTATTTGGAGAAATAACAATGAGATTTTGACAAAACACATTATTGTTTAAAACAAATCTGTGCTTTGCTTGTGTAGAGCAATGGAATAGGTTTACTTTAAAGTGGTTGTAAACATCAGACATGAAATATGAAGTATTTCCCTCTATAGTGTGTACTTGTCTCAATTAAGAGCACTAAGGCCGCGTACACACGGTCAGACTTTTCGACCGGACTGGTCCGACAGACTTTGCAGCGTACTTTCGACAGGCTTTTGACGGACTTCCAACGGACTTTCTAACGAACGGACTTGCCTACACATGATCACACCGAAGTCCGACAGGTTTGTACGTGATGACGTACACCGGACTGAAATAAGGAAGTTGATAGCCAGTAGCCAATAGCAGCCCTAGCGTGGGTTTTGCCTGTCGGACTAGCATACAGACGAGTGGATTTCTGGGTCCGGCGGAGTTAAGATGTAAAGATTTGAATCATGTTCCAAATCTAAAGTCCGTCAGATTTGCGACTGGAAAAGTCAGCTGAAGGTCCGGTGAAGCCCACACACGATCAGATTGTCCGCCGGCTATGGTCCATCGGCTATGGTCCGTCGGCGTCCGTCGGACCAGTCCGGTCGAAAAGTCCGACCATGTTTACGCGGCATAAGTGTCATTTCTGTCTGCTGCCTCGTTTATCTGCTATCAGCACAAAACACTTCTGGCAAGTTTTCCTGACACCAAGAGAAAAATCATGACAGGGAGGAACCTCCAGCTGATTGGCTCTGTTTCTGTGTGCTGTGTGAAGGGGGGTGTGTCTCTTCCCTCCAATCAGCTCTTAGAGCTCTCCTCACTGAGCTCTGCAGGATGTAACATCAGCTCCCCCCCCCCTTTTTTTCTGAGCTCTCAGACAAGCTTTAAAATTCAGCACTTTGAACAGATGTAGAGAAGAAAGGACTGCAGACTAGACATGTGCGATTAGTTTGGTACGAATTGGAAATTCGTACATTCGTGAGGATCCGAAATACAAATTTTTATGCATACGAATTTTCTACGAAATACGAAATTTAGTTTACAAACTTCGGATAAATTTATCATAACAAACTTTCGTTATTGTTACAAAAAGGTAACGAACCTAAAAGTTAAAAACCCCAGGAAGTCAGCACAGGGATGTGGGAGCCCCTCATAATGATAAATTTATCATAACGAGCATTCATTATTGTTACAAAAAATTAATGAACCTAAAATTTAAAAACATCAGGAAGTCAGCACAGCACAGCACAGGGATGGTGGGAGCCCCTCATAATGATAAATTTATCATAACGAACTTTCATTATTGTTACGAAAAGTTAACAAACCTAACGAAAATTCGTATTTCGTACGAATCCGAATTGAATTTCAGACACAAATTACGAATTCAATTTAATACGGAACGGAATGAAACGAAACAAATTTATTGATGGCGCACATGTCTACTGCAGACAGACAGATACAACTTATATAGGAGGATTTGTTTACAACCACAGTAATGTTGGATCCGCCAGTTGAACATGCCTACCTTCTCATCACTGTTCCCTGCTCTATTTGGCCAGGAGGAGCACAAAAGAGAGAGTCTTCAGCCCTGTGTAAAGCTGGCTATACAGTACACTAGTAGAATTTCAACTGGAGCAATGTGCACCAGAAGGGGTATTAATGTTAACCTGCTTCTGTGCCCTGTATGGGCGAAGCACATTTCACTTTAACTCCCAGTAACTAAAAATCTATTCCCAAACTCAGCCGTGTTTTTGGACCAAAACGCTTTTCAGAATTATATTTCTGTTGTAGTCTCTGAAGCTGACTATCTATTTCCCATTTTGAGCAAAATCAAAGGCTTGTTTTTACAAAATACCTTGCTGTAAGTCCAATGAGCTGACAATTTCTTTCCAAACTCAGAATATAAAATATTGACTTTCTTTGGGAATGAGTTGGAGCCAAAATCTGCAAAAGACCATGATGGACAGGCCTACTATGTTATTAGAAATGAATTAAAAATAAAATCTCTAACCCCCTTGTAACCCCCTTGAAAATGAGTATTGTCAGTAAAATAAGAAGTAGAAAACTAATTTGAAACAAGTTTATTTTTCTTGTTGAGCCTGCCTTCTCCATGTTCAAAAGTGGACTTTATATAATTAAACACTTCCATACCGGGCATATTCTGGCACTCCTCCTCTACATGTTTGCTAGAAAATTACTCAGAACCCCATAACATTATACATGTTTTTTTAGCAAACACCCTACGGAATAAAATGACAGTCGTTGCAACTTTTTATCTCGTATTCGCGCAACAATTTTTCAAACGCGTTTTTTTTTGGGAAAAAACAGTTTCATGAATTAAAAAATAACAAAACAGTAAAGTTAGCCCAATTTTTTTTTGTATACTGTGAAAGATGATGTTACGCCAAGTAAATAGATACCCAACATGTCACGCTTTAAAATTGCGATCACTCATGGAATGGCGCCAAACGTCAGTACGTAAAAATCTCCATAGGCAACGCTTTTTTACAGGTTACCAGTTTAGAGTTAGAGGTCTAGTGCTAGAATTGTTGCTCGCACTCTAACGCACGTGGTGATACCTCACATGTGTGGTTTGAACAGCGTTTACATATTTGGGCGGGACTTGCATGTGCGTTTGCTTCTGAGCGTGAGCTACTGGGGACAGAGGCATTTTAAAATATATATATATATATATATTTTTATTGTTTATTTTACTTTTTTTTAATATATTTACACTTTCTCTTTTACATTTTTTTTGGGGATCACTTTTATTCCTTTTACAAGGAATGTAAACATCCCTTGTAATAGGAATAGGACAGGTACTCTTTATGGAGAGATGTGGGGGTCAATAAGATCCCACATCTCTCTTCCAGGCTGGAAAGCATGAGATCAAAAAAAATTGACTATCTCATGCTTACCAGCCGCGATCGCGGCTTTGTTTACAATCGCGGCCTGGATGTGACGTCATAACGATGCGCCCGGGCCTCCGACGGTCATAGAGATGACTGGTGACCATCTGGTCACTGGAAATTTCTATGGTCGTCATCTGGCGGAGGCCGATTCTTTCTCTGGGTTCCCGATTGCACGGGAGAGCCCGGAGAAGCACCGGATGGCGGCGGGAGGGGGAGATGTGGAACTGCCGCTATGATCGTTCTTATGGTGCACAGAATCGCTGGCTGAAAACGAGGATATCTGAATGATGCCTGTAGCTGCAGGCATCATTCAGATATTCCCACTGAAAGTCAAGGATGTCATATAACGGCCCTGGGCTGGAAGTGGTTAAAGTGTTACTAAACCCTGGACCTATATCTGGTCTCCCACAGTACACAGAACATGGACATGCTATTATTTTAGTAAATATAAACTGCTAAATACCTTTTCTAGAGCAGTCTTTTGACTTCTATCAGTGAGGTTAAAGATTGTAGGAGGAGTTTTCATTCTGCTCTGACTGTCCCATCAGGCTGCAGGACCCTTGACCCTCTGGACAGTGTTGTTTGGCCCTGTGCTGATCACATGCACCCTCCCAAGAAAGAAAAACTCTTTAGTAATACACACCAAACTGAGCATGGGCAGCCTGACTCCAAAGGCTCTGCCTTATCAGGAGTTTGATTGCGCACTGTGGAAGAAGGGGAGAATCAGAGAAGACAGGATCACACAAGCCTTTTTACACAATGCACATGATTAACCCCTCAGGTTCCACAGTGAGTATAACAAGCATGCTTTACTGCATATACAGACTGATTTTACTGTTGTGGGTTTAGTAACACTTTAAAGACAAAAGTTTATTTTGGTTTTGGATTGAGTGGAGAGGGATTAGAACACTTGTCATGTTTTTAATGTGTCTGTGTCCTCTTTAGGGAGATTCAACCTCTCTATTTGTCCTGTATACCTATATCAATAAGAGTGAAAGTGGATAAAAATCATCAGAACAGGAATAGAAATCTCCAATTTGCACTAGTTCTGGTGACAGCCAGGGATTCCCTCACTTTAGAGGCTTCTCCTTTCACTTTCTTTTTTGTCTATGGGAGAGGAAGTTATGGGGCGTACACACGGTCGGACTTTTCAGCTACAAAAGTCCGACAGCCTGTCCGACAGACTTTCGACGGACTTTTGGCGGACTTTCGACGGACTTGCGGCGGACTTTCTAACGAACAGACTTGCCTACACACGATCACACAAAAGTCCGTCAAATTCTTACGTGATGACGTACACCGGACTAAAATAAGGAAGTTCATAGCCAGTAGCCAATAGCTGCCCTAGCGTGGGTTTTTGTCCGTCGGACTAGCATACAGACGAGCGGATTTTTCGACCGGACTCGAGTCCGTCGGAAAGATTTGAAGCATGTTTCAAATCTAAAGTCCGTCGGATTTGAGGCTGAAAAAGTCAGTTGACAGTCCAGAGAAGCCCACACACGATCGGATTTCCAGCCAGCTTTAGTCCTTCAGCGTCCGTTGGACTTTTGTAGCTGAAAAGTTCGACCGTGTGTACGCCCCATTAGAGCAATAGTATGGAAGTCAGAATTCTGAGTTTGAAAGTCAGAATCGTGAGTTTAAAAAAAAAAATTCTACAGAATTCTGAGATTATTTTTTTTTTTTTTTTACAGAATTCTGAGTTTGAAAGTCAGAATTCTGAGTTTGAAAGTCAGAATCGTGAGTTTAAAAAAAAAAAAATTCTACAGAATTCTGAGATTATTATTTTTTTTTTTACAGAATTCTGAGTTTGAAACTCAGAATTCTGAGATTGAAAGTCAGAATCGTGAGTTTAAAAAAAAAAAAATTCTTCAGAATTCTGAGATTAAAAGTCAGAATTCTGAGTTTCAAAGTCAGAATTCTGAGATTCAAAGTCAGAATTCTGAGTTTAAAAGTCAGAATTCTGAGTTTATAAATATAGTAGTCTCTATTAGGAAGATTTTAGGACCAATGAGCAATAAGGTAGTAACACACACAGATCATCATTCTGCAGACATACATGTCTTCTGTTCTGTATAGGAATATGTAAATCTATCTTAGTTATAGCACACAGTATAGGGAAGCAGGCAGTGCTGGGTTCTCTGATTCCTTTACTGTATTAATTAGTTCCTCAGTTTGCTGTCTTATCCTTCTTCTCTGTCATCTGCTCCAACATAAAGAGCCATGCTGAAAACATGTGTACAGTATTGTGTGTGAGGGGGGGGGGGGGGGGCACAGCTTCCATAGATAGCAGAACACAATGGCCAGCACAGCTCTGTACCCCAACTTGTAGGACACATTGCACTATTGCCCCTACATGAGGGAATTGTGGATGGCTAGAAGGCAAAAGGACAATGTGTGTCTATGGTCATAACGGATTAATCATAGCAATTAATTATATGGGCTGATAAGGTGTTTCACACACACACTTTATCTCATATTAAACATAAAAAGCAATTTTTGCAAGTCCTTAAGTGATAGCTTGGTGGTTAGAGTAACAGGCTTATAGTGTTGTTGAAGGTTGTGGGTTCTAATCCAGTTTAGAGCACAAGCACTGGTTATATATTTTCAATATATTGATTTTATATTAAACATATTTTAAAAAATGAGTTACTGAGGGCTTAAATTGTATTTTATTGATATATCCAAATTGATTTCAAGGATTATTAACAAAGACATATTGATAAAATGGTTGTATAAGCTGACTACTATAAATTCGAGAGTAGGGATTTTTTTACAAATCTGTGTATATATTAGGGTGATTTTGGTGACATGGGGCCAGTTCTCAATTTCAGGAGATTGTCCCTGGAAGCTGCATGATAACCATCATATCTCACAACTCAGCCCTGGGCTCTGCACTATAAGGTAATCTGTGTGTACTACAATGTACACACCCATATCTCCCCTTCACTGATTGGCTGCACTTTATCCCCACTGACACTGATGCAGCGCCATTTTCCTCTTAGCTACACCGTTGACACAGAATTTTTTCCATCCAATGACACCACCGATGCAGGGTCATTTTTTCCATCCAGTGACACCACCGATGCAGGGTCATTTTTTCCATCCAATGACACCACTGATGCAGGGTCATTTTTTCCATCCAGTGACACCACCGATGCAGGGTCATTTTTCCATCCAGTGACATCACCGATGCAGGGTCATTTTTTCCATCCAGTGACATCACCGATGCAGGGTCATTTTTTCCATCCAGTGACATCACCGATGCAGGGTCATTTTTTCCATCCAGTGACATCACCGATGCAGGGTCATTTTTTCCATCCAGTGACACCACCGATGCAGGGTCATTATTTCCATCCAATTACACCACCGATGCAGGGTCATTTTTTCCATCCAATGACACCACCGATGCAGGGTCATTTTTTCCATCCAGTGACACCACCGATGCAGGGTCATTTTTTCTATCCAATGACACCACCGATGCACGGTCATTTTTTCTATCCAATGACACCACCGATGCAGGGTCATTTTTTCCAGCAAAGTAATATCATAATGTGCTTGTATACACCGCATACTTGCACGTTATAAAAGACTTACCTTGAAACAAAGCCTTTCATCGGCACGCTGTCACTGCTGCAGAGGCTTCCATCCTCCTTCGGTCTTTCTTCCGGGTTTGTGCACTGTGGCCGATTGACTGGCTGAGCCGCGATTACGTCACTCCTGCACATGGGTATGCCGTTCCTTCAGAGCGCATGCACCAATGCTGCAGAGACACCAAATATCTCCTAAACAGTGCAAGTTTAGGGGATATTCATTTTACCTACATGCTTTATTATAAGCTTACCTGTAGGTAACAATAAATAAACAGAGTTTATGACCACTTTTAGGGAAATCTCCCCAATGGGACACAAATGGCAAAAAAAAACTGACAAGGGCTATATCCCTCTCTTACGCTATCCAAAATGAAAAAAAGGTTTTGGCTTCAGTTCTGCTTTAACCACTTGCCAACCACACTATAGCCGAATGACAGCTGCAGCGCGGCCGGCTAGTTCTGGAAAGCCGTCATGTGACGGCGTGCCGTGATCGCACTCCGCTACTGGGCACAGATGGTGCGCTCTGTGATCGCAGTGTCCGGAGGGCATTGCTGATCACAGATTGAGGTAAAGAGCCAATCAGCGGCTCTTTACCACATGATCAGCAGTGTCCAATCACAGCTGATCATGGATCTAAATAGAAGCCGGTTATCGGCACGCCTTTCCTCATGCTGACAACCGCCGATAACTGCTTTTTTAAAAGGGACACGTACACTGATAATCAGGGCACTGATTATCAGTATCCTGATTATCAGTCCAGTCCCAATTGTGTCCACCAGTGTTGCCAATCTGTGCCCACCAGTGCTGCCAATCTGTGCCCACCAGTGCTGCCAATCAGTGCTCATCAGTGCTAACAATCAGTGCCCCCTCATCAGTGTCACCTATCAGTGTTGCCTATTAGTGCCCATCAGTGCCCTTCAGTATCGCCTATCAGTGCAGCCTCAGCAATGCATCCTCATCAGTGACCACCAGTGACACCTCATCAGTGCCCATCAGCGCAGCCTCATCAGCAGGGCTGTCTTATCGAGCGGGCCCGTCGGGGCCAGTCGGATCTAGAGCAAATCTACTGGCGGTGCTAAGGTGGAATTGTATACTGCACTGCACAGAGATTAAATAACAGTAACTTTGTTAGCAGCGGCGCAGCAGTTCTTGCAGGGTCTGTGGCCGCCGTGGACTATTTTTTCACTAACTTGAGTAACTGCTGCTCTCACCATCTTACCTGCCCCAATGGCTCGGCTCGGCTCCAGTGTCCCTCCTCCTGTGTACTGGAGATGTAGATCAGGCCGGCACCGCCCACTCAAGTAGTGAAGTAGTGGTGGACTGCGGAGTGATCTGTTGGAGGGACTGGGAATGACTGTGCTGTGCAGCGGCCGCCCAGCAAGGGAGAACGGAGAAGAACAGGCAGCCCAGGAGGAGGAAGCTAGCGCATCCTCAGATGAGGCAACATATTTAACAAGGAAATAATAAGTTAAATGGTAGGTGCTGCTAGTACAATAATATATATAATGTGATCATGTAATTTGAAAACAATTCTCATTTATATAAGCATGCTGATGAAAGGATCTATATAGAGTGGACTAAATTATTCATTAATATTGAGTTGTGTGTGTAGTTAAAGTGGAGTTCCGCTCAAAAGTGGAACGTCCGCTTATCCATCTCCTCCCCAACTCCGGTGCCACAATTGGCATCTTTCAAGTGTTTTTGACAGGTACGGTTCCTCACTTCCAGGAGACGGGGGGCGTGGCCCCGTCTCCTAGAAGTTTGGCCCCCTCCTCCTTCCTCTGCCAGGGGAGGAAGGGAACCGGCTGTGAGGCCGAAAGGCTTCACTGCCGGGTTCCCTTACCAGGAATGGCGGCAGCTGCACCTGACAGCCGATCAGAAGATCAGCTAGTGTGCCGACTTTGCGGGTTCCCAGGACAGGTAAGTGTCCATATATTAAAAGTCAGCAGCTGCAGTATTTGTAGCTGCTGACTTTTATTTTTTGAGATGTGGCGAGTCAAGAGGTACACATTTACATCAATAAAACCATTTTGGGCGGCCATATTCCAGCTTAGTCATTTAAACATGGGCATGGTATGGCCAGAGACCATTTAATATGGGATTATTACAATTTCTGCTGATAGCAGGAAGAGCACTGATCCCCAGATATTGGAAATCCTGCCCGCAATACCATCAATAAGAGAATGGGTAGTAGAAATGAATAATATCATGCGCATGGAAGAGATGATGGCTTTAGCTAATGAAAAGCACACTACGTTTAAGAAAGTGTGGACCCCTTGGATAGAATTTCTTGATTCTCCCTTGCTCCTGTTTTACCTAAGTGAATAGATATCGACACTGCATCTTAAAAGGCCATGTTAGGTCATCTCTTTGGGATAGAGAAAATGAGATAACATGGGACAACAGATTTTGACTTTTTTTTGTGCCTTCTTGAACGCCATATACGGCAGACACGTCCTAGAGGACGCCACTCTGACTTGTAATTTTTTCAGTTTTTCCTTTTTCTTTTTTTTTTCCTTTTTCCTTTCCTTGTTTTTTTCCATCATGAGTTTATTTGAGGGTGGGAAAAACTGGACTAGAAGGTAATTATGCTATAAACATGCCATGGCTTCGTTTTATGTTCTTTAGTTATCATGAGATAAGAGGGTTTGTTATAAAGCATATAGATATGTTATTTATTTGTGCCATGTAAATGTAAATGTTTTTATTACTGAGAGAGTGCCACACTTCCCTCCCTCTCTTTCTGGTGGTATTTTTTGCTTTTTTTTATCTCTCTTGTATAATTCTTAATAAAAATTCATTATTCAAAAAATAAAAAATAAATAAATAAAAAATAAATAAAAAAATAAAACTATGAAAAAGTGTATTTATTTTTTCAAAATTTTCAGTCTTTATTCGTTTATTTAGAAAAAATGAAAAACCCAATGGGGATTAAATGCCACCAAAAAAAAGCTCTATTTGTGAAAAAAAAGATAAAAATGTTGTTTGGGTACAGTGTTGTATGACTGCGCAATTGTCATTCAAAGTGTGACAGTGCTGAAAGCTGAAAATTGGCCTGGGCAGGAAGGGGGTATAAGTGCCCAGTAGGCAAGTGGTTAAAGGATAAGTTCACCTTTCGTAACAAGTTACATGGTACATTCAGAGTGTAGCATGTAACATGTTACAAACAGACCGGCCCCCGCACCTCCCTGATCCCCGCTGTGACAGCTAGCGGGGTTCTTGTACCTCCCTGCTACCTGTCACAATTAAAAAAAACATGGCCGAGTGTGGCCATGCCCACCTGCGTCACTGATTAGAAATAAAATAAACTTGTGCTGCACTGTGTCTACCTCTATGTAAATACTATTCACAGATGTGCCCATACGTAAAGTGCAAATGCTAATAATAAAAAAAAAAATATATATATATATATATAATATATATATATATATACTGAAGAAGTCAACATCCTGAAGAAGTCAACTCCCTGACGACACAGGTCTAGGAGCGGAGTTTACGCACTGACGTCATACTGCGGCTATCTCGAATATTGGATGTTTGCCATGCTTTGCAGTTTGTACAAGCCGATTGTGCTTTACTTGTAAGTGTATCTACTTACCTTTATATTGTTAAATTCTTTGGAAACGGAGAGCACTAGATGTTACCTTTCTTTTACATATAATACCCTATCGCAAGACAATCGGGGTCTTGGAACCCTATTTAGGAGCCATTTATCCAAGGAGGTCTGTGATCCCTGGTATGCCAGGTGTCATCATTTCCCCCAGAGGGGATGACTGCTTATTTTTCTCTGATATGAGGTGAGCAGCCTGTGAAACTGGTGGTGGAGAGCACTCATTCTTGTCTGCACTTTCTGGTGAATTGATTTGTGTCAGGATTTTCTTCAATCAAACATTATTCACACAAACTTTTGATACAAGTTTTTTTCTGCAGCAGTGGATTATTATCAAAGTTTTACATGTTTTGATAGATATTTAGTAGTGCAGCATTCGATCAGTCATCAGTATTTTGCATGATATATTTATTGCTTTTACACAGTTATTATTTGCGGATTATGTTATGTATGGTTTCAGTTATCAAGTAGCGCAGCACTGTTTTTGGCACAAAATTTCTTTACAGGTGGAAGTGAAATCGCTTTTAGTGACAGCGGCTACTTTAGTAATTATTATTAATTAACTATTCACATTAATTATTCACATTTAATTATTCACACTATATTGCGCTGATTGATTTTTCTTCATTCTTCTTACCTGGGGAATAGATGGCACCAGAATACAGTATGGGAAGAAGGCAAGCTGGTGAAGGCAGTGTGATGCTTTGGACAATGTTCTGCTGTGAAAGTGGATGTTACTTAACAAATTCCTGCCGGCCTATAGCAGATCGACGGCCAGGTGGGACTTTTCACCTTCAGAGTGAACAACATATGACATCCTCGCAGCAGAGCGATCTGTCACTGGCTATGTCCACCAGACACAGTCGATGACTGATCATTATACTGGCCCACTGCCAGTGTCATGTGGTTGTTGTGACAGATCACTGCAGATTACATGACAAGTGCATCTGCACACACAGTGAGGCAAAGACTTTTGGATTATGGCCTGGTTTCAAGAAGGGCAGCAAAGAAGCCACTTCTCTTCAGAAAAAACATCAGGGACAGACTAATATTCTGTAAAAGGTACAGGGATTGGACTGCTGAGGACTTGGGTAAAGTCATTTTCTCTAATGAATCCCCTTTCCAATTGTTTTGGGGCATCCAAAAAAAAACCTGGTCCTCAAGAGGCAAGTGAACAAATTCTGACAAACTCCAAGCATTGATTATGCAGGAATGGGCTGCCATCAGTCAGGATGTGGCCTAGAAGTTGATTGACAGCATGCCAGGGCAAATTGCGGCGTCTTGAAAAAGAAGGGTCAACACTGCAAATATTGACTCTTTGCATAAACTTCATGTAATGTCAATAAAAGCCTTTGACGTACTGTATATGAAATGCTTGTAATTACACTTCAGTATACCATAGTAACATTTGACAAAAATGTCACTATGTAACTATGTACAAAGATCTAAAAACAGTAAGCCCCGGTTCACACAGGGGCGGCACGACTTGCAGGTCGCCTCACCGAGGCGACCTGCACACGACTTCCACGACGACTTGCAAAACGACTTCTGTATAGAAGTCTATGCAAGTCGCCTCAAGTCGCCCCCAAAGTAGTACAGGAACCTTTTTCTAAGTCGGAGCGACTTGCGTCGCTCCTATTAGAACGGTTCCATTGTACAGAACGGGAGGCGACTTGTCAGGCGGCTAGATCGCCTGACAAGTCGCCCCTGTGTGAACCGGCATTGAAGCAACAGACTTTGTGAAAATTAATATTTGTGTCATTCTCAAAACTTCTAGCCATGGCTGTATTACTATGTGCACAATAACATGTGCAGCACTACCCCCACAGGGGCTACTGGCAACTGGTACTCCTACTCCTGCATAGCCAGGCAACGCACATTCACCGCCTGCATCCAAACACAAGAAGTCAGTCACTTGGCTTTGTTTTTGATGTTTTATTAGGGGTAACAACTTCGATGGGTGAAGAGATATATAGGATGCCTAACTTGACTGAAACAATAACCAGGAACAACTTCCTCGCTATGTACAAGATCTTGAACTATCCTCCTTCCCAGACACTTGACAGTCTCTGTTGATAGAATGCAAAAGCCCCTTAAGGACTTGGAACTCTCAGTCCCTTTAGAAAGTAGCACATTTGAGTTGTAAGCTGCATATAGGAGTATCTCCCACTCCACCGTAGGCACTGATCCCAGCTCTACTTCCTGCAGAAATACCAGCCTACCTGGCTGCTCTGAAGATCTCCCAGGGCAAGGGACAGGAAGGGTTATGCGCAACGCTGTCCTCCAGAAATGCTTGCTACTTGTGGCAGTCTCTCCCCTTGTAAATCCCTGGGTGTGCTGATGTACTCACACTGTCCTCCTTGCTCCCTGCTGCTCCTTAGGCAAGATTCCTTTCAAACTGCACTGTTATCAGAATCCTCCCAAGCCAGCCTGCGCTCCGCCTGGAGAGATGAGCCCCTCCACTGGACTAAGGGGTCCCCTCCTAAAAATGGAGACAGTAGTTGATGTTGTGCCAACATTCCTAAGATACAGTATATTCATGAAAAAAACCCTCATGATGGGACTTTAATGGCAACTGGTCAAATTTAAGCAAATAGAGAGTATCTTGGAAAGTATTTTAAAATTTTACAAAGTTTACAAATTCCTTAATGTTACAAAAATACAAATTGACAATACATGTTAAAAATTAGTTAAATAATTTTCTAGATACAGTGTACTCAAAGAGGAAATCACCAAACAGAGAGTGAAGATGGGGTCCCCTCCTATGCCACCTACAGTCTCCTCAGCAATTCATCTTCCACCCGACTCCTCTGCTGGTATGGCTCTCCCATATTAAAGGGCTGACTCAGCCACCCTGCCGGGCTCTCATCCTGGGGATTGGTCATGTACCCCTAACTATTCAGTCTAGCCCTCCTGACCTCCGCCCACTAACTTCTAGAAGTTTCTCCAAACTTCCAGACCCAGGGGGAGGTACCAGAGGCCTGCACCTGTGAGTCATCCATCCTGACCTGTAGTAAACCCTGACCCAGTTCCTGACTCATAAACTAAACATGAGCCAAACATAGATTTACCTGCACTATTCTAGTAGTACACTAGAGGATGCTACACGTGCAACATTTTTACACATTCACATACGCTACATTCAGGCAACCTATTCATTTAGACCGGGCTGCCAATGTATGCCAACAGACCAAAAAAACAGACATGCACCCATGCATAGTATGTTCACCTAGTCTACTTGTGCATTCTAAATGAAAATGTTGTACCATAGTGTAAAATACATGTTTGGCCACATGTTATCGCAATGCATAGGTCACAATCTTTTTTTTTTTTAATTTTAATTGGAGTAGAGAACTCTGAATATGTAAAACATTAGTGTGTCATTAGGAAGCTTAGAAAATATTTTACAAATAATCCAGTCATGTCAGCTATTATAATAAAACATAACATAAAGTGCTGTAACCTGCAGCAACCAATCAGCAATCATCTGTTATACCCAGCTAAAAGATAAAAATCTGGTTTGAAATTAGCGTAGTTCTGATGTTCTGCAAATTGCCTTAATTAGGAAGACTGCAGGTGTTTTCTGTAACAGACAGAGGTCTTGCAGTCTGGTTTTGCTGCCCAGACATTGCGGCTGCACAAGCCAAGCCTCAAGAAGAAAGTTTGCAAATAAAGTGAAATTAAAACAAAGTCCGCGCAGGGAAAATAAATCAATTTATCAGTGACCTAGTGTCAAGCAAGAAGACGCTTTAATGCAGAGCAGAGTGGGTGAGAGGAGCTGCTGCTGAGATGGCGAGCAAGCATCTGATGATAGAAAAGGTGGTTCAGCAGGCACAAGGATAAAAACCCGCTTCTATTTACAGAACAGGAGGTCAGCTGAGAAATCCTGCAATCTGCTAGATATTACTAACTGCTCTCCATTATCTTCTACCTCTTATAGCTTCATCCCTGCTGTTTGTGGCTTCTTTCCTTAGCCATTAAATTTCCCTTCCTTTATGTGAATGTCAGCTCCCCAAAGCAGTGTCTTCTCACCTTCCGCAATGCTGGCAAAGAGTTGACAAACCTGACCTAAGGCAGGTAGTTTAGAGATGCATTGCCAGTGGGAGAAGGTTTAATAAACTATACATTCAATCACACATACCAATTCCCTTGTCAAATCTTTCCACATAACAGTTCATAGTACCTTTACAGTTACATAGTGGCAAAGCTAACCATTCTGCTGCCAAAGGCATCAGCTTAAACGGTGACCTTCTCATCCCTTTCATAACTATAGAGTTAGCTATGAGCAGTGCCCCAAAACCAACAATACATTGTTAGTCTCATTGTATACTCAGCGTACCGAGTCATATTTATAGTGCTAGCTCCATCGGCAAAAAGAAAAAACAAAGCATGACATTCCTAAATATTCAGCACAAAGTATCCTGCAGATTAGTTAATAACGCAATAATTGTGTCCACAAATAATATTAATAATAAATAAATCATAAATAAATAATAATAAAAATAATTCACAAATAACAGGCAAACCCAGGACAGGAATGGGGTTTTATCTCTTAGAGCCCTTGCACACTGGGGCGGTTTGCAGGCGCTATTGCGCTAATAATAGCGCCTGCAAACCGACCCGAAAGTGCCGCTCCTTGCATTCCAGTGTGAAAGCCCCGAGGGCTTGCACACTGGAGCGATGCGCTGGCAGGACGGTAAAAAAAGTCCTGCCAGCAGCATCTTCGGAGCAGTGAAGGAGCGGTGTGTATACCGCTCCTTTACCGCTCCTGCCCCTTTGAAATCAATGGGACGGCGCGGCTATACCGCCGGCAATGCGCCTCTGCAGAGGCGCTTTGCGGTGGTATTTAACCCCTTCTTGGCCGCTAGCGGGGGGTAAAACCGCCCCGCTAGCGGCCGCATACCGGCGGTAAAACGCTGCTAATAATAGCGGCGTTTTACCGCCGACGCCGCCCCCCGCCCCAGTGTGCAAGGGCTCTTACTTCCATGCACAATACAAAGAAATTGAAGATATTTTAAGACACCATGGCACATTTTGTGTATGGACAGGGTCCTAAATAAGGCACTGCCTGAAAATTCCTCCTTTATTTACAGAAAGGTGCCGAATTTTGAGGATAGGGTAGTCAAAAAAGTTCTTGACCCCCCTATCAGACCACGTATGTTCTGGGATCACGCTGGTTTTTTTTCATGTAGGAGATGTAGTGCCAGTTCTGAAGTAAATAGTCCAATTAGAGAATTGACAGAATTCACCTCTACAAGCAATAAAAAAAACTTTTAAAATCTCCAAATTTATCACATGTAACACTACACATGTGGTATACGTCTTACAATGTCCGTGTAATTTAATGTATGTAGGGCGAACAAAAAGGACTTTGAAGAAGCGTATCTCAGAACATATCTACAATATAGAGATTGGGTTCAAATATCATAGTGTGTCCCTACACTTTAAAGTTATCACAACCGAGACCCGTCCGGTCTGAAATTTTGGGGTGTTGATCGGATTCACCCGAATTGGAGGGTATCTAATCTAGTAGGGAGATATCTAAGAGAGAAACATGATGGATATTTCTTATGAATACTTTGACTCCTGGTGCAATGAATATAGAACTGGATGTCAACTGTTTTATTAGTGATTATTAATTGAAGTTATTATCTGACCCCTTGAATTAATTTAGCCTGTTTTAATTATCTGTTTTAGCTATTTTTTATTAGTTTAATTTAATTATGTTTAATGCTTCATTTCTAATGGGTATTTATAGTTGTAATATGATTGGTTCACGCTGCAGATTGCACAATGTGGATTTCCCTTGGAATCTCAGTTTTTTAATATTTAGAATTTCAATCAAGCCATGGACTGTTTTATCAGATTTAATAGCCGCATAAATAAATGGACTTGTGTACTGATTTTATTTAAAAAAAACATTTGTAATGTATAGTGTATATTATGTATGCACTTTATTGCTTATCAGATATATGTATGACGATTTGTTATTTATGAGTGATCTGCTTAAATTGGTGGCTCTGTGGGGCTGGTCTCCTCTCCTTGGTTACGGTATGATCCGTGCTGGGGAAGTGGGCGGGCCGCTCGGGCTTCTCAATGCCGATACTTAAGATATCACTGCTGGGTTGAGATAACTCAGGCGGTGGTCATTTCCCGTAATACGAAAGGGGTTAATAACCTAAAGCAGGCTAGTATATAAGATTGGTACATTAAGTCATTAGGCCACACCCTCAAATGATGTCGTTGATGACAAAACGCGTCAGAGTTGGGCCAAACGACAACCACTTGTGACGTCAACACGTTGATCGGGGACACCGTTACTGCTATCGCTAGTGAGCCGAGCAGCTTGTGGTAGGAGACACCGCCTGGGTTTCTCCCCATATGGTTATGTGCTGACTGCTTTGATAAGATGCTGATGCGTTATTGATATGTATTTTAAGTAACTGCAAGTCCTAAAAGGGGAGAAGTTTTGAAATTGAATACATTTTTATAAACGGAATTACGCTATGGAGTTTCCTTCTTTTCTCACTCTGGAATGAGTCCATTGGCGCATGATCCATCCTCCTGGCTGCAATAAGTTCTGTGGTGATATCCATCCAGAGAGATTATCCAAGATTGGTGTTGATGCTTATATTCCATCGTTGTCTGGTAAGAGTTTACTTATAAGGGGGTTTATTCATCCCCCGTTATTCTCACCTGTGGAGGTGATGGTGACAGCTCATTACTGCATTGTTTCAACTGAGAACTACTTTTAAACACCGTGCAGGATTTTTGTCACTACATCAACAGTGAAATAACCTATATGTGCAATAAATATTGGACTTTGAAATATATATGCACTGTTTATGATAACACACCTATAATAGTTGAACTGTGTTCACTGATATGTAGCGCTGCCTTGTTTTGTTTTGTATCTGCACGAGTAACATTTGCAAACTAAGCAGGTGTAAGTGGTAGCAGCTTCAGTCTTAATTGGCTACACTCAATTCCCCATTGAGGGTTTTATATTTGTTTTACTGTCCTTCTAAGCGCTTGTTTTGTGCAGATAGGGGTTCGTTCTGTATTTATTTATTGATTTATTGATTTATGAATCTTTTATAGCATATGAGTGCCTCTGGGCGTTCACATAAAATCTCCTCTGCTTCCCAGCATGCCATATTCCCAGGTAAGTGATGCACACACACCCAGCCATCCACATGTAAAAGAAAACATAATTCCTCAGAGCAGTCCACCTTCTTCCATTGAACAAAAAATGGGTGAGGTTAGCCCGGATCAACCACCAATTTACATATTTCTAAAGACAGGCTTGTATCAGGCAATCAACTGCATGGAGGATGCGGGATACCAGTTTGGGATGTCCTAAAGCATACAAGAAAAAACAAAGAGAATCAATCTCTCAAGAGGACAGAAAACCCTCAGGCACTGTCTGAAAAAGCAAGCCAAAGTTTTATTGAACAATTAAATAAGACACCACACAAAAATGTATACAACAATCCATAGACAAAGAGGGCTATGGTGAGTGACTAACACAGGCCCTAACAGTAAAAATGACAACGTTGTCGTTTAAAAACAAAGGGGAGCCACGGCTGAGCATACCACAGACACACATGTGCTTATAAACAGAACTTGTCACAAAGCAAAACGGCTTTTAGAATCCTTGGACATAAGCTCCATTTCCCAACTCAAATACAGCATACTATGTTTGGGAAACTTTGCCGCGTACACACGGTCGAACTTTTCGGCTACAAAAGTCCGACAGCCTGTCCGACAGACTTTTGTCAGACTTTTGTTGGACTTGCGGCAGACTTTCTTACAAACGGACTTGCCTACATACGATCACACAAAAGTCCGATGGATTCGTACGTGATAACGTACACCGGACTAAAATAAGGAAGTTAATAGCCAGTAGCCAATAGCTGCCCTAGCGTGGGTTTTTGCCCGTCGGACTAGCACACAGACGAGCAGATTTCTGGGTCCGGCGTAGTTACGACGTAAAGATTTGAAGCATGTTTCAAATCTAAAGTCCGACAGATTTGCGGCTGGAAAAGTCAGCTGAAAGTCCGGGGAAGCCCACACACGATCGGATTGTCAGCCAGCTTTAGTCCGTCGGTGTCCGTCGGACTTTTGTAGACGAAAAGTCCGACCGTGTGTACGCGGCATAAGATGACTCAACTTCAACGAACTGGTATTAGTTCCGTAAAGTGACTCATAATTAAAGTTAAAGACAGCCAAGCAACTAAGATCATCAGAAGAAAGTCAGCAATGGAAACCCACCTATTTCTCCTAGTACCGGTGTTCTTTAACCACTTCCTTCCTGGCGTATTGTCATATGACATCCGCAGATGGGATTTCCCATCCTGGGCAGGGGTCATATGACATCCTCCTCTTTCCATCGGTATAGGGAGCGCGTGCACCCGTCACGTCACTGAGGAGCCGATGCGCGTGCTTGGCCGCTGCGATCTCCGCTGAGCACCCGCGATTGCTCCTGACAGAGCGTAAACACACAGATCCACGTTCTGTGAGGGGAGAGGAGACAGATTGTGTGTTCCTAGTTTATAGGAACACTGATCGGTCTCCTCCTCCAGTCAGTCCCATCCCCCCACAGTTAGAACAAACTTTGAAGGAACACATTTAACCCCCTGATCGCCCCTAGTGTTAACCCCTTCCCTGCCAGTGACATTTATACAGTAATCAATGGCTATTTATATCACCGATTGCTGTATAAATGTCAATGGTTTCAAAAAAGTGTCTAATCTGTCCACCGCAATGTCGCAGTCCCGATAAAAAATAGCAGATCGCCGCCATTACTAGTAAAAAAAATAATAATAATAAAAATGTCATAAACCAATAACCTATTTTGTAGATGCTATAACTTTTGCACAAACCAATCAATATACGCTTATTGAGATTTTTTTTTACCAAAAATATGTAGAAGAATACATATCGGCCTAAACTGAGGAAAAAAATTTGTTTTTGTTTTTTTAAAATTGGGATATTTATTATAGAAAAAAGTAAAAAATATTGAGTTTTTTTCAAAATTTTCGCTCTTTTTTTGTTTATAGCACAAAAAATAAAAACTGCAGAGATAATCAAATACCACCAAAAGAAAGCTCTATTTGTGGGAAAAATTTTTGTCTGGGTACAGCGTCGCACGACCGCGCAGTTGTCAGTTAAAGCGAAGCAGTGCCGTATCGCAAAAAATGGCCCGGTCAGGAAGGGGGTAAATTCTTCCGGTGCTGAAGTGGTTAAATATAACCCTAAACATGTAACCTTACTCTTAGGGGACAGTTTATAGTAAATTTGCTTTGTGAATGTCTTAACATTTGTGCAAGCAAAATAAATAATTCCCATATATTTAGTGGCCACCAGTGCATAGGAGGAATCCCCTTCAGTTCTCCCACATAGAGGAGTTTGGCTCCCATGGTTGAGACGCAGGATCTTTCATTCTATTACTAGGGTAGGACCCACTAATTCGGGGTACTTTGTCGCAGTAAGTGGGCTTAGCACTATATGATCATATAGTGTGAACAAACCCTGGTATTTTTTTTTAACATGTTCAGGTGTTTTTAACTAGCCTTGCAGGAAATATCATTCTTGAATGTGTGCACTGTAATCTGTTTTGTACTGTTTTGTTGGTCTTATAGCAGCACCATCTTAAATTTAAATGCATTTTAGGGTGTGCCCCCAAATATGTTTTTGTATACTCACTGGATATGTTCTCTTTTTTGGACCATTCTCTCTAAACCCTAGAGATTGTTGTGCATGAAAATCCCAGTAGATCAGCAGTTTTTGAAACACTCAGACCAGTCCGTCTGGCACCAACAACCATGCCACATTCAAAGTCACTTAAATCCTCTTTCTTCCCCATTCTGATGCTCAGTTTAAACTTCAGCAAGTCGTCTTCACCATGTCTAGATACCTACATGTATTGAGTTACTACCATGTGATTGGCTGATTAGCAAATTGTGTTACCAAGCAATTGAACAGGTGTCCTACATCCTATTTCAGTTATACTGATAGTATACTAAGATTTATATACAAATGTTATATTTCAGAATATTTGATTCTTTAGTTTATTCTATTTTAAACACATATTATGAAATATTTATTTTTTATCAATTTATTGTTTACATTGACTACCGGTGGTTCCACAGCTGCATCTTAAAAAACACCCTCATTACAGAGCTGCGCTGTGCGTCTCACTCCTCGTGAGTCACATCTGAGTCCGTATGATCCCACCTCTTCCAAGATGTATTTATAGCTTAGGAGGTAGCCTGGCATAGACAGGCTGATGAAGAAGCCAACTGGCTTTGAAACGCGTCCTGAGTCTTCAGTGACGTTGAGGATTCCAGTCCTGGGTTGACCACCGATTGTAGTTGCAATGACAGTGGCTTCCTCCATCTTCAGAACACTTCATCCCCAGCTGGGAACCAAGGCTGGTGGTTCTATGGCTGCCTCTCAGATATTTATGGCTCTCAAATAACCTTTATGCCATGCCCTACACATGCGTATTTGTGTGAGTGCATTTCTATTTTTTCAATAAATTGTCATTTATTTTATTTTTTTTTATGCTACAATTTGGGGTTGCACTATTGTTTTTTTTTGTCCAGTGATTGGAAAGTGGGAGCCCTCTCTGGTCTTCTAGCTGCAGCTCCTAGATTTACTTTGTGCTATCCTACACACACACACACACACACACACCTTTTAATACCCTTGGTACATATCATTAGTATTGTCATTTAACAATTATTTTCCACAATTTTGACCTCCTATTTCTCCTATTTTCTCCTATTTCTTATTTGGTACTTTCAGTTTTTTAACCATTTTGCATGATCCATTCATTTGGTGGATTCATTACAATTACCATCCATGTTATACCTGGTTTATCAGGCCACTCCTGAGAATTGTAGTTTGTCTGGGCTTGACAAGCTCATTCATTCATACTTGTCACAAAGCTAAATGGCCGTCTTAGAATCCTTGGACATAAGCTCCATTTCCCAGCTCAAGTACAGCATACTAGGTTTGGGAAACTAAGATGACTGGGCAGTGACTTAACTTCAATGAACTGGTATTAGTACTGTAAAATAACTGATAAACAATTCAAGTTAAAGACAGCCAAGCAACTAGGATTATCAGAAGAAAGTCAGCAACGGAAACCCACCTATTTCTCCTAGTACTGGTGCCCTTTAGATATAACCCTAAACCTGTAACCTTACTCTTAGGGGGCAATTAATAAAAATGAATATCTTAACATTCGTGCAAACATATCAAATAATTCCTGTAATGTTTGTAATATGTGTGTAATAGTTTCCTTGTTACCTTTTGCCAGCAAATGTAACAACCCATAATGTTCAACCCTAAGAAAAAAATTGCTTAAATACATTTGATCAGGAGAGTTAATAGGCTAAGAACATATGATCAACAGGGGACATAATATGGGATAGATATCTGGACTGTTTGCAGTCTATGAAGAATCCTGACTGACAGGTAAATGTAAACAAACAACAAGAATAGTGTAAAAAAACAGTGTGAGGTGAGGTGAATTCATACCAGGCCCCTAGGGTCTAATATTGATTTTAAGGGGGACCCCCTAAAAAAAACTGCTTGGGGTCCCCCCCCCACGAATGCCATGCCAGATCCTTATCCAAGCATACAGCTTGGGTGGGCAGGAAAAAAATGTGGGGGGGGGGGGAGTGTGCACCCTCTATGATAGATGTACATTGTGGGAATTTTTTTATTTTTTTTAAAAAATATTATGGTGTGTTTATTTCTACAGAGTACATTTTTTTTTTGTTAATGAGTAGGGGTATGTATCCCTTACCCATTCACATAGGGGGTGGTATCTGGGGGTCCACTTATTTTTAAAGGAGGCTTCCATGTCCATATAAGCCCTCAGCCCACATACCCCCACAATCCCACAGGACCGTTAACCGGGAACCAAAAGACCTCCGGATCTATAACACCGTTAGATCCACCCACTTACTTTTTCCATCTTCCTTCCTTTTTACAGACCAACGCCCGCCACTGCCACGACGATTCATCCTTCACCACCTGTTGAAACTAACAGCAACTTCCCTCATGCCTACCATGATCTTAATACAAAAAAGGGGGTGGGTGGGCGGGAACTTTCCTCCAGACTTCTGTTAACCCCTCCCAGGTTAACCCTCTTAAATACTACCCCACCCTTCCTGTCCCTCCCCCTCGGCTCCATTTTAAACATACCTTCCCCCCACTGTTCCCACTGTCATGTATGCCCTCCATTTTAGGCATTCCATGCTGCATTTCGGGCCTTTCTTGACTGATGGATAACATATGTTGTACAGTTATATTAATACCCTTCTTACCATTCTACTCCCAATAAATCAAAACACACCAACTTGGAGTAAAAAAGGCCGTAGCAGCCTACTTTATTAAACAATATATATTTTTTAACTTTCTTATAAAAACTCTTTTATCAAAAAACAATCGACAATAAAACATCTGTTCTTCCCTGAAAACTTTTTAAACTAAAGAGCGTTGGTCTGCGCTATCCCTTAAAATCATTCTGATGTTCATCACCCACTCAGCACTGCGGTACTTATCAAACTATCTCAACTATGCCTCAAGCCGACAAGCTGGCTCAGAGACTAACAATTCCCGCAGTGCCCCATTATCACTTCCCGGTTAACCTCCGTTAACCGGGAACCAAAAGACCTCCGGATCTATAACACCGTTAGATCCACCCACTTACTTTTTCCATCTTCCTTCCTTTTTACAGACCAACGCCCGCCACCGCATACAACGGGTAATACCTTACTCTTGGATGCCCCTCCACACCCTTATGGCTCGCTGTATTCCATCCTGCAAACCTAACGTCCACAAATCTATCCCCACATCATTAAGATGTACCCCATCAGCTCTCAGATACCTCCACGTTTCAAATTCTAGTTCGGGATGTCTGATTGCTAAACACCCATTGCGTACCATAAATTTGCTCACTTCCCTATTTATCTTTTTTCTGGCCCGATTTACACCTTCCACTGACCTGGCCATTCTCCAAGATGTCCTAGCCACCATATCCGACCATATAAATATAGTTTTGGGGAATAATTCCATCAATCGCAACACATCTCCTTTTATATCGCGCGTGATGTCCACCATGGATCTGATACTTAAATCATTACCTCCAACGTGTAAAATGAACACATCCGGTGGTCCCTCCCGCAGGGCATGTTTCTTAACTTCAGGAAGCAATCTACTCCACAGCATCCCCGGTACCCCCAACCACTTAATATAAACCTCCCGTTTGTCAAAACCTAACTGCCTACCATCCCTACGAGCATCCCCTCTTCTTGCCCCCCAACACACATAAGAATGGCCCATAATCCAGACCATTCCTGGCGCCGTACCTGTAATTAGAAGAAGACAAGAAAACTATACTAAAAACACTATCATACAAGAACAACTTCCATTACTAAAACCTAATTACCATCCTATACCCCTAGCTTCCCTCCAATTATACCACCAAATGAGGCCTAATGTAAGACCGGAACCTTTGCGATTCCCACCTTCCAATGCGTTTTACCGCCTCCACATCCAACCCAAGTTTAGCTGCTTCAGTAGCCACCCCAATCCTAAAAGAGTGGGATGAAAATTCTTTTTCCTGTAATCCCACCCCTTTCAGGCATCTTCTAAAAACTGTGATGAACTGAAACTTAGATAAAAAACTACCGTCCAGGTGAATTAATAAAGGACCTTGTACACCTGGACGGACTTGTAAGTATTGCCCTACCGTGCTTACCGGGCACAGGCAAGATCCCTGAATCGGGTAAACCCTCACTACCCTGCCTTTTCCTACTTGATCAGTTTTGGACCTTTTTACCACCAACGTCAAACCTCCACGCTCCACCTGAACCTCCTGCCATCCCAAACCACCCTGAACCTTTTTTGCCGGACTAACCAGCTCGCTTATCCTGAATGCCCCAAAAAAAGCCATTACAAATGCCGCCTTAAACAACGCTACTTCATACTCTGAAGAGCATACCTCCCCCAACTTTGTCACAATTCTCCCCAGATATCAAACGTCACTGGTCTTCTCGCATCCTTCACGATTCTCTTTTTCCTATACCCCTTAAGTGCTTGACGCACCCAAAAATCCTTCGTGACATCCAGCTGACCCTGTAACTTAAATAGGAAGGCTAACCCCGCTAACTGAGTATTTAACACCGCCACTGATGCCCCTTCCTCCATTTTCCTTGCCACGTAATACAGCAATAACAGACGCAAATTTTTACCTGACGGCTCCTCCCCGATGGCCTGAAGAAATCCCATCCACTCTTTCCACACTTTTGAGTACGCCGCCCAAGTGGCCCCACTTACCGACTGTTTGATCCATCCCGCGATGACGCCAACGGTATCTCCCACAGCCAATCGGGACAAGGTACCCCTTGTTGCTCCGCTTCCGGCGCCAACTCTCGGAACCTGTCCCACTGGAAGCGAGATAACGCATCAGCGACCACATTCTCCACCCCCGGCAAATGTACGGCATGAATGTACACGTTCAATTGCAAACATCTTAACACTAAATGCTGCAACAATTTGATTACTGGCGGAGACGATGCTGTCACCCTATTTATAACCTGCACCACCCCCAAATTGTCCCCGTGGAAACGCACCTTCAGATCCCTGAAGGATGGGCCCCATAGCTCCACTGCCAGTACTACTGGAAACAATTCCAATAGAACCAAATTTTTGGTAAAACCCTCCTCTATCCATGACTGAGGCCAAGGACCTGCACTCCACCGGCCCTGAAAAAACGCCCCAAAACCCGTGGACCCTGCCGCATCGGTGAATAATTCCATATCAAAATTACTTACCGGACCCGCCATCCACATCGCCCTTCCGTTGAAAGATTCCAAAAACGTATGCCATACCCTTAAATCTTCTCTGTGCAACTTTACCAATCGCACAAAATGTCTTGGTGATTTTACCCCACTTGTGCTAGCCGCCAGCCGGCGGCTGAACACTCTCCCCATAGGCAGTATGCGGCAGGCAAAATTTAGCTTACCAAGAACCGATTGCAGTGTCCTCAGCTGCACTTTCTTTAAACCAAGTAACCCAGCAATCTCTTTCCTTAAGTCTTCCAATTTGTCTTCCGGCAACCTACATTCCATGGCCTCAGAATCAAGAACAATGCCTAGGAATGTGATGACCGTGCAAGGTCCCTCCGTCTTTTCATTGGCCAATGGAATGCCGAATCTGTCAGCAATATGTTGCAGTGTCGCCAATAAAACCGTACAGATTCTAGATGATGCCGGCCCTATGCATAAAAAATCATCCAGGTAGTGAATTATTGAATTCACACCCGATACTTCCCGCACCACCCATTCCAAGAAAGAGCTGAATTGTTCAAATATCGCACACGATATTGAACAACCCATTGGCAAGCATTTGTCCACATAAAATTCCCCTTTCCAATGACACCCCAGCAATCTAAAACTATCCGGGTGTACCGGCAATAACCGAAAAGCCGATTCGACATCGGCCTTGGCCATCAACGCTCCTTTGCCATAACGTCGCACCCAACCCACAGCGGCATCAAATGACGTATAAGTCACCGAGCATGCCTCCTGATCAATGGCATCATTCACCGATCCACCCTTTGGGAAAGACAGGTGGTGAATGAGCCTGAATTTGTTGTTTTCCTTCTTGAGCACCACACCTAGCGGTGATACCACTAAGTCAACTATTGGTGCCCAACGAAAAGGACCTCCCATTCTCCCCATTGCAACCTCCTTTGCCAGCTTCTCAGAAACCACTTCCGGATGTTGCAATGCGGACCGTAAATTATTTGGCACTTGGGGAACTACCGTCATCCTGCATGGTATCCTAAAACCCCCCGTGAAACCCTCGTCCAACAACCTCGCAGCTTGTCTATCCGGATACTTACCGAGAAACGGTCGCATCCTTTCCACTTTCACCGGAGTCCTCCCTTTTGTTCCCAACGTCCCCAATTCTGCCTTTTCCTTGCTTAAAGCATCTAGATGCTGGATGCGTTCCCCCGCAGCCTGAGCACTCGTGCTTATACTTACATGTCGTACCAAATTTACAGACTCCGGAATTGTATTGCCAACAAACCCCCTTTTTGTTTCCAGCCGAGTGTCCCAGGGCAGATGGGCCACCAGCTCCTCCCTGAAAAAACTGGTTCGGAGCCCGCGTCGTCGTCATCAAGCGCATCCACAAGCTAATGTCCTTGTGGTCCCAACGCAGCTCTGGCCGTATCGCTCTCCGCTGCCTGAACTGCTCGTCGTATCTCAGCCAGCCCGTACCGCCATACACTCTGTAGGCCTCCCCTATGGCATCCTGATAGCAGAATAATGCTGAACAGTGCTCCGGATGCTTCTCCCCAATTACGCTCGCCATGATTGCAAACGCTTGCAACCAGTTTGCAAACGTCCTCGGTATCAGCCGATACCTCCTCTTCTCCTCATCGTCCTTCTTGGAACTGTCTGGCTTGACCCTATCCAAGTTAAATTTTTCCAAAGGTAATAGTGAAAATATTTCCACATACTCACCTTTCCATAATTTTTCCCGTACCTCCTGTTTTAAGTGCGCTCCCAAAGGCCCTTCGTAACACACATACACTTCGCAGCGCGCTGCATCCGCCAGCCTGGTTATATCCTGCCTTTCTGCCGTCTCAGAAGCTTTTTCCTTCCCCTGCGCAACTTCACTCCCCGTGGACTCTAGGGCGGTAACCGCAACCGTTGCTGCGGGCGTCCCCACCCCTGCCGCATTACCGCTGCCCCCTACTGGCGGGACCCACGCCGCTGCCGGGCCTCCCGCCATACGCTCTCCAGCCTCAAACCTTTGCACTAAATCTTTAATGCCCTCCAAAAATCCCAATAAGCCTGAGCCCCCTGCCACCCCCCTTGTGTTGCCCTCAGGCCTGGTTGTGTCCTGTCCTACCCTGCTTCTCCCTTCTAACCCCAGATGTGGTGACTTACCGGGCTGCACAGGTGTTGCCCCATCAGCCGACCGTCTGCTCTCCTCCTCGTCAGTGCTCCTGGAAGGGGGGGCCGCCTCCTCTTCCGATTCCGACCCTTCTTCCCGTTCTCCCGGATCTCTCTCTGCTTCTTCCACGTCCGAAAGCCCGCCAGTCCTGGTAACCGTGGCTGCCGCCGTCATCTCCACCCTTTCTCTCCTGGTATCTTCATGTCCTCTTGATGCCTTGTGGACAGCCTTTGCAGGGCCGGTGCAGGATACCGCAGCCCTGTATGCCTCCGCTCTTCCATCCCTTCTTCCTCCTCTGCCTCTGTCTTTTTTATTACTCATGCTGTCCCCTGCCGGATTAGACAGCCCAGGGACAGCCGCATCTCTCATCACAGCATCGGAGGCCTCCGCCGTTATCCGGGGGGCGGGGCTCGCGCTCCCCGCTCGTCTCCTAGTGCCAGTCCCGCCGTGCTCTCTCTCCCCGCAATGTGACGCCGGGGATGTGACAGCTCTTCCGCTCCCTCTGCTTGCCTTCCTCTTCGCAGGAGGGCATCCCTGCTCCCCGTCACCGCTCCTACCCGCTCTTCTGCTCACCGCCCGCTCCGGAGAGAAACGCTCGGGCGGACGGGACCTCCTAGCTCTGACGCCGCTCCCCTCTCCTACTGTCAGCTGTGGTCCTGTTCTCTCCATGGCTGCCCCGATCGCAGCCTGCAGCCATGCCGTGCCCCTCACCTCAGCCTCCGCTCGCAATTGTGCCATTATGCGCTCTACCTCTGCCATGCTAACTTTCCTCCAGACTTCTGTTAACCCCTCCCAGGTTAACCCTCTTAAATACTACCCCACCCTTCCTGTCCCTCCCCCTCGGCTCCATTTTAAACATACCTTCCCCCCACTGTTCCCACTGTCATGTATGCCCTCCATTTTAGGCATTCCATGCTGCATTTCGGGCCTTTCTTTATGCTTATCCATAAAACATTCCCAAAGTTTTTGTTTTTTCTATAAATTGGCCTCTTAATCTATTACTCAACCCCTACACCATGATTCAAACCTTAACCTTATCCTTAAAGTTAAACTGTACTTTGCTCATGCCACTCCTTTTGCTACTACATTCAACTGTCAGGAGTGAAAAAAGTCCTGTTTACTTAAAGCGGGGGTCCACCTATCTATCGTTTTTTTTTTTTTTTAGTTCATTCACAAACTTTTCTTCTCAGCATTACATACTCACATATTGTGTGTAATATGTCTGCCTGTGTCAGATTTTGTCGGAAAGAATAACTTATATTATTCACTGCAGGCGGTTTCCATCTTCATTGTGGGCATTTGAAGCCCACAAGCATTTATTTCCTGGATGTGGTGAATGCTGTGCTCCCAGCATTCACCGCTCGTTCCCGCACATGCTCAGTGGCATCCTGGGAAGCCTGAGACTAGCTCCCAGGAGTCTGGGAGAGGCTAGAAACACGCCTACTCCCACGGGAGGAGAACCAGGAAGTGCAAAGAAGAATAGAAAAATAAAAGGTAATTACGGCGATTTAAATTTTTTTAAACGGCATGTCAGCATCTAGGCAAGGAAGAGAATACATACAGATATTGTTCAAAATTTGGGCGGAACCCCGCTTTAAAGAGTAGCTACTGTAAAATCCAGATTTTATTCTAATTACCGTATTTATCGACGTATAACACGCACCGGCGTATAACACGCACCGCAATTTAGGAGGGAATTTTAAGGAAAAAAAACTTTTAGGAGGGAAGTTGAAGGGAAAAAAACTTACATTTAAATGCCCATCATTGCAGCCTTGTCAGTGCAGCCTTGTCAGTGCAGCATTGTCAGTGCAGCCTTGTCAGTGCAGCCATGTCAGTGCAGCCATGTCAGTGCAGCCTTGTCAGTGCAGCCATGTCAGTGCAGCCTTGTCAGTGCAGCCTTCCCCAGTGCAGCCTTGTCAGTGCAGCCATGTCAGTGCAGCCTTCTCAGTGCAGCCTTCTCAGTGCAGCCATGTCAGTGCAGCCATGTCAGTGCAGCCATGTCAGTGCAGCCTTGTCAGTGCAGCCATGTCAGTGCAGCCTTGTCAGTGCAGCCTTGTCAGTGCAGCCTTCCCCAGTGCAGCCTTGTCAGTGCAGCCTTCCCCAGTGCAGCCTTCCCCAGTGCAGCCTTGCCCCAGTGCAGCCTTCGATCCCCTGTCCCTGCCATCCTGGGCTTCAAAATCGCCGACCGCGATTTGAAAATGGCGCCGCCGGCGCCGAAATACACAGAGCTGGTCCTCGGCTCTTTCCGGCGGCTCTCGTTCACTTTCGGCTCCACTCGTAGTCCCGAGCGGAGCTATCCGAACCGAGTAGGTTCGGAAAGCTCCGCTCGGGACTACGAGTGGAGCCGAAAGTGAACGAGAGCCGCCGGAAAGAGCCGAGGACCGGCTCTGTGTATTTCGGCGCCGGCGGCGCCATTTTCAAATCGCGGTCGGCGATTTTGAAGTTTTGACAGCTCGGGATCGCAGGGGATCGGCGTATAACACGCACCTGCGACTTTCCCCTGATTTTAAGGGGAAAAAAGTGCGTGTTATACGCCGATAAATACGGTATATTAAAACACATGCAAAGACTACTTAGGGCTTGTCTATAAATGCTTTCACGCAAGATTCATACAAGTTTAATCCAGAATTCACATTTTTTCTCTTTGAAGCAAATTAGAAAAATGTGTAAAAATTGTGTGAATCTTGTGTAAATCCATTTATAAAGAGATCCCTATATGTCTACGGCACTTCACCTCAAATCCTTTGTAATTGTCAAACATTCACATATTTAGTATTCACACCCGTAATTATTGTAATAATATGAATTTCCAATCGAATCTAACTTGTGATGAAATGAGCCATATTAAGAAATGCAAAAATTCATATCACATATACATAATATTTGAAAAAAAAATACTATCCTAATAGTTTAAACATGATTTAACTTGACAAAGTAACAGACTGAAAAATAATTGTTTCTCCAGTATATGCAAATCACAGAATAGTGAAGCCTTATTCCAAAATTAGTAGGATTGACCAAAACTTGTCAGGCATAATGCAGTTCCACAAAATGGAAACGTTACTTAATATATGCAAAATAAAAATAAGGGTTGTATGGATTTATGGGTGAGCAAGTCCTTCAAACATTTTTTTTTTGTTTGTTCTTTATTTCTTCTGTGCTCAAAATAATGTAGATAATGGGACTAGGAGATATATTGTCTTGCTGTTAGGGCTTTATGACAGGGGGTCATGGTGGAAGTGTCTACATAACAGAGGAGAGGCGGTAGCTATGGGAGATGGGGTCTTTTACCAGGTGTAATGCTACATGTATACATAAACATCAAACTACTTTCTTGTACAGACCATAGAGCAGGCATGTCCAAATTCCGGGCCGCGGCCAATTGCGGCCCGCGTTCCGGTTTAATGCGGCCCCCACTGGTAATTTGGATATATGTATCTTTTGTGGCCCCCCCAACGAACATTTATCGTCAGGGGCCTCTGTAATAGGAAGTGCCGTCTCCTGGGCTGGCATTGGACGACTATTCTGTCTCTCATAGAAGGCGGGAATTTGTATTAAAGAGTTCGCTGAGTAAACAGGAGATTCTCCTGTATGTAATCTGTTGAGGCTCGCCCTGCCCCCCTCCCTGATCCCCTCTGAGGCTGCAGAACAGGCTACACTGATGGAAATGGTGAGGCTGCATTCATGGCAATGGTGAGGCTGCATTCAGAGACTGCGTTCATGGCAATGGTGAGGCTGAATTCATGGAAATGGTGAGGTTGCATTTATGGCAATGGTGAGGCTGAATTCATGGCAATGGTGAGGCTGCATTGATGGGCACTGACCCTTATTTTGCTTCACAGTTCTTAATTTCAAATTTAAGTTTTTTCCTGAAACCTTCCTGTTAAAGTGAAGGTGTGTGTTATACGCCGATAAATAGGTATATCCAAATAACACGCCCGAATAGCATGCCCGCCACAAAGACAAGAGAATTCTTGTTGGGCAGTGTATTAGTTAATTTGCAATCAATTTTAATGGTTTAAAGAATGTCAGGCAAAATGGTCAGCCCTCACGCATGGTCACTTCATCAAATCTGGCCCTCTTTGAAAAAAGTTTGGACACCCTGCCATAGAAAATAGGATTTCACAACCTTTGTTTTCTAAATGTTCTTTTAACAAGTACATAAACCTTAATAAATGTATTTGTATTACAGTTAACTGATTAATTTGGTAAGATATGAAAAAAGGAAATATGTAACTGAGAAAAAAGAAAAGAAAAAATAACTACTAAACTGGATTTACATTGTTCCTTCATCGATTACTTGTAAAAGAGAAGGATGGTCATAAATTGTCCCCTTGGCCAGTCCTAATAAGGTTGGGCTTCTAGCCCTAAGTGGGAGACTTTACTATTCAGACATTGATCAGAACTGGAGGAGACAGAATCTGGAGCAGATGTTCATGGCAATCAATCAGCTTTTATCCTCAGCTTGTTCACCTTATTTTTTGCTGCTCCAGATTCTGGCTGCTCCAGTTTTGATAAATTTCCCTCATGGTGGGCATTATATAGCTACTTGCTTCCATACAGACCTTTGCTCTACCTCCTCCCTCTTCCAACACCAAGTTCCTTTGCAGCTCTAAAATATCTTATGACAGATGTGGAGATCTACAAAAGAAGTTGACGCTGACAAATTATCATCAAAAGTACAATGTGTTTTGGCACATTTTGCTTTTGCCAACCCTTGCTTTACCCAAATGAATCAGATAATCTAAAAGTGTTGCCTCCAAGCTGGGACACCAAAGGTAAGCAAGCCAAGCAATCCACAAAGTCAAATGCGCTTGAAGCTTATAGGTTTTCTATGAGTTTGTGATGATATACCATATTTGTAGCCAACAATCTGAGATAGTTTATATGGAGAAATAAACCTCATGGAAACTAAGCAGAAAAGGTGTGTTGTTGCTGCTAAATTGTTTAGGACACTTCAGACACTAGTTTCTCTCCCTCCTGGCCAGTGCTGGGACAAGGCCATTTGGTGCCCAGGGCAAAGATGGCAAACTGCGCCCCCCCCCCCCCCCATTTTTAAGAAAGAATCAATGTAATTTCAAAACAAGGATATACTTAAAACAATACAAATTCAATTAGGTTTAATGTGATAGAAACAGAGTTCACTCACACCTTTTAATTATATGTACAGTCAGGTCCATAAATATTGGGACATTGACACAATTCTAATCTATTTGGCTCTATACACCACCACATTGGATTCCACCACTGGTCCACAGTGGGAGGATTCCTCCTTCCACCTGGAATGTGTAGATGGGGGAATTGGAACATTCTTTTTTTTTCATTCAACCTAATAGTTGAATGAAAAAAGTGATCAATGTATGGGCAGCCCAAGAGCTAACACTAAGATAGTTTAACCTCTTGACATCCACGCTATAGCTGAATGACGGCCACAGCGCGGACCTGAATTTCCGGGAGTGCACGTGCCCTGTGCGCGCTGTGATCACCGAGTCACTGAGTCCCGATCCCCTTACAATGTGATCAGCTGTCAGCCAATGACAGCTGATCACATGATCAAAACAAAAGCTCTGTGATCGTTTTTTTTTTCTCCTCACGCTGACAGCGCGAGGAGAAAAAAAGCTGATCACCGGCTCATCTGCAAGGGACATCGGTCCCGAAGAGGAGGAGGCAATTATGCCTCATCTGTGCCACCTGCCATTGCCACCTACCTATGCCCATGAGTGCCACCTATCAATGCCCACAAGTGCCACCTATCAATGCCACCTAGCAGTGCTGCCTATCAGTGTAACTGATCAGTGCCCATTATTGCCACCCATCAGTGCCGCCTCATCAGCATACATCAATGAAGGAGAAAAATTACCTGTTTTAAAATTTTATAACAAAATATAACAAAATTTTTTTTTTTTTAATTCGGTCTTTTTACATTTTTTTTTAACAATAAATAAAAACCACAGAGGTGATCAAATACCACCAAAAGAAAGCTCTATTTGTGGGGAAAAAAAAAGTATAAAAATTTCATTTGAGTACAGTGTTGTATGACCGCGCAATTGTCATTCAAAGTGCGCCAGCGCTGAAAGCTGAAAATTGGTCTGGATAGGAGGGGGGTTTAAGTGCCCAGTAAGCAAGTGGTTAAATCTCAGCTGTTTCAGTGAGAACTGGCTGAGATTAGAACCATTAATGAGCAGGCTGAATGTACCAAGTTGATTGATCAAATTGGGTACAACCAGCCTGCCAGATACTCTTATGATTATCACTAGCGGTTGCTATATCTGCTAGTGATAATCACTGTTTGTGGGGACAATACAATTGCTCAGCAGAAGGGATTCCCCTGTCAGCACTGACTGAGCTGACAGGGGAATCGTGTCAATTTCTTTCCTGAAATTTGTGGTTACTGGAAAGAAATTTGTACCATCTAATGTCTAAGTGAAAGTGAAAGTTAGTGAATATCTTGAAAGAACATGAGGGGGGGAGACAGATGGGGGATGGAGATAAGGACAGTTCAGTGATCACTGTGTACTGCAGTGTGCACATGACTCACCCAGGTCCAGGCTGGAAGATCAGGCATCTTTGGCACACAGGATTCTGCAGCTTTTCATATCTCCCGCCCACACATCCCTTCTCTTCAGATACATCTGCACGTCGGGGATAGTGTGGGCGGGGCGGGAAGTCACTGGAGGAGCAGAGGTGGGAGGAGCTGTATTCCTCCCTGATCTCCCGTCAGTGAGGGGGGAGGTGATGGTTCGCTGGGCTGTGTAAGTGTCACAGACACTACAGAGCTGCAGCCACAGTCTCAGTATTTACAGACTGATTCTCCTGTCCTATGGACGGGAGAAATCAGTCTGTTTCTTCACAGTTACCAAGATAATGGGAGGCTTGTCCGCCCCTCCCCCTGCTGGTTCAATCCCTCCTGAAGTCGCTCTCCTCCCTGCCAATGAGGGGGAGGGAGCAGATCGGTCGGAGCGGCTCTCATATTATGCTCAGTCAGCGAGCAGAGGGAGGGGGAGAAATCCGCCCCCTCTCACACTCCGCCCAGGGCACCCGCCCCTCTCGCCCACCCCTTGTACCGGCCCTGCTCCTGGCCTTTTGTATTTGGGTGGATGGGGCACTGGAATCATCTGTGTTGTGTCCATGCCACTATTTATTCTCACTGATGTCTAGAGGGTCATCCACTGGCATTTGTTGTGTCACTGAAAATAACCATTTTTTAATGCCTATTCTCCTTTTCCTCTAATTTATTCCTCTTTCCTTCCACCATAAGGTATTGTCCATCACACAATTCACTTTCAGCTACCATTGCCCTTTCTGTTACCATCAACACCAGTCACCCCCTCCCAGGATTTGCCCTTACTTCTTTCCACTTAAATGTGTAATTATGTGTGGTATATCGAGCACAGTTCTTCCCATTCATTCTTTTACTGCATGCAGAACATAAATAATTAAAATTAAGACTGTAAAGCTATAGCTATATATAAATGAGGAATCCAGGTCAGAGGCGCTCACAAGACTTAACACAAGTATTGTACAATGTAAGTTAGCAAGGAATTTAGCAAGCAATTTATTGCTTGTCTAATATTTTGGTGGATTGTGATACAGTGCCTTGAAAAAGTATTCACACCCCTTTACATTTTCCACATTTTGTTATGTTACAACTAAAAATGTGAATGTATTTTATTGGGATGTTATGTGATTGACCAACACAAAGTGGCCCATAATTGTGAAATGGAAGGAAAATGATAAATGGTTTTCAAAATCTTTTACAAATAAATATCTGATGGTGTGTATGGTGGTGTGTATGGTGCTCATTTGTATTCAGCCCCCTTTACTCCTAGTTAAAATCTAGTGGAACCAATTGCCTTCAGAAGTCACCTAACAGAATATTGGCATGCATTAAAAAGGGGATCAACTCCAGAGATAAAACGATAATTCTCCCACTCTACAAGACTCTGGTCCGGCCGCACCTGGAGTATGCTGTCCAGTTCTGGGCACCAGTCCTCAGGAAGGATGTACTGGAAATGGAGCGAGTACAAAGAAGGGCAACAAAGCTAATAAAGGGTCTGGAGGATCTTAGTTATGAGGAAAGGTTGCGAGCACTGAACTTATTCTCTCTGGAGAAGAGACTCTTGAGAGGGGATATGATTTAAATTTACAAATACCATACTGGTGACCCTACAATAGAAATAAAACTTTTTCGCAGAAGAGAGTTTAACAAGACTCGTGGCCACTCATTAAAATTAGAAGAAAAGAGGTTTAACCTTAAACTACGTAGCGGGTTCTTTACTGTAAGAGCGGCAAGGATGTGGAATTCCCTTCCACAGGCGGTGGTCTCAGCGGGGAGCTTTGATAGCTTCAAGAAACTATTAGATAAGCACCTGAATGACCGCAACATACAGGGATATATAATGTAATACTGACACATAATCACACACATAGGTTGGACTTGATGGACTTGTGTCTTTTTTCAACCTCACCTACTATGTAACTATGTAACCTAATTAGTAAATAGAGTCCACCTGTGTGTAATTTAATCTCAGTATAAATACAGCTGTTCTGTGAAGCCCTCAGGGGTTTGTTAGAGAACCTTAGTGAATAAATGGCATCATGAAAGCCAAGGAACACAGCAGACAGGTCAGGGATACAGTTATGGAGAAGTTTAAAGCAGGGTTAGGTTATAAAAAAATATCCCAAGCTTTGAACAAGAAGCAATGTTCAATCCATCATCCGAAAATGGAAAGAGTATGGCACAACTGCAAACCTACCAACACATCCACCTAAACTGACAGGCCGGGCAAAGAGAGCATTAATCAGAGATGCAGCCAAGAGCCCCATGGAGCTGCAGAGATCCACAGCTCAGGTGGGAGAATCTGTCCACAGGACAACTAGTAGTTGTGCACTCCACAAATCTGGCCTTTATGGAAGAGTGGCAAGAAGAAAGCCATTGTTGAAAGAAAGCCATAAGAAGTCCCGTTTGCAGTTTGTAAGAAGCCATGTGGGGGCTGTCGTGGAAATTTTATTATATGGACTCGTGGACATTTTATTCTAGGATGTGTGTTTTATAGATTGTCATCTGTCTCCCTGTGTCTGATTTAACCAAGGAGCGCTCTAGCAGAGCGCACTTGGGTTGAATCGGGACCAACGGTAAAACCAACAGTATGAAAACCTTCTCATGGGTTTGGAGGCGTGTTCTCTGCGTGTGTGGGCGTTTGCCGGTTTGCAAGTATCAAGCGCAATGCGCTGGGCTTCTTGCCTTCAAATGTCTATGCACATTAGAGAAGCGAAGTCCGCATAACGAGAGAAACATATTATATCTCTGTTGTGGCTACACTATACCTTTTGGATACATATCTGCTTTTATAAGAGGACATTGATATCTGCCTTGTTGGTATACTCGTACAGTATATTGACAACAGCAGTAGCAATGTCCCCACAGATCTTCTCAAGCCTGTAAGAACAAGTAGAATGATCTTACTAGATACTGGTTACTCTGAGCAGTATTGAATAGGCTCCATGCTGACCAAGATGGTGGATGTGCATGCATGTGGCTGGGCAGGGGGGCAGTTTGCATGCCTCAAGTAGGTAAGACATGTGCACCCCTCTTTACTGTTGTCATTTCCTGTGTTGTTATTTTGCATGGAGGAAGCGATTGGCTGTTAGGGGCCATGATTTCCGGTTTGTCATTCCTTTTATTGCCAATAAATAAAAACAAAGTGCCTGTGCTCGTGAGCACAGACACGTCGAGACTCCAGCTTGAAGCAGCATCTTTTCTGATACTATCTGGTGCTACTGAGGTACTTCAATTTCCTTGTACCAAAGAGCTTGATACAAACGTGCTTTTAAGCACGAAGAAATTGTTTTGTTCTTTGTGTGCATTTTGACGCTGGAAGTGCACATTTTGGCGCAGTGTGGATTTGCGTACAAAGCCCAAAGAAATTTCCATGACAACTGGTGAGCCACTTCTAGGAGCCAACGGTAGTTCCAGCGCAGCGATCCGAGAGGAGAGATTGGGTCCCCGTTTTTGGGACAGGAAAGTTTGGAAAGACAGACTGTATTTCAGTTTTTGAAATTTTTGTTGTCCTAGAACCGCCATCTGGTCTCTCTGCTTGCTGTTGCAGGCAACTTTGTTTAGCAAAAGTACTCCTTTTTGCGTTTTCACTCTTTGTGTACAAGGGCGGGGATTAACATGTGTCCTGGGAATGATAGGTGTATTGGCTGGGGACAGAGTCTATATTACTGTCCCCTGTAGACCCCTGGTCAATGCAGCCTAGAGGTTCTTTGTACAGGGTTTACCGTATGTTAAATGTAAAACCATTCCTGTAGTACAACACAACGGTATGCATGGAGTGTGCTAGTTGATGTTTTAAATGTGCAGCAGAGATTGGATGACATAACATTGTGTGGCTGATTTATTTCATAGTGCTGGTCACCGTGTGAAATAACAATGTACAGTGTGTAGCTATTATGGTGCGACTAACGTTTAGTGTGAGTTAAGTAGTACAGTCTGTTCTGTGTTAAAAAGGTGATTTTGGTTTGTAGCGGCGCAATTTTGGTCTTGTTAGCGCTTATACGGGAGAAACCGCATTTGAAGGATTTTTATACTGTTAGCCTGTAAATCATCCAAGAGTGGAAATTGCTCCAATTTCAGGGGTGAAACACTGGAAACTAAGACACTTTTTTGTTTATTGTTAAACTCACTGGTTTAAATTGTTTTTCCACTGTTGGATTTTGAAGACACCATTTTGTCGCTGCATATGGTGCAGGCACCATTTTGTTTTCCTTTGTGTGTGAAGCCATGCGGTTTGAGCCACCATCTTGTTTCTAGGCACCATTTTGTTTTCCTTTGTGTGTGAAGCCATGCGGTTTGAGCCACCTTCTTGTTTCTAGGCACCATTTTGTTTTCCTTTTAAGTGAATTCAATCTTTTCGGGTTTAGCTATTTTTGTACTCTTTTTTTTATATACAGTGGGGACGGAAAGTATTCAGACCCCCTTAAATTTTTCACTCTTTGTTATATTGCAGCCATTTGCTAAAATCATTTAAGCTCATTTTTTCCCCTCATTAATGTACACACAGCACCCCATATTGACAGAAAAACACTTAATTGTTGACATTTTTGCAGATTTATTAAAAAAGAAAAACTGAAATATCACATGGTCCTAAGTATTCAGACCCTTTGCTGTGACACTCATATATTTAACTCAGGTGCTGTCCATTTCTTCTGATCATCCTTGAGATGGTTCTACAGCTTCATTTGAGTCCAGCTGTGTTTGATTATACTGATTGGACTTGATTAGTCCACCTGTCTATATAAGACCTTACAGCTCACAGTGCATGTCAGAGCAAATGAGAATCATGAGGTCAAAGGAACTGCCTGAAGAGCTCAGAGACAGAATTATGGCAAGGCACAGATCTGGCCAAGGTTACAAAAAATAATTCTGCTGCACTTAAGGTTCCTAAGAGCACAGTGGCCTCCATAATCCTTAAATGGAAGACGTTTGGGATGACCAGAACCCTTCCTAGAGCTGGCCGTCCGGCCAAACTGAGCTATCGGGGGACAACAGCCTTGGTGAGAGAGATAAAGAAGGACCCAAAGATCACTGTGGCTGAGCTCCAGAGATGCAGTCGGGAGATGGGAGAAAGTTGTAGAAAGTCAACCATCACTGCAGCCCTCCACCAGTCAGGGCTTTATGGCAGAGTGGCCCGACGGATGCCTCCCCTCAGTGCAAGACACATGAAAGCCTGCATGGAGTTTGCTAAAAAACAGCTGAAGGATTTCAAGATGGTGAGAAATAAGATTCTCTGGTCTGATGAGACCAAGATAGAACTTTTTGGCCTTAATTCTAAGCGGTATGTGTGGAGAAAACCAGGCACTGCTCATCACCTGTCCAATACAGTCCCAACAGTGAAGCATCGTGGTGGCAGCATCATGCTGTGGGGGTGTTTTTCAGCTGCAGGGATAGGACGACTGGTTGCAATTGAGGGAAAGATGAATGCAGCCAAGTACAGGGATATCCTGGACGAAAATCTTCTCCAGAGTGCTCAGGACCTCAGACTGGGCCGAAGGTTTACCTTCCAACAGTGGCTTCACAACAACTCTGCGACTGTTCTTGCATGGCCCAGCCAGAGCTCTGACTTAAACCCAATTGAGCATCTCAAGAGAGACCTAAAAATAGCTGTCCACCAATCTTTACCATCCAACCTGACAGAACTGGAGAGGATCTGCAAGGAGGAATGACAAAGGATCCCCAAATTCAGGTGTGAAAAACTTGTTGCATCTTTCCCAAAAAGACTCATAGCTGTATTAGATCAAAAGGGTGCTTCTACTAAATACTGAGCAAAGGGTCTGAATACTTAGGACCATGTGTTATTTCAGTTTTTCTTTTTTAATAAATCTGCAAAAATGTCAACAATTCTGTATTTTTCTGTGAATATGGGTTGCTGTGTGTACATTAATGAGGAAAAAATGAACTTAAATGATTTTAGCAAATGGCTGCAATATAACAAAGAGTGAAAAATTTAGGGGGGTCTGAATACTTTCCGCCCCCACTGTACTTTTCAGTAACACTATTGCGTTTTTTTGTATTGAATTTCGATTTTAAGTGAAATCTGTACTTTGCACTAAATTTCAATGGATAGTAAGACTAATTTTAACTAAGTTTTTGTACTTTTAGCTGTGTTCTTTTTCTTTTTTTTTCTTTTTAATTGTTTGGATGTTTTCTTTGAGTTTCTCAGAGGGCAATGCATGCTGCGTTTTGTATTGTAAAGCTTGCGGTAGAAAAGAAAGACTTTGGTTTTAAAACTCGTTTTATATTCACTGTATTGTTTAGAGTTGCTTTTGCGCAGCGAGTAGTAAATTGTTTGTTCACGCCCAGACTGTTAGTTTATTAGAAGTTTTATCGTATGACTTCTGAGACATCGTACAACTGTTGAAATAGACAGCAGAAGGCTATCCCCATTTTTTGTGATTATTTAGAGAAGCCACATTGTTCTGTAGAGAAAACGGGCGTAAGTGTGCTGTGCAGTTTAGTCTGGCGACACAATGTTCGGTCGTACAGCGGATACGCTTGTGTATGCATACATTGTGAGGGGTAGACACATATTTGGGGGGGGTGATCTGTGGTTGTTGACTAATCATTTGGCATAGTTAATAGTTGGTTGTTTTTACGGATATTGCAGTGGTACTCTGTAGTTCTGTACCAAAAGTGTTGGGACAACAAGCCATAGAGTTAAATAACGCCTCGGTTAGGGTTTCTAGTTGGGGGACTGGACCAGATATAGTGGTTGTAGTCCGTCAATCCACCGCAGAAGAAGGCACCAGGTGGTGCTCTCCTAAATGGGTACAAGGGTTTCCCTGGACGCAGGGGTAAGACTATAAGCCAATTCGAATCACCATGGGCGATTGGCAGTCCATGCAAGGGAAGGAATGCGAGGCTTCCCACAGTCAGACGGCTGCACAGTACATAAAGTCTAGTTTTGGGGCAAATGCCATGAAACCCCTTAAGGAATGGCATAGGTGGTCCAAGGATACTACTTGGGGTATCCCTCTGGAGGGGACATTTGACGCCTGGAGGTGGGAGAAATTCATAACTGAGTTTAAACCTAGGCTCTGGGCAGCAAAGACCTTAGATGTAGCTCAGCTGTGGCTTCAGAAGTCTATTATGATAAACTGGCAGGCTATACAGAATGGGTGTTCCGTGCGGAAGAACCTTATTATGTATGCCTGGCCCGAGGGGATAGCAGTGATTGGTAATCCAATGCTGGAAGTGGAAGAGGCTCTTTCTGGGCTAACTCTACTGAGGCAGGCTGGGTCCACCAACCCTCCTCTGCTCTCTCCAGCTACCATTCCTCTCTCTCCCACATCTCCACCTAACCATCTCACCTTTGATACTAAACCTCAAGCTAACCCTCTCTATCGGTCTCCCTCTGCCACATCTGGGGGGGTTTTCTCCGCCGATTGCAGTTAATTGCGAATCATTTTCAACTGGTAATCTGCAGATGCTATGTGAGTCTAAGGGAGTTGAGACCAGACTAAGGAACTGTGGGGATTGCAAAGCCGCACTGAAAGCATTTGATTCAGCCATGCCTGCCATCTACCCTTCATTAGTTGGCTTCCAGACAGGGAACGTTGTGAGTGAGGTAGCACACATTAGCCCACCAATGAAGCCACAGCCTCCAAGGTATACACCTGGCCCCACCTATTTCTCTGAACCTGGTATTTACGCAGTCTTGGTGCAACAATATGAGGGTGTTTCCAATACCAACTTTGAAAGGACTTTAGGGGAGAGGGTGGTATGGCATGTCCCTATTGCTTCCTCAGAAATCAGGACCATACTGGCTGAACTGCCTGACTATAGAACGAATCCCCGAGGGTTCGCGAGAATGTTTTGTCAAAATCCATTTGGTTACGGCATGGGCGGAACAGATTGTGCCCAGGTTCTGAGGGCAAAAGTAGGAGAAGAACTGTCAGGGCTTATAATCTCCCGTTGCGACATTGTCACCCACGAACAGGCCACTTCTGGAGGTAAGGAATTCTGTGTGGCCCTGCTAGCCAAACTTCCAGAGTTGTATGGTGCATCCTCTACCACGGATGTGATGAAACTCAGTCAAAACTGAGGAAAGGAATGCTCTTGTTTCTGGCCTCACCTGAAACAAGCTACATTGGATGCAGATATGGAGGTTGGTCCTGATGTGCCAACCGACGGAGGTGTGTTAACCGCCATTCACTTTTTATTAAGAGCCTAATTCTTAGAAGGCATCCATATAAAAATTCGAGATCGGTTATTATTAGCCAGACCCGAATTAAATGAAATGACAATATCTGCAATTCTATCCAATCTCTCCACTATAGAAGGAGAGATGAATAGGAAGAAACAGGATAAAACATCCAAAATCCTTGTGTCTCAAGCCCTTTATGCAGAACAAACAGGCCAGGATCGTTGGTAAAAGACACAATGCTGGAAAGCCCAAACTTGTTACATCTGCGGAAAGGAAGCACATCTAAGGTGTGACTGTCCTAACAGACCCAAGGGTAAGTGGCAGTTCATTCCAGACGATCCAACAACTTCAGTTGCAGGGATGGCCAGCCATGGCTATGATTCTTCATAGGACGTTGGCAATGCGCTGTCAGGACATATCAGCCTGTTTATCGAGGAATTAAAATATCCCCTCTCTTGCCTCATCAACACCGGTTCAGCCCAAACTGTTCTGAGATCCAAAGATCTCAGAGGCAAGGCAATGTTACGCCGAGTAACTTAAAACATGTCATGCTTTAAAATTACGCACGCTCGTGGAATGGTGACAAACTACGGTACTTAAAAATCTCCAAAGGTGACACTTTAAAAATGTTCCCAGGTTACCTGTTTAGGGTTACAAAGGAAGTCTTGCGCTAGAATTATTGCTATTGCTCTAACATTTGCAGAGATACCTCACGTGTGTGGTTTGAACGCCGTTTACATATGCTTGCTCAACTTACGTATGCGTTCACTTCTGCGCGCGAATACATAGGGATGGGGCGCTTTAACAAAATAAAAATAAAAATTATTTTTTTGACTTTTTATTTTTACACTGTCCGTTTTTTTAATAACTTTTATTCCTATTACATTATTCCTGTAAAAGAAATAAGCATGACAGGTCCTCTTAATTGGGAGATCGGGGGTCAAATAGACCTCAAATCTCTCATCTAGCTTTAAAAGCAAAAGATTAAAAAAAAAAAAAAAAATTTTGCTTAAAAAAAAAATTTACTATGGCCTGGGAACCGGATGTGAAGTCCTGATGTTGCTGCCGTCCTCCAAGTGCATAGAGATGAGTGGTGACCTTATTGGCCTCACTCTTCTCCATACCCAGCTATTGCCAGCGTCGGATCACTCCCGGGCTTCACCGATCGGTCAGTTAAGCCCGGGAACGACTGGGAAGCTGCGGAGGGGGTGGTCAGGGTAGTAAATTCACCGGCGGGACCACTTTTATCTGAAAGAGAATTGCCTATAGTAAAAAAAAATATAAATAAACAATACTTCCACGCCTGTGGTAAAAATTAAAATAGATTAAAAAATAAAAAATATATAAATTGGTAAGTGTAAAACCACACACTCAAAAAAACCGTAAATACAAGCTGCTCCCCTTAGTTTGGATAGAACAATCAAACAAGCAATAGTATATGATAGGGGGCGCTAAAGACCTAACAAACATATGCTTCTGCCAATAAGTGCACACACTAACCAAATCAACCTCAGTGAACTGAATAGTGCTGATTGTGCTAAACTAAAAATATCACAAACACATATATTATGCTGCAAATGAAATACAAAATACAGTCAAAAAAAAATAAAAAAATAAAAAATTAATAAATAAAGAATCCAGTGAAAAAAATTATACGAAATTCTTGGTGCAAGTGAAATAAATAAATCGTGGTGTCTGATAGTCCCAATCCATTGAAGAGATCAGAGAAAAGCAGTTGAAACCAACATCACAGCAGACACATGGATCCTCATAGATGCAACAATTTATGCGTTGATATAAAGATTCCGTCACCCAAGAGGAAAAAACACCTGAAGGTAGTAGATATCTGCTTACCAGATACCAATGACTTCTTTAACTAAAAGGAAGTCATTAGTGCTTGTACAGGATTGTGCCTGTTCACATGAAGGCTGGAAGGCTGGATGGTACTTTAGGCATTGAACCCTCCCGTCCCATTCATTCAGGATAGGAAATATGAGAAACAAAAAGGAATCTTCATAGCGTAAAAGCGTTTAATAAAAATTAGAGAACAATAAAATAGCCAATTGGCCTCTTACATTGATCGGTGCCTACCCGGCACTGGGACTGCTCGCATGCAGGGTGGGTAGAGTCAGGAACCCTTCGCATCACATCGCACATGCGGCGTGCGTTCCACTCCGTGCGTCTAGCTAACCAGCTAATCCTGAAGTAGGTGGGACGATTCTGGACATGTGACATGTCCAGAATCGTCCCACCTACTTCCGGATTAGCTGGTTAGCTAGACGCACGGAGTGGAACGCACGCCGCATGTGCGATGTGATGCGAAGGGTTCCTGACTCTACCCACCCTGACATGCGAGCAGTCCCAGTGCCGGGTAGGCACCGATCAATGTAAGAGGCCAATTGGCTATTTTATTGTTCTCTAATTTTTATTAAACGCTTTTACGCTATGAAGATTCCTTTTTGTTTCTCATATTTCCTATCCTGAATGAATGGGACGGGAGGGTTCAATGCCTAAAGTACCATCCAGCCTTCCAGCCTTCATGTGAACAGGCACAATCCTGTACAAGCACTAATGACTTCCTTTTAGTTAAAGAAGTCATTGGTATCTGGTAAGCAGATATCTACTACCTTCAGGTGTTTTTTCCTCTTGGGTGACGGAATCTTTATATCAACGCATAAATTGTTGCATCTATGAGGATCCATGTGTCTGCTGTGATGTTGGTTTCAACTGCTTTTCTCTGATCTCTTCAATGGATTGGGACTATCAGACACCACGATTTATTTATTTCACTTGCACCAAGAATTTCGTATAATTTTTTTCACTGGATTCTTTATTTATTAATTTTTTTTTTTTTTTTTTTTTTTTTGACTGTATTTTGTATTTCATTTGCAGCATAATATATGTGTTTGTGATATTTTTAGTTTAGCACAATCAGCACTATTCAGTTCACTGAGGTTGATTTGGTTAGTGTGTGCACTTATTGGCAGAAGCATATGTTTGTTAGGTCTTTAGCGCCCCCTATCATATACTAAAAAAAAATATAGGGGTTATGACAGCTAGCTGCTGCCATAACTCTGGTATTCAACGTCACACAAATGACGTATTTTAATGGCAAGTGGTCAGCAAATGGTGAAGTTAAACTATAATTTTTCTGTCTTATTTTTGTTGTACCCTATGATAGTTTACTTTTTTAAGTAGCTTACATAAAAAGTTAATAATAACTCATGCTTCAGCTCAATAAGGAAACAAATGAATAGCATCTAAGACAAGACCTGACAAGAACCTAAAATATTACAAAGAACACAACATCCCTTTTGTGACTTCCTAGAAAATGCTCCAAATGCTTATATCGTAGAGGGCTGTCTGTAGCTTCATTTATTTATATTCAGCTCATATAAATCTAGCTTAGTATAGCATCATGGGAAATAAAAGACTTCAGATTCAATTTTTGCACTGAATACAACCCATATACAGTAGCCAGAGAGGTTTGAAGGTGAAGAAGGGGGTTATGAAAATGTCTGTGAAATTCAGTTCTGCTTGGGTTTTCTTATATTCTGTTGGCTAGACAAGCCTGTGTAGTTATGATTACAATCTACAATATTAAAAACTGAATCCAGGCATTTGAGCTCAAACTGTATCGCACAATAAACATACAGGAGATGAGGGCAAGGAACGGCCCTGTTTGGACGGCCCTTTTTTTTTTTCCCATACTGCATAATTCTGGATGATAAAAATAGGTTTGACAATTTTGTTAGCAATTTACACATTTTAAATTGATTACAGCACTGGAATTACATATGGAGTGCAAAGATATGTACATCATAAAATTGACTTGAAGGCAGAAATATCTAGACTGCTTCAAAGATTTTATTTTAGTGAACTGACAAAGAAGGTACTGTAGTCTTAGCTGATCCTCAATATGTCTTGTTTCTGTTGGTTATTGTGATTTTGTGTTGTCTTCGTTGAATGAAACTGTATCCCATTGGGATTAATAAAGTATTCTAAATCTGAATCTGAATCTGAAATCTGACTATAATGTTGTGTAGTTTGTATTTCTGTATGGAAAAAATCTAAACCAGTCATACAACTCTGGGTCATGGAAGCCATAATTTAGAGTACTTTAGTGACAAGATGGTTGGCAGCATCTTACATATTGCATGAAGTAATCCTCACCAGCACACCTTGATTGGTTTTATTGTCAACCTATATTTGTCACAACAAAATCCATTGTTTCTAGTCTGTGCAGGGCCCCTTTTGTCAAGGCAATGTGACTGAATTTTATTGTCACATTGACTTGATAAAAAAGCCCTGACAAGTTTCGAAACGTCGTACTTTGTTGTGACAACTATCCATTTCTTAATATATACAATCTTTTTAAAATGTTATGGTGTGCTCGTGTGGATTACTTCATGCAGTTTTGTCTCCTGGTGGGTGAATTTGTATCCTAACATTCTTACATTTCGACTGCTGTATATGATGCTGTTGCCTTGTTTGTTGTGTAACACAATATACATTTCTATAAACTAACGAGACAAAAAGAATAGAAGCTACAATTAAAGGCAGAAAACCATCCAGATCAGATTTTTCCACTGCTTCTTTCCATATCACTCACCCTAAAGTTAATTTGTATTGGTAAGAACATACAGAGAATTCATCATGGGCCGGTGACTGTAAGTGTGGCTAAAAAGAAGAAGAATCTCCGACACTCTGCAGTGCACATGATACCTGCTTTGATGCACATAAGCCCCCACCGAAAAAAGGATACATTACAAATTAATGAACAATAGTACATGTGTGACCATAGTCTGTATTGTTCTGCAGTTTGCGCAGTGCACTGCAAATGATAGGAAAAAGGGGTAAAAGGTTTCAATAACCCCTTTTTCCTCATGGGAGAGTGGCAGGATGGGGCAGTTTCAAGGCTCCCCCTTGGGGAGCCAGCTGAGGCTCCCAGGTGGACACCTGGTGCTCACATGGCCTGGGGGAGTAGTACATGTGACTCTCCCGGGCTTTTTGAGGTACTAGGGATGAAAGCTGGTTAAATCCGGTCGGAGCCAGTAAGAATAGGGCTATATAAACGGGGTTCCGTCCAGTCAGGGTCATTCGCCTCAGAAGACAGGAGCTGTGGTGTTCTAGGAGTTTACTCCATTGAGTCTTCTGAGGCCGGAAGATGAGCCTGATGCGGCGGCTGATCGAGAGGGCTGGAGAAGAAGGAGGAGAAGCTTGGATCCGGCAATGCCTAGACTTACCTCGGGCTCCGTGTCAAAAGGCTCCGGTGGGAGCCACAACGGTCATAGGAGGTCCGGGGAGCTCGGCGGCCGAAGTCCGGATGTCGGTGGCGGAACCCATCTCCAATGAGCCGGCGTCGCGTCAAGAGGAAGAAGACGCTGGACAGAGGGAGGAAGTTCCGTGTCACTGGGTTCGTGACCCTTCAGCATCAAGGATCGGAGCGAAGAGGCGGCGCATCCCTCGCCGACGTCACTCCCCTTCACCACCAGCGGCCAGCAGCATGGAGAGAGCGGCTTCGGGAGGAGGCGGCACATCAAGAGGCGTGGCCAGAGGCGCGGCTAGAGCGTCATCTGACACCAGAGTAAGTAGGAGCTCGGCAGCAGGTTCGGCTGGAGGAGTGACAAGCGGCGTGTCAAGAGGCGGAGCTAGGGGCGGGGCTTCAGCTAGGCAAACATTCATTCCTCCACAGGAGGATTCATTACTATGGCAACAGATAGCACAGCCTGAGGTCAGTAATAGAGATACTTTTGATTTAACTGGCAATCCTTCTACCATTAGTCAAGCACACAGAGAATTTGAGGAAGAAGGCTTAATGATTTCTCAGGATGGTCAGCACACACAGATACAAGGGAAGGGGGAGTTAAATACTGTTCCTAGTTTAGTAAATATAGCTGAGCTATTGGCTAAATTGGCTAAAGATATTTCTGTAGCTTCTAGTCAGGCTCGAGCTCCTCCAACACAGGAAAATTCTCTTATGGGAGTTTGGGCGCCATCTAGTGGTTTGTTAGCTAATGAGCAGTCTTCAGATTCTAATGCTTTTTATCATTTAACTAGATCACAGAATTTACCTGAAACGTGTTTCAAAGAACCCATGGCTTGTACAATTTCTCCGTTAGGTTATCATTTGTCTATTACAGTTAAAGATAAAATTTGGAGAGGAGAATTTTTAGATATATTATCTTTACTCCCTACTGCCAAAGAATTTCTTAATAAAGACAAAAAAGAGGAGGATGACAGAAGGAGACCAGTAGCAAGGTCATTTAATAATTGGTTATAGGCTTTCTGCATTTTTTCGGGAATTATGTGTGAGAAATTTCCGGAAAAAAGCGTTGGCCTTTTTCAACATTTGGACATTGTTTTAGAGGCTTTTAAGAACTTTGGCGGTACTGCATGGTTTAATTATGACGAGGCGTTCCGACAAAAATTGTCGGTACATCCAACATTGAATTGGGGAGTGAAGGACGTGGGCTTTTGGCTCAATCTTTTTCTTCCCCAAAGACCAAGTTCTGTTAGGCAGATCCAAAGTTCTCAGCCAACAAACAATTCCAATTATAAAAAAGGCATCTGCTTCAACTTCAACGATGGTCAGTGCAAATGGCCAAACTCGTGCAAATATCGACATGAGTGTGCTTTTTGCACAGGAACACATCCAATTTCGAAATGTTTCAAAAAGATGTCAGCAAATAACCAGCAATCAGGGATGGTTCAAAAAAGCAACTACACCAGTGAAGTTGCAAGATATGCTCCCTTGGCTCAGAATGTTTCCAGACAAGTTGACGGCTCAGCTGTTAATTGAAGGTTTTAGTGATGAATTCTGGTTACCTAAATTTTCAGGTATAGGGTGTACCCTAGTTAATAATCTTAAATCTGTAGATCAATTTTCTGATGTAGTCTATTCAAAGATTTTTAAAGAAATTTCAGAAGGTAGGATTGCAGGTCCTTTTAGTTCTCCTCCTTTTGAGAATTTCAGAATTTCCCCTTTAGGTATTGTACCAAAAAAAAAAAAAAATTCTTTTAGATTAATACATCATTTGTCATTCCCTACGGGCCAATCTCTTAATGATCAGATTGATACTAACCTGTCGTCAGTCACCTATGCCTCGTTTGAAGATGCTTTGTCAAAACTAAGATATTTAGGTAAGGGGGCCCTCATGGCGAAAGCTGATATTAAATCGGCATTTCGCCTTCTTCCCATTAACACAGAATGTTTTAATTCCTTAGGTTTTTTCTTTGATTAACAATTTTATTTTGATAAATGTTTACCAATGGGTTGTTCATTGTCCTGTTTTTATTTTGAGTCATTTTCATCTTTTTTAGAGTGGGTTGTTAGTGTGAAGTCTGATTCTCAATTTTTACTTCACTATTTAGATGATTTTTTATTTTTAGGTTTAGCTAATTCTTTGGATTGTAAGTTTTTTTTTTTTAGACACGTTTTTTCAGGATCTGTAGCGATTTTGGTATTCCACTTGCACAAGAAGAGACGGCCTGGCCTTCAACTTGTCTTGAATTTTTAGGTATTACCATTGATTCAGAATTGATGGAATTTAGGCTGCCGGAAGAAAAAATAAATAAACTTTCGGCTTTATTACTGATTATAATAAGAAAGAAAAAAGTATGTTTAAAAGAAATGCAGTCGTTATTAGGTTTGTTAGCATTTGCTTCTAGAATTATGCCAATTGGCAAAGTTTTTTCTAGAAAATTATATGTGTCTATATCAGGGTTAAAATCACCCTTTTCTCATGTCAGGATAACTCGTAATATGAGAGAGGATTTATTAGTTTGGTTACAATTCCTTACACATTTTAATGGGAAATCTGTATGGCAAGAGGAGTTTATTTTGGATAAAGACTTTTTTCTGTTCACTGATGCTGCTGGTTCTTGTGGTTTTTTTTTTCTTCTTGCAATTTGGCAAGCTCATTGGTGCGCAGATCGTTGGAATCCAAAATGGCAACAGAAGGGTCTTTTAAAAAATATAGTCCTTTTAGAGTTGTTCCCGATAATTGTAGCACTGGAAATTTGGGGTCACTATTTTAAAAATAAGCGTATTTTAATTAGGACTGATAATAAAGGAGTAATGTATGCGATTAATTGTCTAACATCTAAATCTCCACCGGTCATTGTCCTATTGCGTTACTTGGTTTTCAAATGTCTACATTTGAACATTTGGTTGAAAGCAATTCATGTGTCAGGTAAGGACAATGACTTGGCGGACTCCTTATCTCGCTTTCAGATGGATCGATTTTTTCAGCTGCTTCCAGATGCGGACAGAGTAGGAATATGGTGTCCTCCCATATTATGGGATCTGGTTTGAGACCAATATCGGAGTATATAGAAAATTTGATTGCTCCTTCGATGCTGGCTGGATATCAATCGGCCTGGCTGCTTTGGCTTTCTTTTTTAAATTCAATCCGAGCACCTGCTGGTTCTTTTTCGGAAAGTTTAGTACTGTTATTTTTGAATGGTTTATTTGAAAAGGGTTATTCATGGTCTTATGTGCAAAGGACCCTTTCGGGAGTTTCATTTTTCTTAAGCTTAAGAATTTACCTTCTTGCTTGCAAATTTTCTCAGTACGTCAAGCACTGAAGGGTTATAAGAAAAAGAATTTTACTTGGGATCAGCGTAAACCTATTACTCCCGTTGTATTAGGTGACCTTTGTTCAATCACGGAACAAGTTTGTTTTTCCGTCTTTGAGGCAATATTATTTAAAGCAGTTTTTTCTATTTCGTTTTTTGGTGCGTTTAGAGTGTCAGAATTATTTTTTATTCAAGTCAATGACATTATTATTTCTGACTCACTGTTAAGAATTTTTATCAGAAGATCTAAAACCGACCAACTAGGTAAAGGTATTTGGATTACTTTATATGCGTGTAGTAGCTCTCCTGTTTGCCCTGTTCGGTTAATGAAGAAATGCTGTTCTGTTAGACCTTTCATGCATGATAAATTTTTCATACATGAGTCTGGTTCTCCGTTAACAAGATATCAATTCAATTGGGTGTTTAAACGATGCTTAGAACGATTAAATTTACAAAATTCACATCTTACTTCACACTCTTTTAGAATTGGAGCAGCTACAGAGGCAGCTAGGTTAGGATTCGATTCTGAATGAATAAAGAAAGTTGGTAGATGGAAATCTAATTGTTACCTTTTATATATTCGTCCTAATCAATCTTTTTGATTCATTTCAGGTAAATGCCGGAGAATATGGATTATTGGACATTCATATGTTTTCTGGGCACATCGGAGAGCTAAGAATAGAGTGTATACTAATAATTTAGGTTTGGATCCTGTTCAGTATAGAGTTTTTTGGTATTGTAAAAGAGGTATGGTTTGGGAGAATTTAATGCCGGTAATAGGTAAACTTATTCAGCGTTTTCCTCCTCCAGATGTGTTAATTATTCATCTGGGGGGGAATGATATAGGAAAGCAAAAAACTTTAGACATCATTTTCGGTATTAGAGATGACTTACACAGGATTCAATTGTCTTTTCCTCACACTGTTATTGTTTTTTCAGAAATCGTGCAAAGGTTGAGATGGCTTTCTCCACCTTCTATGCGACATGGGGAAAAGATCAGAAAAAGAGTGAACAGGGCGGTAGCAAAAATTTTACAGGATTTGGGTATAATTTCATTTAGGCATATGGAGTTAGAAGGCAATATCACAGGTCTATATAGAGAGGATGGGATTCATCTCTCTGACATAGGTTTGGATATTTTTAATACAAATTTAAGTACTTGTGTTGAAATGGCCGCGGTGTGGGGTGTTGGTGACAGGTGGTTTTGAATCCACCTGTCTTTTGGATAATGTTGGTTTCTGATAATTTTAATGCAGCCTGAGCCGTAGTAGCTAGGTTGTTTTGAGTTTATTTGAGTTGGTGTTGTTATATTAAATATAACATTGTATTTAAACCAATAATAAAGCAGCCGCGGCCGTATTTATCCAACACTTGTCTGAGATTATTATTATAAGATTATAGTTATTAGTTATTAAGGATTCCTGCCTACTGTCCCATGATAGGAAAAAGGGGTAAAAGGTTTCAATAACCCCTTTTGTCTCATGGGAGAGTGGCAGGATGGGGCAGTTTCAAGGCTCCCCCTTGGGGAGCCAGCTGAGGCTCCCAGGTGGACACCTGGTGCTCACATGGCCTGGGGGAGTAGTACATGTGACTCTCCCGGGCTTTTTGAGGTACTAGGGATGAAAGCTGGTTAAATCCGGTCGGAGCCAGTAAGAATAGGGCTATATAAACGGGGTTCCGTCCAGTCAGGGTCGTTCGCCTCAGAAGACAGGAGCTGTGGTGTTCCCCTCCCCCCCTCCCAATTTTTTATTTTTTGTCGCGGCTGTATATTATGTGGTGGTGTCACCTTTGTGAAAAAAAAAAAAAAATAAAGACTAATAAAATAAATTATACAAAGGGGGACTAATCTGTTTCTGAAGTTATTAGTATTGATATATGATGTGGATAATGTTGGTTTCTGATAATTTTAATGCAGCCTGAGCCGTAGTAGCTAGGTTGTTTTGAGTTTATTTGAGTTGGTGTTGTTATATTAAATATAACATTGTATTTAAACCAATAATAAAGCAGCCGCGGCCGTATTTATCCAACACTTGTCTGAGATTATTATTATAAGATTATAGTTATTAGTTATTAAGGATTCCTGCCTACTGTCCCATATGTAGTCTCTCTTTAAGTGTTAATGATTGCAATGAAAAATGATGTACCTGTTAAATTTAGGTTTTAAAATACATTATAAGTCCATCTACTGTGGTAGTGGATTGCCCCCAATGAACCACATTTCTCTTTCAGGTTTTGTGTGTCTCTTGGCAGTCTCAATGCCCAGGGGCATAACTATACACAGGGCTGGGACGGGGGTAGAACGGGAAGATGCCCTGGGCACTGTCGCTCCACCATGTGCAGAGGGGAGGAGCTCCAGCAGCTCCCATCCCCTGCCTCTTACTCACAGGAGTGACTGCAGTGTCACTCCTGTCAGCATGGCTCTTTTCCTTTGGAGGGGGGGGGGGGCAGTAGGAGGAGATACGCTGGGCACTGTCACTGCATGTGCAGGGGGGAGGACATGCTGAGAGCTCCAGCAGCTCCCATCTCCCTGCCTCTTACTCACAGGAGTGACTGCAGTGTCACTCCTGTCAGCATGGCTCTTTTCCTTGGGGGGGAGATGTTCTGGGCACTGTCCCTCCATGTGCAGGGGGGAGGACATGCTGGGAGCTCCAGCAGCTCCTATCTCCCTGCCTCTTACTCACAGGAGAGACTGCAGTGTCACTCGTGTCAGCATGTCTTTTTTCCGTTGGGGAGCGCAGCGGTACTCTGTATTACCACCTCCAACACTAGCCTAGTGCTCCTCTCTGGCTGCTGTCACTTGTAGTAAACACAAAAGATGCTTCCTGTGCCAGTTCTGTGTTTACAAATGACAGTGCACCTCAAGTGACAGCGCCTTCTCAGTTCAGGAGGAGCAGCTCCTAGGAGGCTGGGCATGGGGTGCTCTGCAGGGCTGAGGAAATCACTGGGGGTGGAGGGCTGTAGGGTGCCCCCTACAGTCCTCCACCCTCAGTGATTTCCTCAAGGGTGAAGGGGGGACCTTTGTATTTGGAGGGTAAGGGAGGGTGATCTCTGTGTACTGGGGAAGGGGAGGGGAAGAAGGAGTAGCTGTGAGGGGTGGGAGAGGAGCTTTTCAGTGATGTTTCTTCTAGTGACACCACCGACGTAGGGACATTTTATTCATTTTAGTGACACCATTGACACAGAGGCATTTTCTTCATTCCAGGCACAGCACCAAATGAGGGACATTTTTCCTGGACACAGGGGTATTTTTCTTATCGGTGACACCACCAGCCCAGGGAATTTTTTCCTTCACCATGCGCACTGGTTGCCCTTGTCCCGACACTGACTACAGATCATAGCAAGATTCTGATGGGGTCCCTGTTAACCTCTCTCTGTGGCACCTGGCAGTGTCAACCAGGGGCGGACTGATAACTCATGGGGCCCCTGGGCAATAGGAGATTATGGGGCCCCCAGGCAATCAGAGATTATGGGGCCACACAGTATACACACACACAGTATACTATCACACAGTACACACATACATGTACACACAGTATACACAGACAGATGTAAAAAAAACACAGATTTATACATACTGTCCCTGGTTTTACTGAGGCTGGCAACCCTGATGGGGCCCCCTAGTGGCCCAGGGCCCTCGGGCAGTGCCCGAGTGGCTCAATGGTCAGTCTGCCCCTGGTGTCAACTGTGGCAGTACATTGATCTTAACACAGAGTATGACTAAATCAAGGATAACTTGAACAGGGGAACTTTGAACAGTACGTACACTAGAAGGGAACAGTGCTGTGGATATTAGACAGGGAAGAGAAAAGAAAGACCTCAGATCTCAGGGCCCTAGTATAGATTGTAATCCCTTCTAGTGTCACAACAAGCAACTGTTAAAAGTGGTGGTCTAGTAATCTGTTAAAAAAATCAAGAGACAGCACCCCCATACACCTGGTTTTATCACCTGGTCTGCCTCACGGAACCTCTTTACTTCTGGGTACCTTGCTTTTTTTTTGTATATATTTCCACACCTATGTGGGTTTCTGATAATGCAAGCATTGTATTGCAGATTATGACTACACCACATTGTGTCATTTGCACCCTTTGTGAAAATTTTCATGTGTCTTTTCCTTGAGTTTGCCTTTTTCTTTGCGGCAAAAAAATTTTTTACCGCGTTTTTAGCCGCGTTTTTGTACAGGTCACTAATGTAAAAAGCAGAAAAACGCCTGTAATCTTCCTCAAAGAAGCTCATGTTCTTTTTTGAGCTAAGGTGTTTTTCAAGCCTTTTGCTTCAGGTGACAAAACGCTCAAATGTGAACAGGCGGCATTAAAATGAATACGATTTTGCCTGTTGGGCGTTTTACGAGTGTTTTTTGAGCTGAAAACGCTCAGGTGTGAATGCAGCCTCAGGTGTAAATCAATATTAAAGCGGAGTTCCACCCAAAAGTGGAACTTTCGCTTTGCACTCCTCGCCCCTTACATGCCACATTTGGCATGTCATTTTTTTTGGGCGGGGGGGGAGTGGATGATTCGTTTTGAAGGGGACTTCCTGTCCCACTTCCGGGTTCCGCCTACGGGCCGCCTAGGCGACTCCTCCTCTCTTCCTAGGCGGCCCCTCCCTCTCGGCAATCTTCTGGGACACGTGACAGGTCCCAGAAGAATGCCTGTCCACTGGAAGAGCCCAGCGCGACTCGTGCATGCGCATTGTGCGCCCGGCCATGAATCCGCAAGCTGTCACGGCCAGGTGACCACAGTATTAATGGAGGCGCCGAGGAGAGGAGGGGGAGAGGAGCGGGGCTCCGTGCGGCCGCATTGCTGGACCGTGGAACAGGTAAGTGTCTGTTTATTAAAAGTCAGCAGCTAAACTTTTTGTAGCTGCTGACTTTTAATAAACAAAAAAAGCCTGGAACTCCACTCTAATGCCCCGTACACACGGTCGGATTTTCCGATGGAAAATGTGTGATAGGACCTTGTTGTCGGAAATTCCGACCGTGTGTTGGCTCCATCACACATTTTCCATCGGATTTTCCGACACACAAAGTTGGAGAGCAGGAGATAAAATTTTCCGACAACTGTTGTCGGAATTTCCGATAGTGTGTAGACAAATTCGACGCACAAAGTGCCACGCATGCTCAGAATAAATAAAGAGATGAAAGCTATTGGTTACTGCCCCGTTTATAGTCCCGACGTACGTGTTTTACGTCACCGCGTTCAGAATGATCGAATTTTCCGACAACTTTGTGTGACCGTGTGTATGCAAGACAAGTTTGAGCCAACATCCGTCAGAAAAAATCCTAGGATTTTGTTGTCGGAATGTCCGAACAAAGTCCGACCGTGTGTACGGGGCATTAGAATACAGGGTTCATTGTTGAGCTGACTGTGGGCTGCAGCCGAACATTTGAGGACAATAAATCTATACTACTAATACAGCTAAACAAATGCACAAGCAAAGAATATCTGTGACTAGCAACAATGCTGAAGGCACCTCCTGCACTTATAACCTCAGCATTAGGCAATGACAATCAATCCAACTGCTATGTTTATTTACCTATTAGGGCCTCCTCCCACCCCTACCCTAGCAGCAACTTGGGCTGCTATGGCTATTGTTACGCCTCTGCCAATAGCTATGTGTCTTAACACACACTGTTTTTGGCCTAGGTTACACTTGCAGTCATGGGACAGCAAAAATAGGTGATTGAGCAACAATTTTACCACCCAAACTACCCCCCCCCACTTAAGCTGCAAAGGCAGCTGGGTGGGGTTGTGCATGCACATGCCGAGGCAAAAATGATAACTCATGTCACGTTTAAGTGAATGGGATCGCAACCACCCTGCAACCATGTGAAATTCGTGTGGTTGTGGCATAGTGGTGCAGGCTTAAAGGGTTAAAACAACATTTTGCCTCCCAGTTGCATACTAAATGCTTTCTGAAAAGCAATTCACCAAGGGCTGCTTTTCGGAGGGGAGGCAAGGGCTGCAGCAATTGTAAATGAACTCTTAGGGCTTTGTAGTATTGAACAAGTGATTTCGTGTTTTTAAAATTCTTGTGGCAGCTAGCTCCCTCAAAGGGCCGGTTGTATCCACAGGACTAGATTTCCAGAGCAACCCCCCCCCACATAAGATGTCATAAGCCTCCCACTATCAGCAGTCAAGAGCCCCCTACCCTCCCTTACATCACATTGCACCCCCCTTACCTTGTGCTACTGCAAAGCTGGGAAGCAGAAAGTGCAGAGTCTGGAGAAGGACCAAAGGAGGGCTGGAGTCAGCTGCCGGAGTCTGTTGAATGCTGACATTAGGGGAGGTGGAGACGAGGGGGTGCTTCGGCTGCACAGAGAGGTGGAGTTTTTCCCTCCTCTCTGCTGCTGACTGCTGAGAAGGGGAGGGGGCCAAGACGTGCCTCTCCATAGCTGCAGGGAGAAGCGCAGGATCTGGCAAAGAAGTTCTGTCCTCCTTTCTGCTGCCAACTGCTGACACAAGGTGGGGGTGGAGACGAATTTGGTGCCACAGCTACAGGAGAGATGTAAGGGTCACATGAAATGGCCTGAATGGCTGGATTTGCCCCCAGGCCTTATGTTTGACACATGTGATCTAGATAAAAGGGTACTGCAGCACCAATGCTTGCTTGGTGTGCAATGTTTTTGCATGCACAGTAAGTAACTTCCCCACTGACTAAATTACTGAATATATTGAACCATTCAGCTCAAAACAACTTTTCATGGCAAGCATCTTGGGCACAATGTTGGGGATTCAGACTAGATACTCTATATGAGGCTGTGTGTGAGGTCATCATTAACATTTTAAGTTACATTTTCTTTTTTTTTTTTAAGTAGCTTATCAAGGTTGTCTTTCTATGTAGATTTCACGTCCGCTTCCCTTTCTTCTGCTTATTGACGTTCAGAACCTTATTGAACTTGATTTGCCAATGGCCCTTGGTATTAAATCTGGTTAAAAATATTGCCTGCAAGAAAATCTTTCAAGGAAATAAACACCTCTTTTAGTTTAAGTGTGAAGCCGTATATATTTCTCAACCACAGTTTGCTGCAGTTTGCTGCCTAGAAATGTTAATAAATAATTCCCTTTAATTATCTGATGCAAACTGATCAGGCGGGCAGTTTGTGTAATAAAACACCTAGCTGCTGATCTCCTGGGCAATGAATGAGTTATTGAAAATGTTTGAATCTGATAAACAACTGTCATTTCAGTCCAAAAATTGTATGCTGCTTATAGCAGTTGTTATATTCTGCACGCAGAACGTTTTTTAAAGCGGGCCGAGGTGACGCCTCTAAAAACCTTGACATTTTTAATCTGTTTTATCTTATTTCATAAGCTAAGCATCAGCGCACAAGCAATTAATATAAAAAAAAGAAACTTGATATATATATACCATATACACAGTATATATGTAATTCAAAGAACAAAATTTTTTTTTTCATTTTTCTCACTTTAAACATTTCATAACATTTAAACATTTGATATGGTTTCTATCTTCTGTTGTGAATAAAATATGGGCTTATGACATTTGCAAAATGTTGAATTCTTTTTTTATGTAGATTTTACACAGCGTTGAACTACAAATGTGTAATACTTGCATTTTGTGATTTGCATAACTGAAACAAAACACAAAAAATGTATTTAAAATCCTTCCAGTCCTGTTTCACACCCCTAATGCCAGCATGACTCCAAATGTATTGAGTTATATGTGGAGCCTGTCCAGATATCCTCAGTCTGATGATAGATCTTCCATTGAGTTCAAGCCTGACTTGCGCGTGGGAATCCAGGACTGTGAACATTTTATGGAGTAGGGGTTTAGGCAAATATGATTACAAAAGGAACAAACGTACACTACTTTTCTGGATAGAAATTAGAAAGTGAATCTTTACTTTTCTGATACTAGGCAAAGTAATAATAAATCTGCTACCAAGAAGGCACCATCTAGTGCTTTTTCTTACTTTTCCTTTTCTTAAAGAGGAAGTAAACCCTCCTGCAAAAAAAATAAATAAAAACACACCCTGCAAGATAAAGGCATAATGAGCTAGTCAGTCCTCCCCAGGCCGCCAACATGTCGCCCGGGGCTTGCTTCCGGGTATCACGGCTCCGGCGCTGTGATTGGCGGGAGCCGCGATGACGTTTCTCACGTGCATGTGCGCGGGAGCCGCTGCGAACAGCACAGTACAACTGAAGCAACGGCACACCATATGTGCCATTGCTTCAGCTGGCTTAAGTGTGCATGTGCCGCATGACGTCGGCACATGCAAATACAGGGATATCTCCTAAACTGTGCAGGTTTAGGAGATATCCAGTGCAGCTACAGTCAAGCCTAATTATAGGCTTACCTGTAGTTTAAAGTGGTTGTAAAGGGTTTAGAACCACTTTAAAGCGGAACTAAACCCTCCTATCCTTTTCAGCCAAGAAGGCCTCTGTTTGATCTCCAACTGCCATGATGCTGCATATGTGATCAGCTATGATTCTAGCCATTTGATAGTTTGACAGTTTTGTTGAAAGCACAAGCAAATGTGACAGTTAGCATTCTCAACATGGCAAGAATATAAGTGTTTTTTTGGAAACTGCTAAAGAGTTACTAAACCCATCAATTTAACAGTTTCAAAAAACAGTTAGACCCCTTTCACACTGGGGCGGTTTGCAGGCGTTCTTGCGCTAAAAATGGCGTCTGCAAACCGCCCCTAAACAACCTCCGCTGTTTGTTCAGTGTGAAAGCCCGAGGGCTTTCACACTGAAGCGGTGCGCTGGCAGGAGAAGAAAAAATCTCCTGCGAGCCGCATCTTTGGAGCGGTGAAGTAGCGCTTCTGCCCATTGAAATCAATGGGACAGCGCAGCTATACCGCGGTAATACCGTGGCTATAGCCGCGCTATACAAGGGGTTTTAACCCTTTTTCGCTAAAAATAGCGCTGTTTTACCGCCGACGCCCCCTACCGCCCCAGTGTGAAAGGGTCCTAAATGCTAAGGAATGCTAACTGTCACATTTGCTTGTGCCCTCAGCCAAACTGTCCAACCATCAAATGGCTGGATTCATAACTGATCCCATGTGTAGCATCATAGCAGTTGTAGATCAAACAGAAGCTAAGATGGTAGCTTCCTTGGCTGAAAAGGAATAGGAGGGTTTAGTTCTAATTTAAATTTTTTTTTTTTTTTTGCTTTAACACTCTTTTTGCCTAGTACGGATGATGTACAGGTTCCCTTTAAATACAAACTATCCTCAATCGCCCTTAAATCTTTTTCTAGTCTAAATCAAGGTAAACGGGCTGTCTTTACACTGCCAGGCCCTGGTACTGTGTTGCTGCCATTGTTGCCAAATTGCATTGTTGCCATGACGCCGTTCCTGAGATGATGTTTTAGCTTGAACACATCTAGAGTTTCCATATGTTGTTTGCAAGGACTCAGGCTCATTGTAGGGATCATCAAAATCTTCTGCAAGCACAACAATAGTGTGAAAAGTTCCCAGCAGCCTTTCAATGGCACAACAGAGTAATGCCGCGTACACACGGTCCTACTTTTCGTCTACAAAAGTCCAACAGACGCTGATGGACTAAAGCTGGCTGGTAATCCGATCGTGTGTGGGCTTCTCCGGACTTTCAACCGACTTTTTTAGCCTCAAATACGACGTACTTTAGATTTGAAACATGCTTCAAAACTTTTACTTCGTACCTACGACGGACCCCGAAATCCGCTCGTCTGTGTGCTAGTCCGACGGACAAAAAGCCACGCTAGGGCACCTATTGGCTACTGGCTATGAACTTCCTTATTTTAGTCCGGTGTACGTCATCACGTACGAATCCGACCGACTTTTGTGTGGTCGTGTGTAGGCAAGTCCGGTCGTTAGAAAGTAGGCCGCAAGTCCGCGGCAAGTCCACCGAAAGTCTGCCGGAAGTCTGTCCGACAGGCTGTCCGACTTTTGTAGACGAAAAGTACGACCGTGTGTACGCGGCATTAGACTGGCCATACATATTTGATGGTTGTTGAGCATGAGAGCACAGTCAACAGCTGAATAACTATTACACAAACATGCACAATCTACAGTAATCTCTCAAGTACATATGTTTTTACAATGGAGTAAACTTTACAGACACTGCTCAGCCCTGTCCTTATTTCAGGATAAAACATAACATAACGATGGCATAAAAATAATCTCTGGCTGATTAATTATCCTCTCAAGAATAATTGGTGAAGCACATTAAGTACCTTCAGAAGGTACAACCACCCAATCTTAACGTGTGGCTTAAAGCAGCGGTCCCCAACCTTTTTGGCACCAGGGACTGGTTTCATGGCAGCTAATTTTCCCAGGGCCCGGGTTTGGTTCTTGGAGGATGGGTTGGGAGATGGGATATTCACAGAGTCTGTCTTCAGCCCCCTTCACACCACAACCCCCCTTTACTGCACTGTGCTCCTTTATATCAGTGTCCACAGTCCCCCTTTACATCACAGTTCCCCTCTTTAAAGCAGTCCCAGTACCCTCAGTACCCCTTCACATCGCAGCCCCCCTTTACACCACAGTGCCCCTCTACATTAACGGGGTTGAGATGTGAAGGGGAACTGAGGACACTGTGGGACTGCTTTAAAGGGGGTCTGTGAAAATGATTATAGTGCTCCTTTACAGTGCAGTCCCCTTTATATTACAGTGCCCCTAGCAATCACAGCCTCCTCTATTACAGTGCCCCTGCAGTCTACCACTCCCTCCCCCCCTTTTCTCTGTAATAGCACACTTCCACATTTCAGTCTCTTACTCCCTTGCACAGGACTCCTACATTTTGGCAGGGCAGAGACTATCAGTTCGTGTGTCCTCTCTCGGCTCCCCCCGCCCGCCCAGCTGACAATGTCATCCTATCAGCAGAGCAGGGGATGGGAGGAGCTCTCCCATTCCAATCTGCTGCTCCTCCCACCCCCCTGCCCTGCTGATAGGATGACATTGTCGGCAGGCCGGACGGAGGAACCAGGAGAAGACACTGAGTGGCGACGGCACGACCGTGGTCTTTGATAGCCCTGTGCAGACTGCTGTCGCCGCTCACCTCCTACTGTGCGGCTCGGTCATCAACAGTCTATGAACCAGCACCCGGGGGTTGAGAACCCCTGGCTTAAAGGATAACTAAACAAACATATATTGAGGCTCTAGGCAGGTGCAGTCTAATTTCTCCACTACAGGTGGCGCTCCTCTGCAGCAACACCACAGCTGGAGAGAAACTCAAGAGGAACACAGTTCCCCTATGATTTTCTGGGTCACTGGGGAAGCACCCAGTTGGATGCTGCTGCCCCATGTGACTCTGACAGCCATCTTGGGTCAGGCAGGGGAATGTAGGGAAAGGTACCCCACCTGTTAGGAACAGTACTAGTGGTAGGGAAAGGTTCCTGACAATGAGGAAAAGCACAGGGTCACAATTCCTTTGGACCTCATCCCGATTGGGCACAAGATGGCCAGGCCTAATTCCACTATCTCTTAGCAGATGCTGTCAACCCAGCTGATACTTGTTCTCTTCACATAGTTGGATACCATCAGTGCACCCGGCTTGACAGGCGTCCCTCTGGGTTTGTTGTGAACTGTCGCTGCATTACTCTAATGCCGCGTACACACGAGCGGACTTTCCGGCAAACTTTTCCGGCGTACCGGAGACCATCGGATAATTCGATCGTGTGTGGGCTCCAGCGGACTTTTTTTTCTCAAATGTTTGCCGGACTTAGATTTGAAACATGTTTCAAATCTATCCGACGGACTCGAGTCCGGTCGAAAAGTCCGCTCGTCTGTATGCTAGTTCTACGGACAAAAAGCCACACTAGGGCAGCTATTGGATACTGGCTATGAACTTCCTGGTTTTAGTCTGGTCGTACGTCATCACGTACAAATTCGTCGGACTTTGGTTGATTGTGTGTAGGCAAGTCCGTTCATTCAGAAAGTCTTTTATTGCACTTGATTTTTTGATTTATTGCTGCAGCACTATGCTGCACCCCACCTACATTCCTTGCATGTGGTGGCTGTATTCGTTTTCCAGAAATGAATCCTTCTTTAAATATTAGATGTCTCATTATACCACCTGCCAATCAGTGCTGCCTTTCAGTGCCCATCACTGGCACTTATCATTGCCCATAAGTGCTGCCTATCAGTGCCCATCAATGCCACCTATCAGTGCCCATCAAGTGCTGGCTATCAGTGCCCATCAGTCAGTGCCACCTATTAGTGCTCATGAGTGCTGCATATCAGTGCCACCTATCAGTTCAGTGCTCATCAGTGCTGCATATTAGTGCCTCCTCATCAGTGCCCTTCAGTGTCATCTCATCAGTGCCCATCAGTGTCGCCTTATCAGTGCCCATCAGTGCCAACTAATCCTATCAGTGCCCATTAGTGCTGCATATTAGTGTCTCCTCATCAGTGCCACCCCATCAGTGCCCTTCAGTGCCACCTAATCCTATCAGTGCCCATCAGTGCCACCTAATCCTATCAGTGACCATCAGTGCTGCATATTAGTGTCTCCTCATCAGTGCCACCCCTCAGTGTCCTTCAGTGGCACCTCATCAGTGCCCATCAGTGCCCATCAGTCCTGCCTTGTCAGTCCCCATGAGTGCCACCTATCAGTGCCCATCAGTGCTGCATATTAGTGCCGCTATCACATGACATTAAAAAAAGTTTTGGTAATCGGTATCAGTGAACCCTTGTTCCCTCCAGAGATAAAGTGAAGGACCATAGTTCCCCAGGGACAGGAAATATGTCATGTGTGGGATTATCATGTGAAAATGAAGCAAAAAGAGATTGAAAAAAAACCCACAAAAAAACAGATGCAAACTGCAATATATTACTTTTTTGTTTTTAGCTACACTTTAATGCAAACCTGTAGCCATGCTTAGCTTACTAAGCTGGCAATTACATGCCTGAGCAAGTACCTCCAAGTGCCTATACATTGTTCTGCTTTCTTCTAGGGCCCATCTGGACCCTTGCAACACTTGACTTTCTACAGCAACTAGGAAGTCAGCTCTTCTCCCCAACACCTCCTGTTTGGTCTTTAAGAAAAAAGAGTAACAGTATCAGTAAATCTACTCTATATTACTAATATAAAAGTACTGGGACACCTGCCTTACACGCACATGAACTTTAATGGCGTCCCAGTCTTAGTCCGTAGTGTTCAATATTGAGTTGGCCCACCCTTTCCAGCTATAACAGCTTCAACTCTTCTGGGAAGGCTGCCCACAAGGTTTAGGAGTGTGTCTATGGGAATGTTTGACCATTCTTCCAGAATCACATTTGTGAGGTCAGGCACTGATGTGGATGAGAAGGCCTGGCTCGCAGTCTCCGCTTTAATTCATGCCAAAGGTGTTCTACCAGGTTGAGGTCAGGACTCTGTGCAGGCCAGTCAAGTTCCTTTACTCCAAACTCGCTCATCCATGTCTTTATGGACCTTGCTTTGTGCACTGGTCCAAATAATTTGGTGGAGGGGAAGATTATGGTGTGGGGTTGTTTTTCAGGCTTTGGACTTGGTTACAGTGAAGGGAACTCTTAAGATGTCAGCATACCAACACATTTTGGACAATTTCATGCTCCCAACTTTGTGGCAACAGTTTGGGGATGGCCCCTTCCTGTTCCAACATGACTGCGCACCAGTGCACAAAGCAAGGTCCATAAAGACATGGATGAACGAGTTTGGGGTGGAGGAACTTGACTGGCCTGCACCTCAACCCGATAGAGCACCTTTGGGCTGAATTATAGCGGAGATTGCGAGACCCGAGGGGGACATGCAAGGAGAATAAAAAACAACATTTTAGCATGCACATGATCGGATAATAAAATCAGCAGAGCTTCTCCTCATTTCAGATCTACCCTTCAGATTTACAGCGACTGCACTTCCAAGTGCACTTTCAGTGCAATTTCAAGTGTACTTTGCACTTGTAGTTTGCACTTGTAGTGCAAAGTGGATTTGCCTTTCGTAAATAACCCCCATAGTGTATTTTTCCATGGATGAGTTCATTAAAAAATAAGCTGCCTCTACAAATAGCTGGTGTGCTCTATCCAGTTATGTCTCTGCAGGTCATATGTAGACTTCTGCCCAGCACAGTAAATAGTGAAAACTGCCACAAATTCTGGCAAGGAGGAAGGCGGCTGTAAGCATTGAGCATTTGTTAATGCCACTACCTCTGGATTAATGATATAATGACTTTCCCATGGTGATAATACCTCTAGAGTATATAAATTCTATGCCACACAAAGGTCAGACCTTTTGCGGTCTAACCACTTCCATTCTTTAATTCCAGATCATTACACAGAAAACACTGGGAAAAGCAGTCCTATACTATTTTATCACACTGCTGGAGCGTAGTTATACCCTTTTTTACAATTAAAATTCTTCTGACCCCTCGTTTCACCACCTTGCGATAATTTGGTGACATATAACAAACACTATTGTGTCAAATAAATGTTTCAGAATTTGAGAAAATGTCTTTTACATGACATTTATCTTGGAATTTTCTGTTCTGATTGCATTTTAATTACAGGGACCTGTCTGTCATGTCTGTCTGCCAAATTACTACTATTCTTCCTTTCATGGTAAAACCTTGAGATGTTTACTAACCTCTAAATAGCAATGCTTTATGATATAATATGTTTTTTTGGCCAGCAGAGGGTAGTAAGTGCCTGTCTCAACATCTAAAGCAGCGCATGTAGTAATTGTACAGCAAACGTTTCCTACATGTACAATAGCTAGGCTCAGTTCTGTAATTCGCAATTTAAATTACATCCTTCTTTCCTACTAACTGGTAAATGTTGACAGGCAATGTGCCAATCACATTCTTTTGATGTTACACATTTTGTAACAAACTGCTTTTTTGTGAGCTATGTGCTTGTTACTGATGATGCCAAACCAACCCACTTTAAAGAAATTAGGAGCCAGCAACAATCTGACATTCCACATAGAATCCACCTATATATGTTTTACTGTACTCTCGGCATCATAATCCCTAGTGTCATGACTGAGATTTATAGTGTATACATAGGCGTGCGCAGCCTATTGCATTAGGGTGTGCACCCCAAAGCTCAAACACACATACATGTATATATATATATATATATATATATATATATATATATATATATATATATATATATACACACACACACACATATTATATTGTCAAAAGTATTGGGGCACCTGCCTTTATACGCACATGAACTTTAATGGTATCCCAGTCTTAGTCCATAGGGCTCAATATTGAGTTGGCCCCCACTTTGCAGCTATAACAGCCTTAACTCTTCTGGGAAGTCTGTCCACAAGGTTTAGGAGTGTGCCTATGGGGATGTTTGATCATTCTTCCAAAAAGCACATTTGTCAGGTCAGGCACTGATGTGGACAAGAAGGCCTGGCTCTCAGTCCCCACTCTAATTCATCCCAAAGGTGTTCTATTGGGTTGAGGTCAGGACTGTTTGCAGGCCAGTCAAGTTCTTCCACTCCAAACTCGCTCATCCATGTCTTTATGGACCTACCTTTGTGTACTGGTCCAAATCATTTGGTGGAGGGAGGATTATGGTGTGGGGTTGTTTTTCAGGGGTTGGGCTTGGCATCTTAGTTCCAGTGAAGGGAACTCTTAAGGCGTCAGCATACCAAGACATTTTGGACAATTTCATGCTCCCAACTTTGTGGGAAGAGTTTGGGGATGGCACCTTCCTGTTCCAACATGACTGTGCACCGGTGCACAAAGCAAGGTCCATAAAGACATGGACTTAGCAGGGGTGGTGGAAAATTAACTTCAAGTGCAATAATTCACATTATAATAGTAACTAAAACATATAAAATGAAGTGTAAATCTAAAACATTTTAATTCCAAAGTGCTATAATGAAGTAAACCTCCCAACTAAAAAGTTGTTGCATTTGAAGTTAGTTTGTATTGCAATTATCTGTAGAGGTGTTTCCACCATCCCTGCTAAGTTTCATTAGTTATGTCTTGTTTTCAGTTTGATGTGTATTATATGTGACATTACAAATCACAGAGACCGTTATTGTGGTAATATTGAAGTTTATTGAGATTTATATACATTGGAGGGTTCCACTATTATTGTTAAGTTATTGATTAGTAAGTTAGCACTGCACTTTTTTTTTGTTGGCACTGATTGGCAGCAATGATGGGCACTGATTTGTAGCACTGATAGGCCGCACTGTTGAGCACTGATTGGCACTGATAGGGGGCACTGATTAGCAGCATTAATGGGCACTGATTGGCACTGATGGGCACTAATAGGCTGCACTGATTGGCAGCGTTGATGGGCACCAATTGGTAGCACTGATGGGTACTGATAGGTGGCACTGTCTGGCAGCACTGACTGGCAGCACTGATAGGCGGCACTGATAGGCAGCACTGGTGGGCACCGTTTGTCAGCACTGATAGATGGTACTGATGGGCACTGATAGACAGAACTGATGGGCTCTGATCGGCAGCACTTATGGGCACTGATAGGCAGGACTTATGGGCACTGATAGGCAGCACTGATGGGCACTGATAGGCAGGACTTATGGGCACTGATAGGCAGCACTGATGGGCACTGATAGGCAGCATTGATTGGCACTGATTGGCAGCATTGATTGTCACTGATAGGCAGCATTGGTTGGCACTAATTGGCACTGAATGGCAGCACTGATTGGCACTGATGGGCAGCACTGATTGGCAGCATTTATTGGCACTGATTGGCAGCACTGATTGCCACTGATAGGCAGCATTGGTTGGCACTGATTGGCAGCATTGATTGGCACAGATAGGCAGCATTGATTGCCACTGATAGGCAGCAATGATTGTCACTGATTGGCAGCATTGATTGGCACTGATTGGCAGCAATGGTTGGCACTGATTGGCAGCATTGATTGGCACTGATAGGCAGCATTAATTGGCACTGATTGGCATGGCAACATTGGTTGGCACTGATAGGCAGCATTGATTTGCACTGGCAGGGGAGAGGAGGAGTTTCACATGCAGCAGACAGACTTGCCAGAGCCGCTCGGTGTGTGAAACAGTCAGCTAATGTAACTACTTGCAGCGAAAGAGAGGAGCTGTCACAACTCAGCTGCGATGTCGGGAATGGGCAGGACCAAGCAGCTATCAACACCAGCCAATGATTGGGCAGCTTAAGAAAGGGGCGGAGCCACATAAAAGTAGTGGCCCGCCCAGACCCCATCCCATTGGCTGGTATTTGATAGCCGTTCAGTCCCGCCCACCCCCGACATCACCGCTGAATTTTGATAGCTGCTCTCTCTGTCTGCAATCAGTGGCATTATATGACAGTTCACACATTTAGCGGCTCTGGTAAAACGCACGATCTGCTGCCTGTGAAACTGTTTCACAGGCAGCGGGGGCTACACACTCTCTTGGTTTCAACATTTTGGGGCAAATCTCAGGAGGCAGCATTGGTGATTAGAGTGTGCCCAGGCACACACCCCATGTGCACACCTATAAGTGCATCATTATTACTGCTCAGCCTTACGGCAGACATGCATAGCGGTAATCATTGAAAAGGCAGCCATATTTCAGTGTAAAGTATATATGAAGCCAAAACCTTTTTTTTTTATTTGGGATGTAAGAAATTTAGAGTAGTAAATGGCTAAAACCCTATTGGTTTGTTTTGCTTTTTGTTAATAGTGATAATTCCCTTTAGTTCTTCCTATATACACACGAGTGGGAGGAATCTGTCCAAATTGAGGGAAATCACCTGCTGGGCTTTTGTCATTGAAACAAGTGTCACTTTATGAAGATTTGCTCTCTGTCCTGTTTGTGTGACAACTCAAAAATTGAGATTTTCTCTCATTTACCACTATACAAAAAGGGAGTCTAACCCTTCGGTACTCTATCCCAAAAAAAAATTTTTTGCTTTAGATACACTTTAATGGCAAGACACATTGAGGCCAAGGATACGTTTTACAATGAGATATGTCCATTTTACTGATGTTTATGGGGCTGATGTGGAACAACGGGTCCTCCTAACCTACAATATCAGCATTGGCAAGGGGGACCTTGACATTTTTCTCCAGTTGGACAACTTCAGCTTATATGGCTTTCTGTGTATAATTTTTATTATCTTCCTCTCCTTAGAAAAAAAAAGTTTAATTGTAGCCACTATCAGTCTGCTTGTAACTATTACATTAAAATAAATGGCCTTGTGCATTAAAACCCTTCCTACCCCTCCTATTTCTTTATAGCATTTTTACATTATTTCCATTACAAAGTACATGCTTATGGGTTAGAAAAGAAGCTTTTACAAAGTGCAGGAGATTATAAAAGGAAGTGCCAGGTACCCAATTTTGAAAATGGGCATTACTAGAAGTATGTTCATTGTATATATAATCATTTTAGTAACTTGTTAAAGAAGACCTCTGGTCTATTTAAAAACCTTTTGTTATAGGTTTTAATGGTAGGGCTGTTAAAGCCTCTAATTGAAAGAATTAACAACTTTGGCTCAGCAGACAAATAGAATTATGAGCTGTATTTGTCCTCCCTGTTTGAAAGCCAACCAGTGTTTTGTCTCTACCGTTAAGAGCAACGGGTTCACAGTAATGCTGACCCCACCAGCACCAAATTATTTAGCATACCTTTACTATACTGCCAATTTGTTTACCCACTGGGAGTGGAGAAAATACTTGGCACTTGTAGGTATGGGGAAGCACATGACAGACTGCCCTCATGTCAGTGGCACCACTATGGGTGGGTGGACCGCACCCGGGTGACACCCACCAGAGGGGTGACACCATTAATTAGGAAGTGATTTCTGACCGCGATGGTGTCACCCCCATCCGTGCCGGCCTGAAACTAGCCTGCCCAGCTTCCGAGGGGGGGGGGGGGGAGGCTAGAGAGAGACAGGAGAGAGCCTGAAGGAAGGGGGATGAGGACACCATGTTTTACCGCATCAGGTGACACCAACCCTAGTGACACATGTAACAGCAGTGTTCATGCTTGGCCATTGGCTGCTCAGCCACCCAGGACCCAGATAAAGTCCTCAGTCTTGCCTCACTAATATGGCGCTAGCTCTCTCTCAAGGCTGAACGAGCAGCAGAGGAGTCAGGAAAAGGTTAATATGTGCAGCTGGTGCCATCACCATTAAAATAAACTTGCTGTTTTTTCCCTGTACAAACAACACACAAGTTTGCTTTACAGGTCCTTATAATCAAGGAGAACCATGATGTTACGCATAGCTCCCAACTGTCCCTGATTTGGAGGGACTGTCCCTGATTTGGAACATTGTACCTCTGTCCCTGATTCCACCTCATTTGTCCCTCATTTTGGTCTGACCGTTATAGTTGTATATAAAATTGACTTTTTATCTTTCAAAAAGTGTTTCCCAGTGCTAAACCTTTCATCCAATTTCTAAATTGCTGCATTGGTACATTTTAAAAGCCAATATAAAGAAATAGCAGTGGTAAAAATAAGTCCTTGTGGATTAAATTAACCTTTTTTTTGGGTTAATTCTCCTTTAAGGGGGTGTGGCAGGGGCGTGTCCAATGCCTACATACATTTGTTAGTAGGTGTCCCTCATTCCCATCTCAAAATGTTGGGAGGTATGTGTTACGGGCTGTCTTCAACTAGTGAAACCTATGACATTCTGAAAAAGAACAATGCCTTTGGGGTTGTGTTATGTTGTTGCTTAGATGAACATAGTGATTAGTAGAGTTCTTTAAAAAAAATGTAAAAAAACCTATTAGGGTGGCACATTGCTAAATGTTCTTGTAACTGTAGGTTTCCAAAGCATGTTATAGGGAAAGATGGGGTTATATCCTTGTATGGTGACCGATAACTTTCTGTTACTATAATTCCTTAAGAATTGGATAGTCAGTTTAATTCTTTTCAAGCATATTTCAATTTCTCAGTAAAGCCATGCAAAGAACTGTGATGATGTACACTTGGAGTAACTCATACCAACCAATCAGATTTTCCTGAAGTCAGGTAATGTAAGATAATGCCTGGTAGTTATGGGTTATTGTTGTTTTTGCTCTATATTATACATATAGATATAGATCTATATATATATATATATATATATATATATATATATATATATATATATATATATATATATATATATATATATATATATATATATATATATATATATATATATATAGATCTATATATATAGTTTTTTCTCTATATTATATATATTGCTATGTATTGCTCTATATTGCACTATATTATAAATATATACACACACACACACACACAGTATATATATATATATATATATATATATATATATATATATATATATATATATATATATAAAAGCTTATGATTAGACTGTACGTTAGCATGCTGCTGTTCAGCGTGCCTCCTGGTTACATTATGCATGGCGTCCCAGCCTGTTCTCTAGGAGCTTGTATGAATATTTGATCCGTGATATCCGAGGGAATATGAAAGAGGAAATATCCTTCTCAGGAAGATAGGAGCAGTGTCAGGAGTGTGAAGAGGAGAAAAGGCATGTGGTTATTGCTCTGATGTCCCAAGGGAGGGGGATGGCTCTGATTTTCAGCGTATTAACGCACATGTACAAGAGGGGGAGGTAAACCGCCTTTCTCTCAATGGGTTTTGTAAGGCCACTGCCAGCTCAAAACCTTTCTGAAAACAATTTAAAGGGAAGAGCAAGGGACTGCGCAACATCTCTGTACAAATCAATCTACACAGCATAAACAAAAACAAAAAAAGAAAGAAAAGACACAGCTTGGAAGTAAGAGAATGACAGCATATTAAGGGTACAAAGTGCAATGCTTTGTGCAGCGGGTGTTGAAAATGGCAAGATTCTTTTTTCTTCTTCTTGTTTTTTTAATCAAAGATTGCAGATTTGTGCCAGCGTTCTTCATTAGAATATGGCCATGGGAGGTAACTGATTTGCATGCTGGCAAAGTCAGTCTGAACATTACATTTTGTGAAGAAATCACAGTTCTCAGTTAAAGCTATATATACTGGAGGAATGGGAACAAGGTCATTGCCCTTATTTAGTCACCCCCCTATACCCTCTTACAAACTCTATTACCAAGTGAGGATTTACAATGGAGAATGTGTGGGTTTTACTTCCTCTTTTTTTCCCGCAATGGTAAAGCATAATGAGCTACTATGCATCGCATAGTAGCCCATTATGTGTCACTTTCCTGAAACCAAGGTCCGCGATGCCACCATTGTCCCCACTAGCAGGGAGCGTCCATCTTCACCCCTCTTCCTTCCGGGGTTGCGAACTCCAGCTCTGTGACTGGCCGGATTTGCGTGACGTCACTCCCGCGCATGCGCATGTGAGCCGACAGTCACGGCATGACCCCTTTAGAAAGGGCATGATGTGCCCTTTCTAAAGTGCGCATGTACCATAGTCATTGGCGCTCGGCTTTTTCGGAAACATCTTCTAAACCATGGAGGTTTAAGAAATATTTCAATGGGCAGCACCGCCGAAGTGCCGGCAAAGCACCGCTGCAGCGGCACTTTGCGGGTGCATTTAACTCTTTTTCAACCGTTAGCGGGGGTTAAAAGCGCCCCGCTAGCGGCCAAAAAGGGCTGCATAAACAACGGTAAGGCCCCGCTAAAAGCCCCAGTGTGAAAGTAGCCTTAGTGTGCAAGTTGTTTCCTTCAACCTCTCTACTCACGACGGTTGGCAGCGTACACACAAACGTTTTTTCCATCGGAATAAAGGTTTTTCTGAATGTTTTTCCGACGGAGTTCCGACGGAATTCTGCTGATACTGTCTTGCGTACACACGATCACACCAAAGTCCAACCGTCAAGAACGAGGTGACATACAACACGTACGATGGGACTAGAAAAAGGAAGTTCAATAGCCAGTAGCCAATAGCTTCCATCTCTTACTTGCTTCAGAGCATGCGTCGTTTTTGGTCCGTCGGACCAGCATACAGACGATTGGTTTTCCCGATAGGAATTGATTTTGTCGGAAATATTTAGAACATGTTCTATTTCTAGGTCCTTCAGAATTTTCAAAAAAAAAGGTCAGATGAGGCACACACACGATTGGAATATACGATGAAAAGCTTCCGTCAGACTTTTTCTGTCGGACATTCCGCTCGTGTGTACGCGGCATTAGAATACAGAGATCAAAATTACATTTTCCAGTCGATCGATCAACTTCTCATAAACGGAAACAGTCATATATGAATTTCTATCCATGTATGGCTAGCTTACAATGCTTGTAAACCCTCACCCCAGTGACTAGCCTTAGATAGTACACAGAGATTAAACAAATCCACCTACATAACTTGTACCCTGTTATACTTGTACCCACAGCCATTTCTTCTGTAGATCATTATAAAAAACACACAGATCAAAAGGATATTTACTAAGCTCTAGCAACAGCGGGCAGAGACCTGAAGTCTCGTAGTGCAGATCTCAGTGAGGAGAGCTCTGAGCCCTGATTGGAGGAAAGGGATGCACCCCCCCTTCACACAGTACATAGAGAACATGTAGAGCTGAGTATATGAATCACAGGCTGTGTGCTGGAGCTCCCTACCCCATCAACTTTTTTATCTCTTGGTGTCAAGAAAACTTGTGAGAAGTGACTCATGCTGATAACAGAGAAATGAGGGAGCAGAGAGAAATCACATTCAGTGCTTTGAATCGAGGCAAGTACATAGTAATAAAAGGATGACCTTTGTTCATATTTCATGTGCGAGACCTACAACCACTTTACATCCCACCTTAGAAAAAATTGTATGAGAGGGCTGAAGGATCAAAAGTGCGTGTTTTAATTAGCTCTCGTATGTTAAAACGAACATCTGTGATTTTATCAGTTCTTTCCTTAAGCCCTGGTTCACACTGATGCGGCTTTAAAATTGCAATTTCAAAGCCGCAGATCAGTGTGATTTTGACCTCCAATTTCATTGTGGCTTGCGACGTCATGTAAGAGAAGTCAATGCAAGTCACAATTAAATCCCAAAAAAGTGGAGCAGTAACCTTTTTCAAAGTTGCTGTGACTTGAGTCTGAACAATTTGAATGGTTCGATTTCCAGAAATGGGGTATGGCTTGTCATTCAATTTTGAGCTCTTAAAATGCATGAAAAATCGCACTGGTGTGAATCAGAGCTAAAGGTATGTGACAAAATCTTTAGTTGATTTACAGGGACCTAATGGGAAAAGACAGAGTAGCAAGTTCAAAATGTTAACCATAGTGCTCATCTTTTAAATTCATTCAGCTAAACAACTGTTCCTATGGACAGATGGCTCTATGATACAGATGTTTCCATGTTACTTTAACCATGGGACAGCAAACAAATATACCTGCAATATCCATTACACAACTTTGAGAGGAAAAAAAAAAGGGAGAGAGCAGCCACAGTCCAACGAAGGTTGGCCTAAGTGGTTGTGCCCCCTTTAACGTTCCCCAGCAATTTTAAAGTTTTTAGTACATCGCTGTTATTTTCATATGTGCGGTCTCTAGAAAGATTAAAGTGATTGTAAAGTCTTGTTTAACCAGTTCCCCCCGCTGACCGCAATGTTCGGATTCAATCAGGAACCGATCAATCCCCAGGCCTGGACCTGGTGATCGGTCCTGACGAATGAGATCCTTCCCCTGTCTGTGTAACTTTAAACACTGACAGGGGAAGTGATGTCATCTTTCCTCGTGTCAGTCTTTCCGCTCCAGACCAAGAGGAGAGAGTATCAAACAGTGAGTTGCACAACACCAGGGCTTTTTTTCAGGGGGAACTTGGTGGAACTCAGTTGCACCACCTCTGGTTCAGAGCCTTTGGTGCCTGTTCACCACAATCACTTGTAAAACACAGAGGTCTGGTTTTTGTGTTTACAAGTGACAGCTCTGCACTCTGTGTGTAACCCCCATGAACTCTGCACTCTGTATGTAATGCAATCCTGATATTTAATGCCCCTTTAAGACCCTTCTACTGTTTGTGAAATATGACCACACCCACTATTTGATGTGATTTGGAGGGTGTGTGTGGGGGAAGGGGTTTTGGGAGGGTCGTGGTTGAGTTCCAGCACCTATTGTTTGAGAAAAAAAGCCCTGCACAACACTACACTGACACCAGGTCACGTAGGCACACAATTCACCCCCCCGATCAACCCCCGATCCTCCCCCAGTTAACCCCTTCACCACCTGTCACTGTGTCACCCAGTACAGCAATCAGATTTTTTTTTTGATCGCTGTACTAGTGTCATTAGTGACAAAAATCAGTCTTAGGGTAATTAGTCTTAGGCCCAGATAGGTCTAGGGACACCTCTAACCCCCCCAATAAAGGTTTAACCCCTTGACTACCCCATCACCTGTGATCACAGTATAAGTGTCACGGGTGACGCAGTTTAGCTAGTTTATTTTTTATAGCGTCAGAGCACTTGCCGTATTTTACCCAATAAAGGTTTAAACCCCTGATCACCCGGCGGGTGATCAAAGTTATCTTTTTGTGTCACATAGGGTCTGCATCGCCCCAGGCAGCGTCAGATTAGTGCCAGTACCGCTAACACCCGCGCACGCACCATACGCCTCTCTTAGTAGTATAGTGTCTGAACGGAACGATATCTGATCTGATCAGAACTATATTAGTGTCCCCAGCAGTTTAGGGTTCCCAAAAACACAATGTTAGCGGGATCAGCCCAGATACCTCCTAGCACCTGCATTTAGCCCCTCCGTCCAGCCCAGTCCACCCAAGTGCAGTATCAATCGATCACTGTCACTTACAAAACACAAAACACATAACTGCAGCGTTCGCAGAGTCAGGCCTGATCCCTGCGAACGCTAACAGTTTTTTTTGCATCGTTTGAAGCAGTCGCTGACAGTCAGGTGCTTTTTTTCTTGCGAGTCTCACTACTGTACCAGTAAATTTAGAGACCAAAATGTAAAATCGAAGGTACGGTAGTGAAGAGGCCTACACGTTTCTGAGCATGACAGATAGTGAAGAGGAAGTCACCCATCTGTCAGATTCAGGCTCAGAATATGAACCCGTAGACAGTAGCGGCACCCTGACAGATAGCTCTGACGACGGAGTTGTGGTCCCTGCCAAGGTCAGGCGTACCAGACCCCGATCTTCTTCTGCTGTCGTAGAGGTGCAAGAACTGCAGGGCTCTCGTATGGAGCAGAGAGCCAGTACTAGCGCTGCTATTCCTTCTGGTGAACTGGCAAGCACTAGCGGCCTAGTACATCCTGGTCATACATCCAGCACTGCAGTAACACTTGGTGACGTGGCGAGTCCCATAAGTGCAGTTCAAGCTGGCGAGGTGGCAAGCACGAGTAGTGTCCCGCTGCCACTAAGAAGAAGACAAACACAGGCCCGTCAAGCCCATAGTGCCCTTCCTGCTGCTTTCGCCAATCCTAATTGGGAACCCACTACTTCTGCAGCACCCGTACTTCCCCCATTCACTGGCCAACCCGGAATTCAGGTGGAAACAGTTGATTTTACGTCACTTGATTTTTATTCGCTGTTTTTCACCGAAGATCTCTATAGATCTATTGTAGACCAAAACAACTTGTATGCTGGTCAATTCATCGCCGCTAATCCCCAGCTGACCCTTGCCAGAGATTGGAGACCTATTACAGTCTCCGAATTTAAGACCTTCCTGGGCCTATCCCTCCTCATGGGCGTAACTAAAAAGAGTGAGTTGCGGTCATATTGGTCCACTGAACCAATTCACCAAACGCCCGTGTTCTCTGCCTCCATGACAAGGACATGATACGAGCAGATCTTGCGGTTCATGTACTTCAATGACAATGAACTCTGTTGTCCTCGGGATGACCCTGGATGTGATTGGCCCTACAAAATTCGGCCCCTCGTAAACCACTTCAACCAACGTTTTTCAGCCTTGTTTACTCCCGATCAAGTTGTCTGCGTTGATGAGTCCCTGATTAAATTTTCTGGCCGCTTGTCTATCAAACAGTATCTTCCCAGCAAGCGTGCCAGATATGGGGTCAAGATGTATACGCTCTGTGGCAGGGCCACAGGCTATACATGTAGTTTTATGGTTTACAAGGGAAGACATTGTCACGTAGAGCCAGAGAACTGCCCAGACTACATAAGGAGCGCTGGCAAGATAGTGTGAGACTTGGTGTCACTCTTATTCGGAAAGGGGTACCACTTGTACGTGGACAATTATTACACGAGCATGTCACTTTTTAGTCACCTTTTTGATTATGGAATTTGCGCATGTGGCACCGTGCGATCTATTTGCCGGGGCTTCCCCCAATGGCTTGTAGAATCCCAACTTAGACGGGGGGAGAGAGCCTGCTTGAAGTGTAATAATTTGTTAGCAGTGAAGTGGAGGTATTCACGGAATGTTTTCATTCTGTCCTTGCTTCACGCAGACACGGCAGTCCAAATTCCTATGGCGACTGGTGTTGTGGATAAAACCCCTCTGTGTCCACGAATACAACCTTAACATAGGAGGGGTAGACCTCAACGACCAGTTGTTGGCGCCGTACCTAATTGCCTGTAAGGCCAGATGCTGGTACAAAAAAGTGTCTGTTTATTTATTTCAATTGGCTTTGCTGAACGCTTTTGTGCTATACAAAGCTTCAGGATGGACTGGATCCTTCCTTAAATTCCAGGAAGAGATCGTCAGAGCCCTTCTGTTTCCAGATGGTGCTCTTGCCCAACTTCCCAATGCAAATGCAGTGAGCCAGCTGCATGAGAGGCATTTTCCTCATGTCTCCCTGGTACCCCAACCAAAAGAACACCCCAAAGAAGATGTTGTGTCTGCAGCAAACGCAGATTTAGGCATGACACCCACTTTTATTGCCCCCCCTGTCCTGACCAACCTGGTCTCTGCATTGGTGAATGCTTCAAATGCTACCACACACTAGTTGAGTATTAGCGTAGGGTACAGCACCACACAGTCATAGGCACACTAACACAGGGTCTTGGGGTCTCGAAATATGTGATAGCCATCACATTTTGAGAGACCCTAATCTGCAACTTTCAGTTTGAAGTTTTTTTTACAGTTTTTATAAAAGTGAAAAAAGTGAAATAAAAAATAATAAAAAAAAAAACACACAAAAACACAAAAAAATAAAAAATAAAAAAGCCAAAAATAGTTGTGGTTGTATTTTTCTTCTCTCTCTCTCTCTATTGTTCTCTCTCTTATGTTCCCTCTCTACTGTCCGCTCTACTATTCGCTCACTATCGTTCTATATCTATCGTTCCCTCTCTGTTTTATTTTTACTATGTTTTGTTGTATTTGCTTTGCAGGTATGGTATGTTATACTTTAATGTTTGTTTTATTGTTAACCATCATTTGCTTAGCAGGTACGCCATTCAGATGCAGCACGGGTTTATTTATCTTGACAGCAACAGTGTTTGCTCCCACGATACGTAAAGTCGTGACTCCAGCGCTGTCGAAGGTGATTTCACCACCACAGTTAAAAAAAAGAACATATATGCCGAAGCAAGGGGGCAGGGGTGGAGGAGTTATTTGCTCCTAACATTAGGAGTGGATTGTCCCCATGCTTCAACATATATTTTTTTAGACACAGATTGCAATGTTTTATTTTTACTATGTTTTATTGTATTTGCTTTGCAGGTATGGTAAGTCTTACTGTTATGCTGTAATGTTACTTTGTTTTATTGTTAACCATCATTTGCTTAGCAGGTACACCATTAAGCTGCAGCACAGGTTTGTTTATCTTGACAGCAACAGCGTTTGCTCCCACGATACGTAAAGCTGTGACTCCAGGGCTGTCGGAGGTGATTTCACCACCACAGTTAAAAAAAAATGGTGCATGTATGCCCATCATTAGATGTGGGTGGATGAAGGGCGGTATTCTAATGGTGGGCATACCCACCGATCAATCTCTTTTTTTCGTTCGGCCCACAGGCTGCATGAAAAAAAGAACATTACAATGTATGGCCAACAAGGACCAGCAACGTACTGGTATGTTGCTGGACTTTGAGTGGTTATACCAGAATGATCATCTTGGTATCATTCTTTTCAGCCAGCGGTCGGCTTTCATATAAAAGCAATCCTAGCAGCTAATTAGCCTCTAGACTGCTTTCATAAGCGGTAGGAGGGAACGTCCCCCCCAACATCTTCCATGGTTTTCTCTGGCTCTCCTATCCCAACAGGAAAGCCGAGAATGCAGCCAGTGGTTCAGTCAGCTGACCATAGAGTGGATCAGAGACCAGAATGGCTCCAATCATCTCTATGGCCTAAGAAACCGGAAGCTACGAGCATTTCATGATTTAAGTTTCGCCGGATATAAACAGCACCATTGGGAAATTGGCAAAGCATTTTAACACACCGGTCTTGGTGTGGCCAGATGCTTTGAGGGCAGAGGAGAGATCTAGGGTCTAATAAACTCAAATTTTTTCAAGAAATAGCACCTGACACTACCTATTGCTATCATAGGGGATATTTACGTTCCCTGAGATAACAATAAAAATGATAAAAAAAAAAAAATGAAAGGAACAGTTTAAAAATATAATAAAAAAGCAAAATAAATAATAGAAAAAAAAAAGGACCCCTGTCCCCCCGTGCACACATGCAAAGGCGAACGCAAGCGTCAGTCTGGTGTCATATATAAACAGCAATTGCACTATGCATCTGAGGTATCACCGTGCAGGTCAGATCGAGGGCAGTAATTTTAGCTGTAGACCTCCTCTGAAGATCTAAAATGGTAACCTGTAAAAGCTTTTAAAGGCTTTTAAAAATGTATGTAGTTTGTCGCCGCTGCACGCTTGTGTGCAATTTTAAAGCATGTCGTGTTTGGTATCCATGTACTCAGCATAAGATCATATTTTTTATTATATCAAACATTTGGGCAATATAGCGTGTTTTACTGCATTAAAATTAAAAAAAGTGTGTTTTCTTAAAAAAAATGTGTTTGAAAAATCGCTGCGCAAATACTGTGTGAAAATATTTTGCTTTAAAAAAATATATAATGTTTGGGGGTTCAAAGTAATTTTCTTGCAAAAAAAAATTTTTTTTTTTCATGTGAACAAAAAGTGTCAGAAAGGGCTTTGTCTTCAAGTGGTTAGAAGAGTGGGTGATGCGTGACATAAGCTTCTAAATGTTGTGCATAAAATGCCAGGACAGTTCAACCCCCCCCCCCCCCATGACCCCTTTTTGGAAAGTAGACACCCCAAGCTATTTGCTGATAGGCATGTTGAGTCCATGGAATATTTATATTTTGTCACAAGTTTTGGAAAAATTACACTTTATTTTTTTTTTTTTTGCACAAAGTTGTCAATAAATGATATTGTTCAAACATGGCACGGTTATATGTGGAATTACACCTCAAAATGCATTCTGCTGCTTCTCCTGAGTACAGGGATACCTCATGTGTGAGACTTTTTTGGAGCCTAGCCGCGTACAGGACCCTGAAAACCAATCACCACCTTCAGGATTTCGAAGGGTGTAAATTTTTGATTTTACTCCTCACTACCTATCACAGTTTTGAAGGCCATAAAATGCCAAGATAGCACAACCCCCCCAAATGACCCCATTTTGGAAAGTAGACACCCCAAGCTATTTGATGAGAGGCATGTTTAGTCCATGGAATATTTTATATTTTGCCACAAGCTGCGGGAAAATTACATTTTTTTTTGCACAAAGTTGTCACTAAATGATCTATTGCCCAAACATGCCATGGGCACATGTAAAATTACACCTCAAAATACATTCAGCTGCTTCTCCTGAGTACGAGGATACCACATTTGTGAGACTTTTTTTGAGCTTAGCCGTGTACAGGACCCCGAAAACCAATCACCGCCTTCAGGCTTTCTAAGGGTGTAAAATGGTGATTTCACTTCCTCACTACCTATCACAGTTTCAGAAGCCCTGAAATGTCAAGATAGCACAACCCCCCCCCCCCCCCCAAATGACCCCATTTTGGAAAGAAGACACCTCCAGCTTTTTACTGAGAGGCATGTTGTTTTCATGGAATATTTGATATTTTGCCACAAGTTTTGGGAAAATTAAATTTTTTTTTCCTACAAAGTTGTCACTAAATGATATATTGTTCAAACATGGCATGATTATATGTGGAATTACGCCCCCAAAATACATTCTGCTGCTTCTCCTGAGTACAGGTATACTACATGCATGAGAGTTTTTTGAAGCCTAGCTGTGTACAGACCCCAAAAACCAATCACCGCCTTCAGGCTTTCTAAGGGCGTAAAATAGTGATTTCACTTCCTCACTACCTATCACAGTTTCGGAGGCCCTGAAATGTCCAGATAGCACAACCCCCCCCCCCAAATTACCCCATTTTGGAAAGTAGACAGCCCAAGGTATTTGCTACAGGCATGGTGAGTATTTTGCAGATTTCATTTATTTTTGAAAATGAAGAAAGAAAAGAAAAATAGATTTTTTTTTCTTTTTCCAATTTTCAAAACTTTGTGACACAAAAAGTGATATCTGGAAAATACTCAACATGCCTCTCAGCAGATAGCTTAGGGTGTCTACTTTCCAAAATGGGGTCATTTGGGGGGGGGGGGGGGGTTGTCCTAACTGAGCATTTCTTGGCCTCTGAAACTGAAATCAAAAATGTACGCCCTTAGAAAGCCTGAAGGCGGTGATTGGTTTTCGGGGTCCTGTACGCAGTTAGACTGCCAAAAAATTGTAATTTTCCCGAAACTTGGCGCAAAAATATAAAATATTTCGTGGACTCAACATGCCTCTCAGCAAATAGCTTGAAGTGTCTTCTTTCCAAAATGGGGTAATTTGGGAGGGTTTTGTGCTATCTTGACATTTCATGGCCTCCGAAACTGTGATAGGTAGTGAGGAAGGGAAATCACCATTTTAAGCCCTTAGAAAGCATGAAGGCGATGATTGGTTTTCGGGGTCCTGTACACGGCTAGGCTCCCAAAAAGTCTCACACTTGTGGTATCTCTGTACTCAGGAGAAGCAGTAGAATGTATTGTGGGATTTAATTTCACATATGCCCATTGCATGTTTGAGCAATAGATCGTTTAGTGACAACTTTGTGCAAAAAAAAAAAAGGGGTCATTTTGGGGGGGCGAGTTGTGCTATCTTGGCATTTTATGGCCTTCAAAATTGTGATAGGTAGTGAGGAGTGAAATCAAACATTTACATCCTTAGAAATCCTGAAGGCGGTGATTGGTTTTCGGGGCCCCGTACGCGGCTAGGCTCCCAAAAAGTCTCAAGCATGAGGTATCTCCATACTCAGGAGAAGCAGCAGAATGTATTTTGGGGTTTAATTCCACATATGACCATGCCATGTGTGAGCAATATATCATTTAGTGACAACTTTGTGTCATTTTTATTTTTTTTGTCATTTTTCAATCACTTGTGACAAAAAAATAAAATATTCAATGGGCTCAACATGCCTCTCAGCAATTTCCTTGGGGTTTCTACTTTCCAAAATGGGGTGATTTGGGGGTGGGGGGGGGGGGGTTGTACTGCCCTGCCATTTTAGAACCTCAAGAAATGAGATAGGCAGTCATAAACTAAAAGCTGCGTAAATTCCAGAAAATGTACCCTAGTTTGTAGACGCTATAAATTTTGCGCAAACCAATAAATATACGCTTATTGACATTTTTTTTTACCAAAGACATGTGGCTGAATACATTTTGGCCTAAATGTATGACTAAAATTTAGTTTATTACATTTTTTTTATAACAAAAAGTAGAAATATCATTTTTTTTCAAAATGTTCGGTCTTTTTCCGTTTATATCGCAAAAAATAAAAATCGCAGAGGCAATCAAATACCATCGGAAGAAAGCTATATTTGTGGGAAAAAAAAGAAAAGGACACAACTTTTGTTTGCGTACAACATTGCATGACTGCGCAATTACCAGTTAAAGCAGCGCAGTGCCAAATTGTAAAAAGTCCTCCGGTCATTGAGCTGCCAAATCCTCTGGGGCTGAAGTGGTTAAAAAAATAAAAAACAAACAAACATGTTATACTTACCTCCTGTGTGCAGTTGATTTTGCACAGAGCAGCCTGGATCCTCCTCTTCTCGGTTCCCTCTTTGCTGCTCCTGGCCCTCCCTCCTGTCGAGTGCCCCCACAGTCTGCTATGGGGGCACCCGAGCTGCAGCTCCCTGTGTCCATTCAAACATGAGCATGCTGTTCGGCCCAGCCCCTTCTCTCTTCTAATTGGCTAACTGACTTTGATTGACAGCCATGGGAGCCAATGGTGCCACTGCTGTGTCTCAGGCAATCAGGAGGGAGAGTCTCGAACGGCCGAGACATTCATGGACATTGCTGGACAGAGATAGGGCTCAGGTAAGTATTAGGGGGTGCTGGGGAGGCTGCTACACACAGAAGGTTTTTTATCTTAATGCATATAATACATTAAGATAAAAAACCCTCCGCCTTTACTCCTTTAATATGTCAGACTCACATACCCATGTCATTGCGAGTGAAGTGTGCCTTGGTGGTCTGGTCGGTGTGCCAAGAAAAGGGGGCATACAGAAGATAAGTAATGGGTAGTTTGTGAAGAAGGATGTGTTGAGAAGTGCCCTGAAAAAGGGACGGGTGGGAGGGTATTGCGCACTGGAACCGACAATAAGTATGGGCTGCTTAATTACCCCTTTGGGCTCCTCCCATAAATTCAGGCCACCATACTGGCCTTCTTATTTATGGTCATGGCCCTATGACCGAAAGAGATATGTGAATCACATAAACACGCGACTAAACCTACAACATAAATAGACCTGAAGTGGGCCTTGGTGGTCTGGTCGGTATGCCAAGAAAAGGGGGCAAAAGACTCAGATAGGGAAATAACACTTTATTGATTTCTTGTGGTTATTGAGCCAGCTTGGTGAAGGCTTGTGCCATTTCCTCCTGAGGATTTGGGATGTAGGTGGCAAAGCAAGTGGACTTCCATTGGCCTAGTTTCTTGATTAGGTGGTCTGATACTCCATGTTGGGAGGCAGCTGAGGCTGCTCCAATCCGGAAAGGATGTCCAGAGAACTGACTGGGGTTGAAGCCCAAGTTGCTTAGGAGGATGCCAACATGCTTGACAAACTGCCTGCCACTGAGGGGTCTGGTTAGAAAGGGTAGAAATGGGCTATCTTCAGATTGGCTGGGTAGCCAGGAAAGTAGTTGGTCGAGGACCGTCACTGGGCACCAGGCGTTGTTAGTCTGAAATAGGTTGATGTCAACCCCTGGGCCAGTTTGTTGTGTTTTGCTGACTGTGAGATGAAGGGTGTAATGGTTCGGAAAGCGAGTCAGGTGGCGTTGGAGCAGTGTCTGACTGCCGGAGCCGCCGACGGTAAATTTGCTAGGTCGTAGGAAACTGTAGAAGGCCAGGCAAATGGCCGCTCGGAAAACTAGGCTGGGCAAATCCCCAAGGGGGAATGAGTAAGGATTTCAGACAGGTCCCTGAAGATGGCACTCGCGATAGGTAGGCGTTTGCCACTGGCTACGGGTTGGTGCTTCTATATGCCTCGTAGGAGTGACTTGATTGCGTGGGCCGAGAATACTGATGGTTTACTGGGGTCATGTAACGATAGAAAATGCTGGACGCCGGCTCGGTATAGCCTGATGTTGTTGTGAGCAAGGGCTAGCTGGGTATGGCAATATGATATGAAGGCTAGGACGTGTCTAACGTTGCCTATCGCTGCTCTTGGGCAAGAGGCAAAAAACTTGCGGTAAGTGTTCCAAGCAGTGCGATAGGCCTTTACTGTGTTGCGAGCCAAGGATTGGTTGATGAGCTGGGTTGTGTTGGTGAGGTGCGATTTTAATCCATTGTCAGCAACGACCAGAGTGGGACAGGAGTAGTCATTGTGTCGGCTCCATGCTCCTGCTGGAAAAACAAGGTAAGGTTGAAACGGGACAGTGTATCAGCAGCGATATTGTATTTGCCTGGAATATTTCTACAGAAAAAATTAAAGAGTGACACCTAAAAAGGTAATGGAAATGTGACAGTCCTTCTACTTTGTGCTCAGCTATGGGCACAATGAGGTTGTTAAAAACTATTCTTAACTTTTCTAGATCTGCTGGGGGTGTGCCTGATTGCTCGATAAGCAGGAAGTCGTCAAGGTAGTGGATGACCGAGTGACAGCGGACCTGGTGAGACAGAATCCATGTGAGGGCCTGAGCGAAAATGTTGAACAGCTACGGGCTGCTCTTGGACCCGAAGGTCAACTTGGTGGAGAAGTAGTAGGACTCCCTCCACCTAATACCGTGCCACTGCCAGAGGGACGGTTCGATAGGGAGGAGCTTGAACGCATCAGATATATCTGCTTTGTATAGCAAGGTGCTGGGACCTATCCCAATGATAGTTTGGATGGCCAAGTCAGCTGAGGCATACTTAAAGAAGAACTCCTTGGAAGGAATCAGGGAGTTCAGGCTGAGGATGTGAGAAGAATGAGGCACAGGCAAGTCATACACTAAGCGGATTTTATTACTGAACTTGCCCTTGACAAGCCCAATAGGGCTGACTCTCTAGATTGGGAAATGTGACTGTGGGAAGGAGCTGATAATAAAGCCTTTATCCACTTCTGACTGCAGTAAGAAGTCAATTGCTTGTGTGTGGCTGCTGACTGGAGGTTCCTGCACTCGTGTGTAGCAAGGGGTAAAGTGATGAGGCCGGTGTGGAACCCTTTTGTGAAGCTGTGCACCAGGAATATGGCCAGTGAGGGAGTGGGGTGTTTAGAGAGGTAGAACCCCAACCAGCTGACATCTATGCGGCCTATCCTGTTTGACTTGACGGGTGGTGCTCGGATGAGCTTTATGGCATGCTGTGCAAATATGGAGTAGCCTGCACTGGCTATGGAAACATCCGCCATGATTAAAATTGTTGCAAATGGGAGCTCCTCCTAGAGAAAAGATAGGCTGCCCGTGATTGACCGGGGGCCGTGAGGCCCTGACTGGTGCTGGAGGAGGAAGGAGGGAAGAAGGGGCGTCTTGTAGTCGCTTCAGAGCACCAATTTGCCATGTGGGTAGCGGACTGGCAAATGGTGCATAGTGGTGAGTGGAGGCCTGCGAAATGGCGGCAGAATAGCTCCGTGTCAGAAACGCTCCAGTCTGTCTTGATCTGGAACTGGCTGAGCTTGGCGGCTGCCTTGGCCGAAAATGAGCGTTGGTAGTCATAAAAGGCATGCCTTTCATACTTGTACCCTAGGTCTGTGACTGAATGGAGATATAGGTCCAGCTCTTCCCTCCTGTTGGGGGCAGCTGAGCAAACAACATCCCTGAACATCCCGAAAGCCAAAACGAATTTGGTGACTGTAAGTTTGCGGGTGAGCCTGGGGTCTTTCGACTTAATGAACACAGAGACGTCCCCCCCAGGCATATGCTCTGTTTTCAGCCTCATCATGCACCGAGATCAGCAGAGATGCTAAATTTATAATCCTTGCCCTCCAAGATGTCCTTCCTGAGGCTGGCAGGGACAAGGTGAGCAGGGAGGACGGTAGAAGAGGACTCTTGCGTACCTACAGGAGGGGATTCCAGTGCCGTGACCATGACTGGGTCAGGGAGGGTCGTGGGAGGGCGAGCCTCCAGGGCTGCAACTCTGGTCTGCATGTCAGTAACTGTTGCAGACAGTGAGGAGACCATGGAGAACACCTGGGAGATGGTACCGGATATGGACTGCAAGGACGCCTGAGGTCTGAAGCGGGTATGCAACGTATCCGAAGAGTGTGGTGTGGCGCAGTGTATGGCGCTCACAACATGACTTGATTTTTTGTCAAGTAACGGGGGGCGGGGGAACACCATGTATGAATGATTCGTAAGTTCCGCGGTGGGAAGTGAACAAGGTATGGGGGATCCAACGAATGGCAACAATTTCAGACAAGATGCAAATGCAAAGTAACGACTCCTATCTGCGACAGCGAGCAAGACTTGATCAACAAACCATGAATGAGCAACTGCAACGTACTACTCAGGAACAACATACTCATGAACACGCAGTGAGCTGAAGAGTCGGCCTGGTGACGTAACGAATCGTACACTGGAACCGACAATGAGTATGGGCGAGTGGGCTTCTTAAATACCCTTCGGGCTCCTCCCATAAATTCAGGCCACCATACTGGCCTTCTTATTAGTCCAATCTTCAATACTGTTAAAGGTCTTTTATGATTAGATGCACCTCTTACGCATTTCACTAGATGAATTATATCGACTGATGTTATTCTAATGTCCCCGCTAATGTCTTGGCCCCCCCCCCCGCATGCTTCTGGGGGTTTCTTGTGCATACGCTCTAGTGGGATAAAACATTAAATGAACTAGTGTGCACTTCGGCTGCTAGATTATGTATGTTGGCTGCACCAACATTTTTTACAAACTGACAGTTGATGGTGTGGGACCCGAAGGCCGATGCCAACTCTGCCTATTTGGGATGCCAGCACTGCCTTTAGGCCCATCATAGAGTTTCTGTTACATGTCATGTCAAGCAGCTTGGCTTATCTTTGGTATTTGGCAGTTAGGATTTCAGATGCCGAATCTGTCTGTCACAGGCTTTTTAATTTATTTTCTTTTTATTAATTCCATAATAAAATATATTAATCATGTAGACATTTTGACAATTAATTTGGATTTTATATATCCATTTTTCAACCTAAACATCATCTCCTGCATATCCACCACCTACTTTAACAAATACCAAGGTCCTCCACAGGTTCCATCATTTTTCCTGGGTATTCAGCTTTGCCTGTCTGCTGCCTGCTCTATCCTTTAGCTAATATTTAACCACATCTTTCCTTACAATCAGATATTCTGGTTGGCCATTTCTGACAGTCAACGGTCACTAGTGGTGCAATCCCAAAAAGTCTGAGCGCTATCATGCAGTCAATTCCATGCCCACTATATGGGGCAGTGGGTACACCCTAGACTCTACATCTTGGAGAGATCCTACACCTGCTATTTACGACAGAGAATCCAACTTTTTTCTGCAGGCTAATGGCAAATTTGTCTAAAAATGCCACATTTCTCCCTCCACTCCTGTCAAGGGATGCTAAATGTTATGGATTGCTGCATAGCTTTTATTACATACATCAGTAACTTTGCCTTTTATCAGTAACAGGTTATTTGTTTACTATTCTCATTTACCCCATAACAGCAAAAACTTTTTTGATACTTATTTGAATTTCTTTGCATTTATCTTTTTTTATGTCAGCTGTCCTGAGGTCAGTATTCTTGAAGAACCAGAAATATGACACGGCAAATATGTACCACTGATCTGGAAGTCGGTAGCAGCATTGCTGACAAGGAGGCTTGAGGGATATGAGCCAGTTGCACTGTCTTTGGCTCATTCATCTGGATCAGAGAGACAAATCCTATCAGTCCCCTCTAGTCAAAAAAAAGTCTGCTTTCCTAGGTCTTTGAGCAGGGTTTCTTCAAGACTGCTGCACTACTGTCAGCATTATGAAGGGCTGCAAGAACTGCAAAAAACAACTAGGATGGCATTCATATTAAGCTGAGTAATGATCAGTTAAATAATATGTATAAGGTAATTTATCATGACGCTTGTTGTTGTCAATCATACTTGGCCTACATACTAAGAAGCATATCTGTTCAATCGTTGTTAATTAGATACTACAACAGGCTCTGCTGCTCTCTTATTTAAAAAAAAAACAACCCGATGGCTAGATGGCAACAAGTTAAATGAAAGCATTCTTATAAAAGCACATATTATAAAAGCACATGAAATTTTTAAGTACAGGCGAGGGATGTGATTTCTTCATTAATTAGCAACAATGTTCTTTGATTTCTATATTTCTATAGAAATTTCTAAAAATATATATTATTCCTCTATACTACATATGTCAAACACAAGGCCCGCAGGTGGAATACGGTCTGCCAGGCCATGCCATGTGGCCCTTGCAACCAGTTTTGCAGCCAAAACATGGCAGGTGAGTTGGGGTTGCACATTGTGCATAGCGCAGCCCTAAACCCTGCAGTCTGTACACAGTGCATAGTTGCCAACAGTCCCGATTTTCCCGGGACAATCCCAATTTTGGGACCCTCATCCCGATTGGAGGCTGTCCTGAATCGGGATTTCCATCAGGAAAATCAGGAATGTTGGTTTTTTAATTTTTGGAGCAGCTGGCTTCAGCAAAATGGCCACCGGCGCCGGCGCTAGATCTTCCCCCTAGTGTTCAGTGGAGAGAGGAAGGGGGCTCGATCCGTGCAGCCAATGAATCGGCTTCTTTAGCTGCACGGATCGACCCCTCCCCTCTCCACTGAACACACGGCGCCGGTGTCTTGCCAAGAAAGTTCCCCAGCTATTCAGCTTCGTTCGGCTATTTCCGCCGGCTCGTACTGCGCAAGTGCTGCGCCTGTGCAGTACAGGGGGGTCCTTTCTTGCCGAGGGGAACATTCTCGGCAGAACATCGGCCGCTCCTAGAGTTCCTGGACATGTGGTGGGGGGCGTTATGGGAGGGTAGGGTCTGCACTGGCACTGGCACTGATGGAGGGGGTGGTCTGCACTGAGGGGGGCCTGCACTAATAGAGGGGGGGCTGCACTGAGGGGGTTCTGCACTAATAGGGGGGGCGTCTGCACTAATAGAGGGGGGTCTGTACTGATAGAGGGGGGGTCTGCACTAATGGAGGGGGTCTGCACTAATAGAGGGGGGTCTGCACTGAGGAGGGTCTGCACTGATAGAGGGGGGTATGCACTAATAGAGGGGGGGTCTGCACTGAGGGGGGCCTGCACTAATAGGGGGGTCTGCACTGAGGGGGTTCTGCACTAATAGAGGGGGGTCTGCACTGATAGAGGGGGGTCTGCACTGAGGGGGTCTGCTCTAATAGAGGGGGTGGTCTGCACTGAGGGGGCCTGCACTAATAGAGGGGGGCTGCACTGAGGGGGTTCTGCACTAATAGAGGGGAGGTCTGCACTAATAGAGGGGGGGTCTGCACTGATAGAGGGGGGTCTGCACTGAGGGAGTTCTGCACTAATAGAGGGGGGGTCTGCACTGATAGAGGGGGGTCTGCACTGAGGGGGGTCTGCACTAATAGAGGGGGGCTGCACTGAGGGGGGTCTGCACTAATAGAGGGGGGGTCTGCACTGACAGAGTGGGGTCTGCACTGAGGGGGGTCTGCACTAATAGAGGGGGGTCTGCACTGAGGGGGTTCTGCACTAATAGAGGGGGGGTCTGCACTGAGGGGGTCTGCACTAATAGAGGGGGGTCTGCACTGATAGAGGGGGGTCTGCACTGATAGAGGGGATTCGGCACTGGTAGAGGTGGGGTCTGCACTGTGGGGGGGGTCTGCACTGATAGAGGGGGGTCTGCACTGATAGAGGGGGGTCTGCAGTTTTCTTTTTTATTGCTATGCCACACCTACAAACACATGCCCCGCACCCTAATTATTATACGGTTCCGCCTACAGCCAAAAAGTGTCCCACAAATTTTTTTTGCAATGTTGGCAACTATGACAGTGCACTCTGTATGTAGTGTACTCCTGAACCCTGCACTCTGTATGTAGCATACTCCTGAACCCTGCACTCTGTATGTAGCGTACTCCTAAACTTTGCACTCTGTATGTAGTGTACTTCTGAACCCTGCACTCTGTATGTAGCATACTCCTGAACACTGCACTCTGTACATAGTGCACCCCTGGAACTGTACTCTGTACATAGCGCACCTCTGAACCCTGAACTCTGTACATAGTGCACACCTGAACCCTGCAATCTGTACATAGCGCACCCCTGAACTCTGCATTCTGTGCAGAGGGCACCCCTGGACAGGGCTGGACTGGGACAAAAATTTGGCCCTGGACGTCATCATGACCAGCCCATTTTAATTTTGAGTGTCCCCAACAGCGTCCCCCTTACATCAGAGAGTCTCAATCAGCAGCCCCTTCACATCAGAGTGTCCACATCAGAGAGTTCCAATCAGCAGCGCCGTTCACATCAGAGTCCCCATCAGAAGCCCCCTTCACATCAGAGAGTTCCCATCAGCAGCCCCCTTCACATCAGAGAGTTCCCATCAGCAGCCCCCTTTACATCAGAGAGTCGCCATCAGCAGCCCCCTTCACATCAGTGTGTCCCCATCAGAGAGTCCCCATCAGCAGTCCCCATCAGAGAGTCCTCATCAGCAGCCCCCTTCACATCAGAGAGTCCCCATCAGCAGCCCCCTTCACATCAGTGTGTCCCCATCAGAGAGTCCCCATCAGCAGACCCTTTCACATCAGTGTGTCCCCATCAGAGAGTCCCCATTAGCAGTCCCCATCAGCAGCCCCCTTCACATCAGGGAGTCCCCATCAGCAGTCCCCTTCACATCAGATTCCCCATCAGCAGCCCCCTTCACATCAGTGAGTCCCCATCAGAGAGTTCCCACCAGCAGCCCCCTTCACATCAGAGAGTCCCCACCAGTAGCCCCCTTCACATCAGAGAGTCCCCACCAGCAGCCCCCTTCACATCAGAGAGTGCCCACCAGCAGCCCCCTTCACATCAGAGCGTCCCCACCAGCAGCCCCCTTCACATCAGAGAGTCCCCATCAGCAGCCCCCTTCACATCAAAGAGTCCCCATCAGCAGCCCCCTTCACATCAGAGAGTCCCCATCATCAGCCCCCTTCACATCAGAGAGTCCCCATCAGCAGCCCCCTTCACATCAGAGAGTCCCCATCATCAGCCCCCTTCACATCAGAGAGTCCCCATCAGCAGCCCCCTTCACATCAAAGAGTCCCCATCAGCAGCCCCCTTCACATCAGAGAGTCCCCATCAGCAGCCCCCTTCACATCAGAGTCCCCATCAGCAGACCCCTTCACATCAGAGAGTCCCCATCAGCAGCCCCCTTCACATCAGAGTCCCCATTAGCAGCCTCCTTCACATCAGAGAGTCCCCATCAGCAGCCCCCTTCACATCAGAGTCCCCATCAGCAGATCCCTTCACATCAGAGTCCACACCAGCAGCCCCCTTCACATCACACTCCCCATCAGCAGCTCCCTTCACATCAGAGTCCCCATCAGCAGCCCCCTTCACATCAGAGTCCCCATCAGCAGCCACCCTCACATAAGGGTCCCCATCAGCAGCCACCCTCACATCAAAGTCCCCATCAGCAGCCCCTTCACATCAGAGTTCCCACCAGCAGCCCCCCTCACATCAGAGTCCCCATCAGCAGCCCCCCTCACATCAGAGTCCCCATCAGCAGCCCCCCTCACATCAGAGTCCCCACCAGCAGTCCCTTCACATCAGAGTCCCCACCAGCAGTCCCCCTCGCATCAGAGTCCTCACCAGCAGCCCCCTTTACATCAGAGTCCCCACCAGCTTCCCCTTCACATCAGAGTCCCCCCCAGCAGCCCCCCTCACATCAGAGAGTCCCCACCAGCAGCCCCTTCACATCAGAGTCCCCACCAGTAGCCTCCTTCACATCAGACTCCCCATCAGCAGCCCCCTTCACATCAGAGTCCCCTTCAGCAGCCCCCTTCACATCAGAGTCCCCATCAGCAGCCACCCTCACATCAGAATCCCCATCAGCAGCCACCCTCACATCAGAGTCCCCATCAGCAGCCCCTTCACATCAGAGTTCCCACCAGCAGCCCCCTTCACATCAGAGTCCCCATCAGCAGCCCTCCTCACATCAGAGTCCCCACCAGCAGCCCCTTCACATCAGAGTCCCCACCAGCAGCCCCCTCGCATCAGAGTCCCCACCAGCTTCCCCTTCACATCAGAGTCCCCACCAGCAGCCCCCCTCACATCAGAGAGTCCCCACCAGCAGCCCCTTTACATCAGAGTCCCCACCAGCAGCCCCTTCACATCAGAGTCCCCACCAGCAGTCCCCTTTACATCAGAGTCCCCACCAGCAGCCCCCCTCACATCAGAGTCCCCACCAGCAGCCCCCCTCACATCAGAGTCCCCACCGGCAGCCTCCCTCACATCAGAGTCCCCACCAGCAGCCCCCTTCACATCAGAGAGTCCTCCCTCACCTCCCCCTCCCACATTTACTCACAATTTTCAAGGCAGCTTCTCGTTCCTCTCTCCAGTCATGTGACAACAAGTGATAAGAGGAGAGAGGAAGGAAAGTCGGTCAGCTGTCCATCTCTCCCTGCAGGCTGGAGGGAGCGTAATGCCCAATGCTCTCACCAGCAAGTGACGAAAGCAGCTCCTCCTGACAGGAGTGAAATCGCGATCACTCACTGCCACTGAGAAATGGCTCCAGAACCGCATCTGACTGGCCCACTGAGTCATTCGGCCCACGGGGAAACTCCCGGTAGTCCCAATGGCCAGTCTATGCCTTCCCCTGGAACTGTATTCTGTACAAAGCGCACCCCTGAACACTGCACTCTATACATAGCGCACCCCTGAACTCTGCACTCTGTGCATAGGGCACCCCTGGAGCTGTATTCTGTACATAGCACACCCCTGAGCCATGTACTCAGTACAAAGTGCACCCATGAACCCTGCACTTTGTGCATAGGGCACCCCTGAACCCTGAACTGTGTACAGAGTGCACCCCAGCTACAACCGGCCCTTTGAGGGCAGCCATACTGATGATGAATTTGACACCCCTGCTCTATGCCATCACAACATGTAAAGGTTAAGAAATGAATACGAGTAAAATTTAGTAAGCACTATGTTTGTTTTTGGTGCTGACAGTCCAATGCTTTTAGTTTTGGTATGAGATTTCTGGTTCTGGGAACTAGTGTAAATACAGCAGATGTCTTTTGCTTTACATAGCCCTCTCCTACCCACATTTTTAGCATCTAACCTAACCCTATACATTCCTTTCACACCAAACAAAACCTCTCTCAACACACTTATGCCGCGTACACACGGTCAGACTTTTCGTCTACAAAAGTCCGACGGACGCAGACGGACAAAATACGGCTGACAATCCGATCATGTGTGGGCTTCCCCGGACTTTCAGCGGACTTTCAGCGGACTTTTCCAGTTGCAAATCTGACGGACTTTAGATTTGAAATAAGGAAGTTGATAGCCAGTAGCCAATAGCTGCCCTAGCGTGGGTTTTTGCCCGTCGGACTAGCACACAGACGAGCGGATTTCTGGGTCCGGCGCAGTTACGACATAAAGATTTGAAGCATGTTTCAAATCTAAAGTCCGTCAGATTTGCGACTGGAAAAGTCCGCTGAAAGTCCGCTGAAAGTCCGCTGAAAGTCCGGGGAAGCCCACACGCGATCGGATTGTCAGCCGTATTTTGTCCCTCGGCGTCCGTCGGACTTTTGTAGACGAAAAGTCCGACCGTGTGTACGCGGCATTAGTGTCGGTTCACACTACAGTGACCTGAAAGTTAGCAGGCAACTTCGAAGCAACTTCAGGAAATTCCTGTGTAAACTTCCTGTAATGTTGGATCCAAATCACATCAATTAAGATAAGGATCCGACCTGGAGGCAACTTCCATTGAAATCTATGGTTACAAGTCGGCTAGAAGTTGCCTTGAAGTAGTACAGGAACCTTTTCTGAAGTCGGAGTGACTTCAGTAGTGTACATTAAGACAGCTTTCATTCAGTTCAATTAAATTTCTTATGTCCAGCGACTTGGGGCGACTTGAGGTCTGACAAAACGGATCCCAAGTCGCTGTAGTGTAAACCGGCCCTTAGGGGTCTATTTATAAAATATTTGTATTATTCACCCATCCTTTCGAAGTCTAACCATATTTTGCTTAATACAGTGATTTCACCATCTAGTGGTCATAATGTGGAATTTTTCCTGAAATAACTTGCTCAAAAAAAATACCACATTATGGTCACTAGATTGAGCTGACTATCATTAATTAATCATACAATCAATGATGTGCTAATGCTTGTCACATTCATCCAACATTTTTTTAAAAAAATGAACCCCTTAAAGTAGACATAGCAAAACCTGTATATTTGGTGAGGGTCCTCTCTCCTATCTTAATTTGCTGCACTAAACTCTTAAAAATCACTTGCGGGGGAAAAAACGTTAGTTAATATACTTAACTTCCCCCAGGCGTCCACCCATGGCACATAGATGACATCCTTTAAGTGGTATAATTGAAAATGCCTAAATCTCTGTGCTGTACCTTCAACTTGCAGGATGTTGACTTTTAGCATTCCCTGGGGTCTCGCTGAAAGGATGGAGACATCCACCCTGAAGTATGGAAGAGGTAGAAAGTTAAGTATATTTTCTAACATTTTTATCCCTTCAGTTGTTTTTTGACTATTTAGTGCAGCAAGCTAAGATGTGAGGGGGGCCTTCCCTGGAAAAGAGGTCAACTTTAGCTCTTAACACTCCCACCAAATACCTAACACCTAAACTGAAAGTGCACCTGTGCTTAGATTATAGACATTAGATTATTAACAAGGAGAGAGAGAGAGAAAGAAAAAGAGAGAGAGAGAGAGAGAGAGAGAGAGAGAGAGAGAGAAAGAGAGAAACAAAAAAAAGATATTAAACAGTTTAAAATATAAAAACTTTATAGAACTGTATAGCTGACCAAAAAACATTATGGTTTCCCTTTTAACCCCAAATTTTCACAACCAAAAGTTAAAGCTAATGCCGCGTACACGCGAGCGGACTTTACGGCAGACTTTGCCCGGCGGACTGGATTTCGTCAGACAATTCGATCGTGTGTGGGCTCCAGCAGATTTTGTTTTCCCAAAAGTTGGACGGACTTAGATTTGAAACATGTTTTAAATCAATCCGTCGAAATCGAGTCCGGTCGAAAAGTCCGCTCGTCTGTATGCTAGTTCGACGGACAAAAAGCCACGCTAGGGCAGCTATTGGCTACTGGCTATGAACTTCCTTGTTTTAGTCCGGTCGTACGTCATCACGTACGAATTCGACGGACTTTGGTGGATTGTGTGTAGGCAAGTCCGTTCATTCAGAAAGTCGTAAAATCCGTCGAAAAGTCCGCCAGGCAAAGTCTGCCGTAAAGTCCGACCGTGTGTAAGCGGCATTAGACTCATTTTTGGGGAATATACAACTTTAGCTCTAACACTAAACCCACATGCACCCCTATTTTGCATACTTGTCCTGCACAGGGAGCCCTTCAGTGGCAAAAGCATGCTGGTGCCACGCCAAAAACATATGCCAAAATAGCACACAGCTTGGTCAGAGGAAAATGTTAAATTGGCACAGTACTACTTCTTACCAGAGTTGTATTTATGTGTGTTGGGGTCCCAAAACAAAACCATTAAGGGACCCCTTCTCCCAATCTTCATCTTAAACTCAATTCATCTAAACATAACAAATATTAATTGTTTTCAAAGAAAAGTTTTAGGAGTTCCTAAATTACACATTAGTTTCATTTAAATGTATTTGTCAAGCACTACCTGCATGGATCAATGTGTGGTCAGACAAGTCTGAGTCCCCTAGGCCTGCAGTCCCCATAGTTGCATGGTTCGCTATAGCTATGCTCTTGCTATTGACCAACAGAAAGGCAGTGGAGGTTTACACTGGAGTTGTGAGCTAATAGCATATTTGCTTAACTTTATAAAAAAAAAACTATATTAATGAAGATGCAATAATTCTTTATTAGGAGATATATTTTACAGGGAGAGACCTGCATCCCTGTCTATCTACTTTGATCCACGCTTAAATGCAAAAACTGCATTAAAAACCTTAGTATGAGAATTGTAGAGAGCTCAAATGTGGATGTCATTCTCCTACTCCAGGACATTGACAGAAATGTCTGTTTGAAGGAGAGAGTCCAGGACAGCTGGGCCACAGAGTGTCAGAAAATCTTGTTAATGATTTCCTGGCCAAGCACGAGAACGATGCTAAAAATAAAAAAAATAAGCACTCAGCCATTAGCATTCTCGTTATCTGTAATTTTAGTGACGGCTGATCTTTCTGCTGCTTGTAATTTGGAAAAAAGGGTCGAGAAGCCTTCTGTGGCATGTGGCTTTATGATTGCAAAGTCTGGCCTTAAGCGGGGTTCTGTAATCTAGCTCCCTTTCACTGCTGGAGTGTGTCACGGTAAAATAGGTTTCATAACACCTTGTGACGACTTGGGGCTTGTTTAGCTCATTGGTAGTGCTTCGCAGTGAGTTCAGTCCTTATCAAATATGCTATTTAAGGACATGTTGGTCCACTTTTATTTAATCAGAAAGAAAAGTCCAACAAACAAACAGCTGCCCTCGCAGAGGATATCCACTATCAATCTGCACTTAACAGTATTGAGCCTTGTGGCTCTCTTTGACAGGAATGCTGCTCAGTACTCATGCCTTAGTCCTCCTGACCAATCTAACACAGCACCCCTGTCTTTTGTACAAACACTATACCTCTGTCTATTTCATGCTGCTCCCTGCTGCTCTGTCTCTCAGACTCGGGCCTTTGTCTGTCCTGTCCAAGACAGCACAGTACAAACATGCACACCTCTCTGGCTGCTCCTATGCAACCATACATAGACTGCTCGGTCAGGTGGAGCCCTGAACTTTGGTCAGGTCCTAGATTATAAGGGCTATGAACACCTACATGCTCAGCCTCCTAGTTTCCGGCAAGACCCAGACTCTGGGTTGAAGACCTTTTGCGACTTTCTCCTACATTTTCAACATGGCAGGGCCTTACACTGCCACAACCTCCATATAAAAGTTTACAGAAATACAAACTAGTACTTCTGATACAGCAGCTTAGTGCTACCCCTGGTGTAATTGTCCAAATTGCCACTTTTTTTCACAGTGTACAGCAGAGCAAAGATAAGTTGGGAAAGGTTTTGATGTACTGTGTCCTATAGTTACATAGCAGCCTGCAATTAGAACCACAGTGAGCAGCAGAGGGTGGGACATGCAACACCCGGAAGTAGCGTATGCAAACTGTGGGCTTAGCGCTACAAGACAGCAAGGAGTGGGATCTCTGCCCAACAGACAGGTAAGCCTTTTTATTTATTTATTTTTATTTTTTATTTTACTCGAAAAACAGAATTCATGGTATCAAAACAACAAAAGGGAAAAGGAGTAAAGTTAAAGGTACAATATAACATCATGTAGGATACCAAATAAACAAACCAAATTTGTAATATGGGTAGCTAATACTCAGTCAACGTGGTTTCAAAATATTGCATTCCATCGCTTCTTGGGAGGCGGAGTTCAGGCGTAGAGCCAATCATAGTGGACACCAGAAACTGTCTAAACATTTTTATCACGCTTTTAAAAAGAAAAAAAAAGAAAGAGGGGGTAAATCATATATAAAGAGAAAGAAAGATTAGGACAGCAAGGAGAGGATTAGAAGACTGGGAGGGGGGAGGGAAGGGAAGCAGGTAAGTCTTATTTACATGCTGCTTGTAATTAAACTTTTTTAAAAATAGCTAGCGATAGGGTCCCCTTAATGTTAAACTTGACAAAGTAAATTCATTTTTCTTGTAATTAAATTAACTATAGACGATTGTACATTGTGCATAGCTGAAGCAGACAGGTGGTACACCTTGTAACAAACAGTGTAAGTGGTACTCACCTGGCTGTGATAGTGGTAATGTCTAACTAAAGGTAGGGAAAAAATGCTAATTTTTTAAGTACCGGTAGTTGTGAAACCTTTACATATGCCAGGTGAAGTGACAAATCCTCCTACATACATTGTATCTGCAACCTTTTCTTCTCTACAGCTGTTTAAAGTACACAGTTTACACAGCATTTCTGAGCTTCAGGAGTCAGGGGGCAGGGATCTAATGTCATACACTGCATAGCTCGGGGAGCATAGCTGAGTGTAATCTGAGTCCTGAGTGAGGGAGATGAATAAATCCCCCTCTACAGTCTGATAAGGAAACAAGTACAGCTGAGGCTCTCAACTCCCTGCTGAGTGCGGGGGGGGGGGGGGGGGTTGGGGTTGGGGGGAGATTGCTTAGTGTCTGGATAAATGATCAGAAGTGACTCTGCAGATAGCATAAGGAAATGAAAAAAACTCAAAATCACACTAGGTTCTTTGGCAAGTACACACTATAGAGGCATATACGTTGGTAATTTTTCACTTCAGGGGTTTACAAGCATATCATGAACACAAAATAAAATACTGTGGCATTCAGGTGGGGACAAGAGATAGGGAAAAGCCAATTGCAAATGTATGCTATTTAAAAAAAAAATTTAAAAAGATAATCGTATAATGCTCAGATACAATGATAACAATAAGAAAATAATACTAAGAAATGATGGAAGTAGTCTAAAACACTAGTTAAAATGCAGCTAATACTGAATTCATGGGGTGGTGCAGCCAACTCTGACAAGAGAAGAGGGGAAGTACCAGGCAAAATCTAATGGGACAAAACAGAAAAGAGGGACGCTAACACCACCATAATTTAGTATAATAATGTCAAATTTATTAATAAGAATATACAGTATAAAAGATGCACCCAAGCAGCAAGCATAACAAAAAGATGCCTTGGACACAGACAGGAAACCGCACTCGTCAGGCACAGAATGGAAACAACACCGCAAGGGTCCATAGCAAAAGAATGATGACAGTGTGCTGGGCCCAGGTGGAAAGTGTTTTTAGGAAGATACTTTATCATCACTTTATCCCATTTATCAGCCTAAACAAATATGACATTAATAAACGATACTATGACATTAATTGCACCACAATTTCCTGTTTTGAGTCAAGCATATTATCTGTTACATAACATTTTATACTTTAATGAGGAATATGTGCCTGGCATATCAGCAGGACTTAAAGTAAATCTGTAATGTTCTTCAATATATTTCCTTAATTTATGTATTATTTTCATAACGAAAACATTAATTTAAAATTCCTTCTTATTCCCACTTGTCAGGTAAATATTAACTGTTACATATCAATACTGTATTTCATATAAACTCTTTAGCAGGAAGCAAGTGGTGAATGTAAGTCTAATATTCCCACTGCTTTGGTGCACACTGAAAAAAAATAGGACATGTTGAAATTGTGTGCATCATGTTCTAATGAGCTGTAACACATCACAATGCACTGAACTGCATAAGAGTAACATTAGAAGTTGTGAAATAAAAGGGAACCAAAAAAAATAAAGCACTGCAATGCGTTTTAACAATGCAGCACAGCAGGGGTTTCAGCATGAGAGCCACATTGTATTGGTGGGCTAAAAAAAAAACATTTTATAGAGAGTCCACCCTTACATCTAGGAGTGCCCAACAAAGTTCCCCCTTACATCCATGTGTGCCCAGCAGAGTTCCCCTTTACCTTTCAAGCGGCAGAGCAGCAAGGAGGAAGCTGGAAACAAAAGTCTGGTCTTCCTGTAAATTCTGTGAGCAGGCAATCATGTCATTGATTGCTAAGACACCAGCAGTCCTAGCAACCAACCACGATGGAGGGGGAGGGGGGGGGGGGATCTGTGCAGGGTCCTGGATTTAGTAATACTTTAAGTGTGTGTGGGGGGCATTCTGGGCTTTCTAATAATATTGTCTATCTTGTCTCCCACAGTACACAGAACATGGAAGTGCAATTATTTTAGTAAATATAAACTGCTAAATACCCTTTCTCATCAGCAGTTAGAGCAGTCTTGTGACTTCTATCAGTATCTGGTTAAAGATTGTAGAAGTAGTTTTCATTCTCCCATTATTGTCCTATGAGGATGCAGGACCCTTGACCCTCTTTATGGACATTGCTGATTGGCCCTGTGCTGATCACATGCACTCTCCAAAGAAAAAGAAAAACTCTCTAGCAATACATATCAAACTGAGCATGTGCAGCTTGTCCCCTAGCATCTGTACTATACGGAGATGGTTTGGGGATGGTGGAAGAAGGTGAGGATCAGAGAAGGCAGGATTAAACAGCCTTTTTACAAAATGCGCAGGGTTAACCCTTTAAGTTATGGGTGGCACAGTGGTGTAGTGGGTAGCACGCTCGCCTAGCAGTAAAAAGGGTCGCTGGTTTGAATCCCAACCACGACACTACCTGCCTGGAGTTTGCAAGTTCTCCCTGTGCCTGCGTGGGGTTCTTCCGGATACTCCGGTTACCTCCCACACTCCAAAGACATGCTGGTAGGTTAATAGTTTTCTATCCAAAATTGGCCCTAGTATATGAATGTGAGTTGGGGACCTTGGATTGTGGGCTCCTTGAGGGTAGGGACTGATGTGGGCTTACTAACTATGTAACTATGTAATTTCCACAGTGAGTATAACAAGCATGCTTTACTGCATATACAGACTTACTGTTGTGGGTTTAGTAACATTTTAAGTGTGGAAGCACGCTATAATAATAGATTTTTGGTAAAAAAAACAAAAAAAAAAAACATTTTATACAAATAATGATATCAAGTTTCATTTCATCACTTTAAATGAAATTAACCAAAAATGACTTTAGTTTCCCATTAAAGTCCTGCCAGAAATATAGTCACCACTCCCAACACATCCAAATACACATTTTATGGATAGTATACGTGTTTTTTTTTCTTCTGTACTGCATTCTCTTTTTCGTTCAACTTAGATATACTTTAGCACATTTCAATGCCCATAGACTAGCACAGTGTGTGTTTCCTAATGTGTTTTCTTGCTGGGAGAATTTCCTCCAAGGAAGGAGACGTGTGGTGCTATCATACAGACCTGCTTGACAGCTTGCATGGGTAAAGTGCTTGCAGGGAAATTGCTGGGTTTCAGTACAATAGCGTTATGTAGCTACTTTTCTAGTGTTTTTCAGTAGGCATAATTTACTCTGACATATAAGTGCAGAATATAGAGCATCTTCCAAAGCTATCAAAGGTCATATATTTGGGTGTCTTGTTCATTTACTGGACTACAAACACAAACTCGTCTGATAACAGGGGGGATCTGTTTCCTGGATGCCAAACACAGTGAAAGACAGCTAGGCTTCCATATCAGACAGTTGAAGACCTTTGCGTAGTCAGGAACAGGACTATGTACAAATAAGCCTGGTTGACTTGCTAATCAACTTACCGTATTTACAGCTGTAACACACACAGAGAGATAGACAGTATCCCAATAATAATGCAGTAAATAAAGATATACTGTAAAGGCTAGTGTGATAGCTCAGATATCTGGAAGCACAGACTCTCAAGCACCTTTGTGCTATCAAAAGGCCACAGAACTGCATGTTCCTATTTTATCTCATGCTAGACTTGATATAGGAAAGCTTTGATTCTCAGGTTGGAGGCTAGCAAATATTAGAAACTTGAAGGCTTTCGTTCTTTAACAGAAAAGGTTTAGGTGCTGATAGTAAAATACATGTTATAATGTGCTATACATCAGCCTGTACTTATATACCAGAAAGCTTTTTTTATTTACATTAATTGGTCAGCGTCTACAGAAATTATTTTACTATGTGTAAATGTGCAGATTTGGAGACGTTCAGACAATGCTATTATTAAGCAGCAGGTAGATGTTCTGGTTCAGCAAAGGCCATGAGATTACTTTAAAGCCCAACTGCAATTATAATTAAATGTAAATACTGCACTGTGCATCAATTAACTTATAACTCATCCTTGGTTTCAAACAACTTATCCTAAGCCATCCTTCAGTGTAATGGACCAGAGTCATGGTTTTAACTATGAGCCAAATTGAAAGAGGGACCAGGTATTTTTCCTCACTTGATATCTTCTTAGGCACTGGTCCCTTCACTGTCCCCGTGAGTTCTCCTACCTCTGGAGCCTATGAGAGAGGACCCAGCCACTGGAAGTATTGCTTCCATCAGTAATGCCGCGTACACACAAGCGGACTTCTCGACTGAACTCCGAAGGACTTTTCAAAGGAGTTCCGACGGAGTTCCAACAAAAGGGACTTGCCTACACATGATCCCACCAAAGTCCGATCATCTCGAAGGTGATGACGTACGACCGGACTAGAAAAGGAAGTTCAATAGCTAGTAGCCAATAGCTGCCCTTGCATCGTTTTCGGTCCGTCGGACTAGCATACAGACAAATGGTTTTTTTTTCGATAGGAATTGAGTCCTTCGGAAAGATTTGAAACATGTTCTATTTCTAACGTCCGTCAGATTTTTTGACAGAAAAGGTCCGATGAAGCCCACACACGATCGGAATGTTCGACAGATTCGTTCCGTCGGAACTTTTCTGCTGGAAAGTCCGCTCGTGTGTACGTGGCATAAGAGGTGTCCACATTGTGCAGGTAGTGATGTGGACACCAAAAGAAGGATCCAGAAAGTAAAGAGAAGAGGAGAAAAAGGTTGTTACATGACCATAGCTTTAGGTAAATAAAATAGGCATTTTTATTTTTTTCATACCAGCATATTGTTAGAGAGGAGTGGGTGGAGGGGCTGTTAATATATTGGAACTGGGCTTTAAGCCTGCATTCACACTTGGGGATACATTATTATTACATTATTTATGGTAATTTTCCAACATGTTTTCACAATTTTTGAAAGCTTAGTGCACATGTATTTAGCTTCAAGCAATTGTGTTTGAGCTGGACAAGGGGAGGAGAGCAGTTCTACAGGAGAAAAACGGTTCTTAAAGTGCAAACACATGACTTTGTGAGATTGCAGCCACTCCCATTGAAGTCTTTGGGGCCCAAAAATGCCTGATCGTGCTCAGAGGATAGCTCTTGTACTTTTTTGAACGTAGGGCATTGTGCTACAAGCAACTCAGCATTGAAATGTGAACAGACACAATTGCAAACATTTAGATTCTGCATTTTGAGCATAGTCAGGCTTAGGGAAAAACTACAAAACACTGAGTTGCAAACAGGGGCTTAAAGAGTTACTTCACCCGTACCAAAAAAAGGCCTGCGCAGGAAAGGGTTTCTCATACATAAACACAAACTGTGCAGCTTTGACCAAAGTTAAATAATGCCCTTACCATAATGTAGGTGTAGACCATTTACATACCTCCATAAGCCTGGAGGAAAAACTCTCAAAGGTGGCATTATCCCCTCCTGTCTTGTTGCTAGGAGGTTGCTAAGACACTCCTAGCTGATTGAAAACCCCCTTGCATGCTCTCTCTCTCCCCTGCTGCAGTCGCTCTGAGGTCAATGATGCTGAGACAGAGGAGAGAGGAGACCACACATGAAGGAGGGTTTGAGAGCTCACTCCTTTGATTATGGGGGTGAGCAGTAATGGCTGGGAGTGTTAATAATTATAGAACAAACAGGGTGCAATTTATTTAGAAAACAAGCAGGTAGACTCTATTTATAGCACAAGCTGGGTGCAATCTAGTTATAGAATAAGCAGGTGCAATCTATTTATAGAACATTCTGAGTGCAATCTATTTATAGAACAAGATAAGCGCAATCTATATACAGAACAAGCTGGGTGCAATCTATGTATAAAAAACAACCTGGTGCAATCTATTTATAGAACAATCAGATGCAAACTATTTGTAGAACTAGCTGAGCTCAATTTGTTTATATCCCCTTCTGCCATGCTGCTAGGACATTGCTAAGACACTCCCAGCAGATTCAAACCCCCTTGCATGTGCTCCCTCTCTCTCCCCTGTTGCAGCAGCTCTGAGGTTAGTGATGCTCAGATGGGATAGAGGACCACACATAGCTTGCTATTGTGGTGATGGGGATGAGCAGTAGTGGCTAGGAGTGTCTTATCAATGTCCTAGCAGCAAGGCAGGATGGGATGCTGTCATCTCTGGGGGGTTTTCAGTCAGGCATCTGAAGGTACGTGAAAGGCCTACACCTATAGCAAGAGCATTATCCAACTTCAGTCAAATCTGCACAGTCTATTTTTTATCTACATGTACCCTTTACATACATTGTTGTGTTACACTATGTGATTTATTATAATTTATCTGTGTTCATAGCTTTGTTTATCATTGCTCTATGTCTTTAAACTGTGTTCTCCTGTGTAAGCCGAGCTTTTTCTCTCATCATACGTCTGTATACTCCTCCCCCCTCCCTCTATGTGGAATCATTCTACTGTTTCGGCTTACATCAATGTTTTTCTACCTATGAGTATCCTCCATTAAACGGAACATTTGAAAGACTTTCATCGTCTGATTTCTTCAACATGTGAGTTTATTCATCGAGTTAAACTGTCTGAATTGATGCAAGGGATAAATAGATCACCAGGTCGTATAAGCCATATATGTCGCTGGAGATAATGTTTATGGCCTTGTAGTTGAGTCAGAACATCCATAGGCAGTTTTTGGTACAGGTGAGCTTCAGTAAAGATGCAAAGCCTCTTTTAAAACAAATGTGGTACAATCTATTTTAGGGCCGAAACAACGAATTGATTAATCGACAACTAATTGATTATTAAAATAGTTGTCAACTATTTTCATAATCGATTAATCGGCCAGGCGATTAGTTGGCCTGCATACAGAATGCATTATTTGTTTACATAGCAGGAAATACAGTGCAGCACACATGCAGCTCAGTACACCGTCCATACATGTCAGAAGACACAGTGCAGCACACATGCAGCTCAGTACGCCATCCATACACTTCAATAAGTGCCTGAACTTGTGAATGTGAATGTGTGAGGCGCAATGCCTCATGCGACATGTAGTCCTGGGCAAGAAGTGAATGGTTCTAAAGGCAGGAGTTTTATTTACCTTGCTATAGGGGCACTCTATACTACACTTTGCAGCTTGTTATAGGGGCACTCTGAAGGCAGGGGGAGCCAGAAGCGCTGGTGGGGGACCCCAGAATAGGAGAAGCAGAGCTGCTTTGTGCAAAACCATTACACAGAGCAGGTAAGTATAACATGTTTGTTGTTTAAAAAAAAAAAAAAAATCATTTTAAAGATTGCAGGAAGATCAGCATCTGTACCCAGAGAAGGTGCAGGCTGATAGACTGGAGGTAACAAAAGGCATTACAAATTACATTTAAAGTAAACTTTTACCAGTATTGTGCATTATATTTAAAATGATTATATCTCTGAACAAAAAAAAAGTCTCAGCCTTTAGTACTACTTTAATATAAAAGATTTATATATTTTTTAAACTTTACATATTAACTAAATTGTACACCACACTTTTTTAAGGTTATTCTCCGATTAAGCGATTATTTTAAAACAATAATCGGCCAACTAATCGATTGTGAAAATACTCGTTAGTTGCAGCCCTAATCTATTTATAGAACAAGTTGGATGCAATCTATTTATAGAACAAGCAGTTGCAATCGATCTGTAGAATAAGGATGTGCAATCTATTTATAGAACACGCTGATTGCAATTGTTAAAGCAAGCTGGGTGCAACTTATTTCTAGAAGAAGCTTGTGTAATCTATTTCTATAACAAACGAGGTGCAATCTATTTATAAAAGAAGCAGGTGCAATCTATTTCTAGAACAAATGAGGTGCAATCTATTTACAGAACAAGCAGGTGCAATTTATTTATAGAGCAAGCACATGCAATCTAGTTATAGAACAGATGGGGTGCAATCTACAGTTTTCATGGAACAAGAAGGTGAAATCTATTTATAGAACAGGCTATCTGTAGAAAAAGTTGGGTGCAATCTAATTATAGAACAAACAGGGTGCAATATATTTGTAGAACAAGCTGGGTGCAATCTATTAATAGAACAAGCAGGTGCAATCTATTTCTAGAATATGATGGGTGCAATCCAAATATAGAACAAGCTAGGTACATGTCTAAAATCAAGAGAAAAAGTGTGCTATATTACCAGTCCTATGATGTCGTGGCTATATATTTTCTTTTTGTGTGGTTTTTCCATTTTTTTACCTGGTGATAACATTTGCTTACTGTATCTTTGGACGAGCAGTATTGTCACCCTAGAATAACTCCTCTTCTCCTTTCCCCCATACCATGGAGGTAGTGTTCTATAGTCCAGTGGTTCTCAACCTCAGTTTTCAAGTACCCCCAACAGGCCATGTTTTTATGTTTTCCTTTGCACAGCTGCTTTAAATCAATATCAATGACATGGTATTGATAAGAGCTATTTTATATAAGGGAAGTTCCCAAAACATGGCCCGTTGGGGGTACTTGAGGACTAAGGTTGAGAACCGCTGCTGTAGTCCATAGAGATAATTAGGAACAATGCTTGGCAGATAACAGAGGAAGTTACCATCTTACAAGATTTCTGGTAAGAGTAACAAGCATTTTAACATTAAAGCACCACCAATGCTATATTTAACAGGAGTGAGCAAGTAAATGAAGCTCATTGTTAGGGTTTACAGGCACTTAAAATATTCAGCAGGTGGTGTATTTAGTTATAGCCCTGCCATGTAAAACATAGACTTTTTCTGAAGTTTTTTTTCCATATAGGCCTACCATGTAAACAACATTTCTTTCTTAATTTAGAGAAGCCATTATTTGCTGGAATTTGATGTGCAGGTATGCTGCTCCAAGCATTTTAGTTGCCATAGCTGTAAGCATTTGATTAGGCAACCACTAAAGCCGTTGATTGAGGTGATTCTGCATGAATTTGACATGTCTAGGCATTCCTTCTTCCTATTTTTTAAGCGGCTTCCAATTTCTTTCAAGTACTTTGACAAGATTATTGCCTTGTAAGGGGAAAAAAAGACTTCTGACAAGAGCCCATGTGAGCGCAAAGTTTTTAAAGAGGTCACCACAAATACAGTACTCCTATTGCTAGTACAATACTCTTGAGCTTGCTTCTAGCAAGTGTTTATGGCAGCAGCTCTAATTGTGGTTTCCTAACTGGACTTATATTACAATATGCATTTCATTAGTTGTCATTATTGATTTACACATCAATTGATATATTAATTTATCTGGCTTAATTCAGGGTATCTACAAGTGTTTATATTAGTACTCCTATTGAGCCTTTAGATACTGGCCCATCCAAAATTTCTCTTACAGCAATAAACATGCCTATGACAACTATTAAAAAAGTAATGATTTGCATAAAACAGCACAATAGGGCAATGTTTCTCATCCCCCTTTAGTCAAGGCACCCTTAAACATTATGCACATCAGGAGGCACTCTATTCTAAGATGTAAAAACTAAACTAGTTTTACATATTGCAGCAGCATCCATACACCAACCAACATTAGAAGTCAACTATGTTTTAAATTTCAATTATACCTTTGCATAATATTCCAGTGTTTATTTTCTCTCTCATGCAGATAACATGACCCCAGTGATCCTGTGTAGGTGCCTGATGTGCTTCTTATCAACTGATGATGTCATCAGAGGTTAGGACACTGGTTTCTGGCCTGCATGGAGTCCAAGGTTGTAGTGCTGCAAAATAAAAACTTGTGGCTTTGTGTAAAAAAAAAAAAAGGCAGGCAATCAACTTGCTGGCTTGTTGACAATTTTGGTCAGTTTGGTGTAATTTTTAGGCATTTTGCCATGGCACTCCTGAAAAACCCAGAGGGCATCCCGTGGTGCCGTGGCTCTCTGGTTGAAAACAGCTGAAAAAGGGCATAGGCAGGGCATAAATGGAGGCTCAGAGGAAGGACAAATGCTACATAAGGCAGACAGGCAAAAAAGGGTACACAAATCAGAATGGGCATTTGTCCTACAACGTTCCTTGCACTAGGATATCAGCAGCTCAAGCTCAATCTTATCTACAATAAAATGTAGGTATTTATATATGGGAAGGTTTAGGCCATATAAGATGTAGATAGGTGAATTTTGTTATGCAATGCACATGCCTGCTGCCCATGGGTGTGGAGAGAGTGTGGATCTGAATACCTGCTGCTCATCTACAAAGATAGATTTGGGGAACAGTTAGTTACTGATCGCATCCTCCTAAATGTCTGCAGAGTTGTAAAGTGTACTCTGAAATTCTAATCTATCTGATGACACTGGGGGAAGAGATGTTTAGTATCAAATTATACAATAAACAGCGACAAGACATTATTTGCAAGGGTGGTTGTCATGTCGACATTCATCCACAGATACATCCAAGTGCATTATTTGTGATTTAATATGACAGATATAGATACACGTGAAGATAGACTGATATAGGCAAGTGCCCGGTACTGTTGCCTGGGAAACTGTTTAAAAACAGATTTTTACAAGATGCACGCTTTATATTTTCAGTGAAATTAATGCATTTTTAACTTCATGTGAGAATGCATTTGTTTGAATACCAACTATGAATTGCATTTTATAATATCTAATTTTTAAAAAGTTCCCTATCATACTTTTAGAGGCCTATCTACATAAGCGTTTTACTGACAGCTCTAGAGATTCGGTAGTTCTCTTTTTCTTAGCCAATGTTCACCATGCAGAGAAAATTCCAATTCAGTAATTATCTCTGCCTATAGCATTAATATTCTATGAGGAAATTTTCTTTGCAAGAATTATCAAATAGAACAAGTGTAAGCTGGAGTATTTGGAAAAGAATAGAAGTCAGCGATGAGCAATACATGTGAATTTCCCACTGTGATCTACTAATTGCAATAGCAGCAGAGGACATGCAAACATGTCTTGCTCTGAGATATTTTACAAAATGTGTAAAACATAAGTGGCCTCGTAAAACTAATAATACATTTCAAATTGTATTGAGGTTGGGAGCAGAGACAGATATTCAGACATAAATAACATATAATCTCTGATTTATTAAGAGTTCACAAACCCCATTCCAAAGACTCAGGCTTGAGAACCCTAGTTTTCAATGACAACCAACTGCTTAGTAAAAGCTGGCATACACGCTAATGTCTAATGCCGCGTACACACGGTCGGACTTTTCGTCTACAAAAGTCAGACAGCCTGTCCGACAGACTTCCGGCAGACTTCCGGCAGACTTTCGGCGGACTTGCGGCAGACTTTCTAACGAACGGACTTGCCTACACACGACCACACAAAAGTCTGACGGATTCGTACGTGATGACGTACACCGGACTAAAATAAGGAAGTTCATAGCCAGTAGCCAATAGGTGCCCTAGCGTGGCTTTTTGTCCGTCGGACTAGCACACAGACGAGCGGATTTCGGGGTCCGTGGTAGTTACGAAGTAAAGTTTTAAAGCATGTTTCAAATCTAAAGTACGTCGGATTTGAGGCTAAAAAAGTACGTTGAAAGTCCGGAGAAGCCCACACACGATCGGATTACCAGCCAGCTTTAGTCCGTCAGCGTCCGTTGGACTTTTGTAGACGAAAAGTACGACCGTGTGTACGCGGCATTACTTGTAAAGCAATCTGTCTTTAGGTACCCATTAGCAACATGTTAAGATCACTTAAATGTTTGGCAATGGTTTTCTGAAATCCTAGGATGGAGCTGAAAGGTGAGGAGAGGTGACTATGCAGTTGCTATTTTAGGTGAACTTCAGTTAAAATATCAATTTTTTATTTGAATTGAGTTGGAAATTTTTAGAACAGTGTGCCAGTGACAGGGTTTGCTGGTGTCTGAGTATAAGTAAGATTGATTGAATAGCTAACTTAGTCAATCAATGCTTAGATGATGTGACAGTGGTCACTCCTCCTGTAGTGGTTACTCACAGGACCGATGCTACCACTAGGCAAACTAAGGAGCCGCCTATGGTGCACTGCTGCCAATGAGGCGCCCGGCCACTGGTGTTTCTACTCTTTTCTCTCTGCAGCAAGCAACTAAGTCTCAGCATCAGCAGGCAGCCGCTGCTCCGTTCGCACATAGTGTCAGAGGCGCAGCGGCGGCAGAGGACTGTGTCGGTGTCCTGACTTCCGAATGAATGGAAGCAAGCAAACATTCATTGATGGGAGCTGGTAGGCTGCATTTGATGGGCGCTAGTGAGGCTGCATTTGATGGACGCTGGTGAGGCTGCATTGATGGGCGCTAGTGAGGCTGCATTTGATGGGTGCTGGTGAAGCATGATTTGATGGGCGCTGGTGAGGCTGCATTTGATGGGCATTGGTGAGGCTGCATTTGATGGACACTGGTGAGGCTGCATTTGATGGCCGCTGGTGAGGCTGCATTGATGGGTACTGGTAGGATGCATTGATGGGTGCTGGCGAGGCTGCATTGATGCGCGCTGGTGAGCCTGCATTAATGGGCGCTGGTAGGATGCATTGATGGGTGCTGGTGACGCTGCATTGGATGGGCACTGGTGGGCTGCATTTGATGGGTTCTGGTGAGGCTGCATTTGATGGGCGCTTTATTAAAAAGGGTGGGGTATACATGGGCAGGGCAAAGGGGTGAGGCCAAGGGGGGTGGCAAAATGAGGTTATTTTCCTGTAACTTGACAGAGGTCACTCATTCTCCGGTACTTAACAGAGGTCAGTTATTCTTCTGTAGCTTAATAGAGGTAACTCATTCTCTTGTATTTACCAGTGGTCATGTATTATCTCGTAACTTAACAGTAGGGATGAGCTTCGTGTTCGAGTCGAACCCATGTTCGACTCGAACATCGGCTGTTCGACCGTCCGTCGAATTGCGAACGTTATGGGCCGTTCGCGCCAAATTCGTGTGGCGCGTCACGGCCCATAATTCACTGCGGCATCGCAGTGCATTGCTGGCTGATGATTGGCCAAGCATGCACTATGACCCGCATGCTTGGCCAATCACAGCGCCGTCAGTAGAGAGAGCTGTAATTGGCCAAAGCCAGGGTGGCTTTGGCCAATTATGGCTCAGGGGATTTAGTACACGCCCCACACTATATAAGGCCGCCTGCACGGCGGCCCTGTGTAGTGTGTTCCGGTGTGCTGATAGAGAGAGAGACAGACAGTGTCATTTGATTTGAGAGCTAGATTAGGCTAGATCTGTTCCTGCTCTTTACATTTAGTGCAGTGCGTCCTGCTCACAGTGTTCAGCTAGATCCGTTCCTGCTATTTACATTTAGTGCAGTGTGTCCTGCTCACAGTGTTCAGCTAGATCCGTTCCTGCTATTTACATTTAGTGCAGTCAGTGCGTCCTGCTCACAGTGTTCAGCTAGATCTGTTCCTGCTATTTACATTTAGTGCAGTGCGTCCTGCTCACAGTGTTCAGCTAGATCTGTTCCTGCTATTTACATTTAGTGCAGTGCGTCCTGCTCACAGTGTTCAGCTAGATCTGTTCCTGCTATTTACATTTAGTGCAGTCAGTGCGTCCTGCTCACAGTGTTCAGCTAGATCCGTTCCTGCTATTTACATTTAGTGCAGTCAGTGCGTCCTGCTCACAGTGTTCAGCTAGATCCGTTCCTGCTATTTACATTTAGTGCAGTCAGTGCGTCCTGCTCACAGTGTTCAGCTAGATCCGTTCCTGCTATTTACATTTAGTGCAGTGCGTCCTGCTCACAGTGTTCAGCTAGATCCGTTCCTGCTATTTACATTTAGTGCAGTGCGTCCTGCTCACAGTGTTCAGCTAGATCCGTTCCTGCTATTTACATTTAGTGCAGTGCGTCCTGCTCACAGTGTTCAGCTAGATCTGTTCCTGCTATTTACATTTAGTGCAGTCAGTGCGTCCTGCTCACAGTGTTCAGCTAGATCCGTTCCTGCTATTTACATTTAGTGCAGTGCGTCCTGCTCACAGTGTTCAGCTAGATCTGTTCCTGCTATTTACATTTAGTGCAGTGCGTCCTGCTCACAGTGTTCAGCTAGATCCGTTCCTGCTATTTACATTTAGTGCAGTGCGTCCTGCTCACAGTGTTCAGCTAGATCTGTTCCTGCTATTTACATTTAGTGCAGTCAGTGCGTCCTGCTCACAGTGTTCAGCTAGATCCGTTCCTGCTATTTACATTTAGTGCAGTGCGTCCTGCTCACAGTGTTCAGCTAGATCTGTTCCTGCTATTTACATTTAGTGCAGTGCGTCCTGCTCACAGTGTTCAGCTAGATCTGTTCCTGCTATTTACATTTAGTGCAGTCAGTGCGTCCTGCTCACAGTGTTCAGCTAGATCCGTTCCTGCTATTTACATTTAGTGCAGTGTGTCCTGCTCACAGTGTTCAGCTAGATCCGTTCCTGCTATTTACATTTAGTGCAGTCAGTGCGTCCTGCTCACAGTGTTCAGCTAGATCCGTTCCTGCTATTTACATTTAGTGCAGTGCGTCCTGCTCACAGTGTTCAGCTAGATCCGTTCCTGCTATTTACATTTAGTGCAGTGCGTCCTGCTCACAGTGTTCAGCTAGATCTGTTCCTGCTATTTACATTTAGTGCAGTCAGTGCGTCCTGCTCACAGTGTTCAGCTAGATCCGTTCCTGCTATTTACATTTAGTGCAGTGCGTCCTGCTCACAGTGTTCAGCTAGATCTGTTCCTGCTATTTACATTTAGTGCAGTGCGTCCTGCTCACAGTGTTCAGCTAGATCTGTTCCTGCTATTTACATTTAGTGCAGTCAGTGCGTCCTGCTCACAGTGTTCAGCTAGATCCGTTCCTGCTATTTACATTTAGTGCAGTGCGTCCTGCTCACAGTGTTCAGCTAGATCTGTTCCTGCTATTTACATTTAGTGCAGTGCGTCCTGCTCACAGTGTTCAGCTAGATCCGTTCCTGCTATTTACATTTAGTGCAGTCAGTGCGTCCTGCTCACAGTGTTCAGCTAGATCCGTTCCTGCTATTTACATTTAGTTCAGTGCGTCCTGCTCACAGTGTTCAGCTAGATCCGTTCCTGTTATCTTCCTACTGACAGGCAGGCTTGTCTGGTTACAGTATATAAAGCTACCTGAAGAAAATTACAGGTGTTCTATCCCAGCTTAGTGCAGCTACAGGCCATTAGTATGTCTGGAAGGCCAAGAAGGAGAGGCAGACAGTCACAAGCCAATAAGAGAGGGCAAGCAGGCTCTGTGTCTAGTGCTGGTCGTGGAGACGGTGCATCCTCATCAGCCCGTGGCCATGGGACACGCTTGGCCTTTTTTTCGGCAGCTGGCCGTGTTGAGCCGCAACATGCAGAAAACTTGGTCGAGTGGATGACCAAGCCGTCCTCATCCTCCTCATCCACTCTCACCCATGCCCAGGGTGCTTTGTCTGGCAAAGCAGCGGCCTCTTCCCTCAGCTCAATGTCATCAGTGACTCCTTCCCTAGCTCCACCATGTCCTCATGAGGATTCCCTCGAACTGTTTGACCACAGTGTTGGGTACATGCTCCAGGAGGATGCCCAGCGTTTGGAAGGCTCTGATGATGATACTGAGCTCGATGAAGGCAGTAACATGAGCACGGACAGAGGGGGTGCCCAAGAAGGACAGCAATCTGGCAGTCATGCTCCCCCTGCTGCAGCATACTGCCAGGTTTGCTCCAGTGATGAGGAGGGAGGGGATGATGAGGTCACTGACTCAACGTGGGTGCCTGATAGGAGAGAGGAGGAGGAGGAGGAGGAGGAGGCGGCACATCACCAACGAGGCAGGATGCCCTCCAGGGGCCAGCCTAAGGGCAGCACATTGACTGCATCACACCCCAAAGCTCCACATGTGCAGGGCGCTGCAGTCTCTGCGCGTTATTCAAAAAGTTCTTTGGTGTGGGCCTTTTTTGAGACGAGTGCATCAGATTGCACCGCTGCTATTTGCAACATATGTCTCAAGCGTATCTCGCGTGGCCAAAACATCTCCCGCTTGGGTACCACATGCTTGACCAGACATATGTTGACCTGCCATGCAGTTCGTTGGCAAGCATATCTAAAAGACCCACACCAAAGAACAAAGAGGATCTCTCCTTGCTCCTCATCAGCTGAGATTTCCAACCCCACTAGACCTTCAGTCCTCTCTGAGACCTGCAGTGAGAGGAATGAAGGTGTAGAATTAGGTGTGTCACAGCCAAGTACTTGTGGGCAATCTGCTTTTGGTACACCGACGCCAGATTGTACCAGGCAAATTTCCCTGCCCCAGCTGCTGCACCGCCGAAAGAAGTTTGCTCCCAGCCATCCACATGCCCAGCGGTTGAATGCTAGCTTGGCAAAATTGCTAGCACTTCAACTGCTGCCTTTTCAGTTGGTAGACTCTGCCCCCTTCCGTGAGTTTGTGGAATGTGCGGTTCCTCAGTGGCAGGTACCCAAACGCCACTTTTTCTCACGGAAGGCGATTCCAGCTCTCTACCGGCATGTGGAAGGCAATGTCCATGCCTCGCTGGACAGGGCGGTCAGCGGTAAGGTGCATATTACCGCTGACTCATGGTCCAGCAGGCATGGACAGGGACGTTACTTAAGTTTCACGGCGCATTGGGTGACTCTGCTGGCAGCTGGGAAGGATGCAGGACAAGGTGCAGTAGTGTTGGAGGTTGTTCCGCCACCACGCCTCCAAAATGCTGATTGTGACACACCTCTCTCCTCCACCCCCTCCTCTTCTTCTTCCTCCATGGCCTCTTCCTCGGAACCAGCGGTGCTCCGTAGGCGTTCAAGGGGCTACGCAAGTACGCAGGCCAAAAGATGCCATGCGGTGCTTGAGCTGGTGTGCTTGGGGGACAGGAGCCACACTGGGGCAGAGGTTCTGTCAGCTCTGCAGGGGCAGGTTCAGAGGTGGTTGACGCCACGCCAACTTAAGGCAGGAATGGTGGTTTGCGACAATGGCACCAACCTCCTCTCTGCCCTCCGACAGGGACAACTGACCCATGTGCCCTGTTTGGCTCACGTCCTTAACTTGGTGGTGCAGCGGTTCTTGGGCAGGTACCCGGGCTTACAGGATGTCCTGAGGCAGGCCAGGAAAGTCTGTGTGCATTTCCGCCGGTCATATAATGCCAGTGCTCGGCTGACGGACCTCCAAAAGGAGTTTAACCTGCCCAAGAACCGCCTAATCTGTGACATGCCCACCAGGTGGAACTCGACATTGGCCATGCTGCAGCGGCTGCACACGCAGCAGAGGGCCATAAATGAGTACCTGTGCGACTATGGCACCAGGACAGGGTCAGGGGACCTTGGTTTTTTTTCCCCACGCCAGTGGGCCATGATCAGGGATGCATGCACTGTCCTGTCACCATTCGAGGAGGCCACGAGGATGGTGAGCACTGACAGTGCATGCATCAGTGACACTGTCCCCCTTGTCCACCTGTTGGAGCACACGCTGCGTGGAATAATGGACAGGGCACTTGAGGCAGAACAGAGGCAGGAAGAGGAGGACTTCCTTAGCTCTCAAGGCCCCCTTTATCCAGACAGTGTTCCTGCGTGCCCGCCGATCACACAGGAAGAGGACGAGGAGGAGGAGGAGGAGGAGGAGGAGGAAGATTGTGTCAGTATGGAGGTGGAGCCTGGCACTCAGCATCAGCAGTCTTTAAGGGATCAGTCCCAAGGAACACATGGACTTGTACGTGGCTGGGAGGAGGTGGCTGCGGACGTTGTTGTCCTTAGTGACCCAGAGGACTCCGGACCGAATGCCTCAGCAAACCTACGCTGCATGGCCTCCCTGATCCTGCAAAGCCTGCGTAAGGATCCTCGTATTCGTGGTATCAAGGAGAAGGACCAATACTGGCTGGCAACCCTCCTTGATCCACGTTACAAGGGTAAGGTTGTGGACCTTATCTTGCCATCGCAGAGGGAGCAGAGGATGAAACATCTTCGGGAGGCCTTGCAGAAAGGTCTGTGCAACGCGTTCCCAGAGACTGGGAGGTTACAAACTCCTGTTTCTGGACAACGTGTTGCTGAGGCTTCGGTCAGTCAAAGAAGGAGCGGTGGAGAAGGTGGCCGTCTGACCGATGCGTTCAGACAATTTTTTGGTCCGCAGCCCCAAGGTATGATCGGTTCCAGCAACCATCGCCAGCGTCTGTTTTACATGGTGCAGGAATACCTAGGGGCAAGATCAGACTTGGACACCTTTCCCACCGAAAATCCTCTGGGTTACTGGGTCTTGAGGATGGATCACTGGCCAGAGCTTGCACAGTATGCAATTGAGCTACTGGCCTGTCCTGCATCCAGCTTTCTTTCGGAACGCACATTCAGTGCTGCTGGAGGCGTGGTAACCGATCACAGGGTGCGTCTGTCCACTGACTCGGTCGATCGGCTGACCTTCATAAAAATGAATCAGTCTTGGATCACCACCAGCTACCAAGCACCTGATGCTGATGTAACTGAATAATTTTTTTCAGATCCCTTCAAAGACTGCCTATGCTGATGCTGAGTGACTATCCCTGAGTAATTATCCTCTTCCTTCTCAATCATCACGCTGATAGCTTGTAAGAACATTTTTGGTTCTGGGCGCCACCACCAGTGCCTAAGGCACAATTTTTCAGCCCCTGTATAACAGGGGCGTGTAATTACAATTTTTGATGTAATACTTTGCAGCAGGGCTCGTTCCTGCATTCCAACTAGAGTGTCTGTGAGGGGTTGCAGTGTTGTGGCACCAGCACCAGTGCCTAAGGCCCAATTTTTCTGCCCCTGTCTAACAGGGGCGTGTAATTACAATTTTTGATGCAATACTTTGCAGCAGGGCTCGTTCCTGCGTTCCAACTAGAGTGTCTGTGAGGGGTTGCAGTGTTGTGGCACCAGCACCAGTGCCTAAGGCCCAATTTTTCTGCCCCTGTCTAACAGGGGCGTGTAATTACAATTTTTGATGCAATACTTTGCAGCAGGGCTCGTTCCTGCGTTCCAACTAGAGTGTCTGTGAGGGGTTGCAGTGTTGTGGCACCAGCACCAGTGCCTAAGGCCTAATTTTTCAGCTCCTGTTCAACAGGGGCATGTAATTACAATTCTTGATCTAATATTTCACAGCAGGGCCCTGTGAGGGCTTACAGTGTTTTGGCCACAGCAACACCTAAGGCCCAAATTTCTGCTGAGTATATAGGGCAGGACCCTACTTTCAAACATCTAACTTACAAACGACTCCTACTTGCAAACGGAAGGAGACAACAGGAAGTGAGATGAAATCTACCCCTAGGAAGGGAAATTCTCTCATGTAAGAGTTAATATGGGAAAACAATTTCTCCTTTCCACTGATGCTTTCCAATCCTTGTTCCACAAAAAAACCCAAATTTTCAAAAAACATTTTTCATTGGGACAAAAAAGTGAGGTGAAATCTTCTGAAGAGGAGGAAAGACGCAAAACAAATGTCACAGGGGTGATAACCCTTCCCTATGTTTTCCAAAAAGCTTAGAAAAGATTTTTTGGCTGGAGCTAAACACGTTAAAAATGTTCAAAATTACAAACAGATTCTACTTAACAACAAACCTACAGTCCCTGTCTTGTTTGCACCGCCTGTATACTGCTGTTCAGAGTATATAGGGACCTTTCCTTATTTTAATTTGGGTGCGGGGTTCCCCTTAATATCCATACAAGACCCAAAGGGCCTGGTAATGGACTGGGGGGTACCCATGCCGTTTGTCTCACTGATTTTCATCCATATTGCCAGGACCCGACATGACATTAAACCCGCAAGCAGTTTTAAATGAGATTTTTTCCTTTAAAAATGACATTTGGTGCAGGGACTGTTCTAAACATGGGAAACACGCGTCACTTTACAGGCATACTATAGACACCCCCCAGGTACGATATTTAAAGGAATATTTCACTTTTTTTTTTTTACTTTAAGCATCATTAAAATCACTGCTCCCGAAAAAACGGCCGTTTTTAAAAGTTTTTTTTGCATTGATACATGTCCCCTGGGGTAGGACCCGGGTCCCCACACCCTTTTTAGGACAATACCATGCAAATTAGCCTTTAAAATGAGCACTTTTGATTTCGAACGTTCGAGTCCCATAGACGTCAATGGGGTTCTAACGTTCGTGCGAACTTGCGGTCCGTTCGCGGGTTCTGGTGCGAACCGAACCGGGGGGTGTTCGGCTCATCCCTACTTAACAGTGGTCGCTCATCCTCCTGTAGTTAACATTGGTTACTCATCCTCTATTAACATAATAGAGGTTACTCATTCTCATGTGCTTAACAGTGGCCATACATTCTTACTGAGTGATTGTAAAGTAATTGTTATTTTTTTTTTTTTTTTAAATAACAAACATGTCATATTTACCTGTTCTGTGCAATGGCACATGAGTTGAAAATAGTTTTTTTTACCTTAATGCAGAGAATGCATTAAGGCAAAAAAACTTCAGCCTTTACAACCACTTTAACAATGGTCACTAATTCTCCTGTACTGAAAGTGGAACTTTACGTGGAGCATTTCTTACCCTTAAAAAAAAAAAAAGGGATCCTGTTTCCTTAAAGCATGTTACACAGCACAATGCTTGTGCTGTGTAATTTGGCCCCCGTATCACCTGAAATGCCTGGCTGATCCTGCCAGCTTCTGCCCTCCCCTTTGTAAACTGACCATGGTATATCATGGCTGCTGAGTCCTGATCAGTTTGTGTGCTTCCGTCATCCGCTGTATCTCCTGTCCTCCTCTGTGCTCTCCTCTGTCCTCTCCCCCCTCCCCTCCCTGCCTGTCAGCTCCGTGCCCCTGCCCGCCCCCTCTCCTCCTACTGCTAAAATTACAGTTCGCAATTCACACTATCTTCTCTGTTTATTAATGTAATCTGCCCCTGTGTCTGTGCCTTTTAAAAAAAATGCAGCTATGTACCCGATTGGCTCTCTCCTCCTCCACTCCTGACTGTCATCAGTGGGGGAATCTCGGCCCCACCTCCTGCAGCTGTCAGGCTGAAAGAGGGGAGAGCCAGCCGGTCATGTGAGCACCGATCGGCGCTCTGAAATTAGGTATATAGCTGCATTTTTTTTTAATAAGACACAGACACAGGGGCAGATTACATTAATAAACAGAGAGGATTGTGTGAATTGCTAACTGTGGGTTAACAACCCCTTTGATGCAGAAGAGATATATCATGTCTCTTCTGTATTAAAGTTACACATGCAGCTCAGTGTAGAATTTCAGCAACGCCAAGTAACTGAACTCCCATTCATGCTGTGATCGATATCCGGGCTAAAGATTTCAGTGGCCGTCCGGGAGCTCTGATTGATCCCAGTACTGGAGAACAGGTGAGTCACTCATTCTCCTTTAACTTGACAGTAGTCATTCATTCTCCTGTAGTGTAGAAACAGTGGTCACTCATTCTCATTACAATGCTCATTTATCCTTCTGTAACATAGAAGCAGGCACTTAGTATCCTGTAATATAACAGTGGTCACTCATGTAATGTAGCAGCACTTACTTGTATGTTACAATGCCTACTTATTTTTCTGTAACATATTAGCAGACAGTTATCCTGTACTGTAACAGTGGTCACTCATTGTTTTGTAGTATAGCAGTGCTTATTACACTAGTCTCCTGTAATGGAGCAACTGATAAATCAACTATATTGTTTGTTTCTTACTTTCTTACATACCCAGGGCCGGACTGGCCTATCAGGATAGCGGGAAATTCCCCGTAGGCCGCTTGCCCTGGGGCTGCTGTCAGCTAGGTGCTTTGGGAGAGCTCAGAGAGAAGCGGCGGCTTTGCTGTTAACAGGAGGCGAGGCTGTCCCTGGAGCCCGATCCGTCCAGCTGGGCTGTTCCTGGAGCCTGTGTTCCTGGAGTCTGCTCCGCTCTCCCAGCCTTTTCGCGGCCGCCCAGCAGGGCTGTCCCTTGCAGCCGCCCATTCTGTTCACAGCATGGCTGGGGGACGGAGACTAGAGGTCAGCTGACTGGTGAGGAACGTGAAGTGGGAGGGGCTGGAGGAGACCCTATCTTCTGATTTCGGCATAGGTGTCACTGCTACGAGACCCCACAGAGCTGGAGACACAGTGAAGCTGGAGACACAGTGAGAAACACTGCCTGTGATTATAGCTGCCAATAAAAGTCCCCACTACAGTTCTCAGATCAGCAGATGACCTTAATCAAGAACACTTAAGTTGGCTGATCAGAACTCCCCCCAGCACTGCCACTGACCCCCGCTAGCACTGCCACGGATCCCATCCCCCCCACTAGCACTGCCACTGACCCCCCCAGCACTGCCACTGATCCCCCCAGCACTGTCACTGATCCCTCCAGCACTGTCACTGATCCCATTCCCGCCCCCAGCACGATCTCTGATCTCCTCCCCCTTAGCATGGCCACTGACCCCCCCAGTGCTGCCACTGATACCATCCCCCCCACCAGCACTGCCACTCATCCCACCTACCCCACCAGCACTGTCAATCATCCCAACTTCCCACCAGCACTGCCACTCATCTCATTCACCCCCCCCCCCCCCCAACAAGGAGAAAGAGAATGAATAAAAAGAGAGAATACATGGAAGCGAGAGAAAAAGAGGGGGAGAAAGAATAAGACAAAGAACAAGAAAGACGGATAGAGAGAGAGAGATTAAAAAAAAAAAAAAAAAAACAAGAAATTGTAATAGAGGTAAAAGGGAAAGAAAGGAGAACAAAGAGAAAGAGTGGTACATCCTAAAATGTACCATAAGGGGTTTTAATACTGTACTAGTGGAAGGGACTCAGGGAGCGCTAAATGTTTGCGGGTTAGGGGCGCAAATTACTTGCCTTGCCTTGGGTGCACAAGGCAAGTTAATTGACAACCCACGCTATGCCACTGGGGCTGGTATGAAATGATTTCCAGGGCTGTTTTTTTTTCCCAGTCCGGCCCTTTACATACCATGAGATGAATCGCTGTATCCTGTATATTGCAAGAGTCAAAGAGCCTCCTATAACATGACTGTGGTCCCTCATAGTATCTTGTGACTTAGCAGCAGATAGGCAACTGTAATAACTGTGGTCACATTCTGTAATGAAGCAGATCATTGGATAATGGAAGTGGTCACTAATTGGTCCATTTAAAAGCAGTGGTATTGCCTTACTGTAGTTGTATTGTTGATTTTGAATAAAAATAGTCATGTGCTTTACAAATGTGCATTGTGCTACGCTTGCTTTGGACTGAGAATATAATCAATGAGTAAAATAAGCCATTTAATATGCATCTCCTCCGACCAAACATTTTTTACATGTTGTGTTAAAGAAGTATTAAACTCAAAACAAAACCATAATATATTGCCACTTACCAACCCTTATGCCGCGTACACACGGGCGGACTGGTCCGACAAACTTACCAGCGGACTTTTGACGGACTTCCGACTGACTTTCTAACTAACGGACTCGCCTACACACGATCACACCAAAGTCTGATGGATTCGTACGTGATGACGTACACCGGACTAAAATAAGGAAGTTGATAGCCAGTAGCCAATAGCTGCCCTAGCGTCGGTTTTTGTCTGTCGGACTAGCATGCAGACAAGCAGATTTCTGGGTCCGGTGGAGTTACGACGTAAAGATTTGAAGCATGTTCCAAATCTAATGTCTGTCAGATTTGCGACTGGAAAAGTCCGCTGAAGGTCCGGTGAAGCCCACTCACGATCGGATTGTTCGCCAGATTTGGTCCGTCGGCGTCCGTCAGACCAGTCCAGTCGAAAAGTCCGACCGTGTGTATGCCCCATTAGATGTGGAGGCTGCATTGGTTTTTTTTTCCCCCAGCTTTTTTTCTTCTGTTGTCACCTGGTAAACTAGCCAGTAACACACCTCCTGCATTAGAGTTGCTACACTCTAATACTTTTATACATGAACAAATTGAAGCCAAACTCCAGCTCACACTGCAGCTATACAAGCAGTTACAGCAACAGTTTTTTTTCCTTTTGGGATAAAGGTTTCGCACAGGGCTTTTTTTCCTCAGAGAATGGGTGCAGGAAAACCCCCTTTCTGAGTCAATTCTTGTCTCCGCCCCCTACCGGCCTCTGAGCACCATTTCTTGATTCCACCCCCCCACCCACCTCTCAGTACTACCCCTTTTAGAGAATACAGAGCCAAGTATCATTTTGTGGTGCTAAGTAATTTGTATGGAATTTGGTAATTATAACAAGAAAAAGAGTAAAATAGATCCCCTACAGAAGCCAGCAGCAATAGACCCTCCCAAGCAACAATAGATTTCCCCCGGCAACAATGGACCACTGCAAAAAAGTTACCAACCCAGCAACATGACTTTGAGCAGCAATAATAGATTTCCAAGCAGCCAGCATCAATAGACCTCTCATTCAACAGTAGATCCCATCCAGCAACAATTGCCCCCCCCCCCACCCAGAAAAAAGCAAACCAGCAACAATAGACCACCATGAAAAAAATAGATCCCCTCCTGCAACAATAGACCACCATGCAAAAATAGATCCCCTCCTGCAACAATAGACCATAATGCAAAAATAGATTCCCTCCAGCAACAATAGACTACCATGCAAAAATAGATTCCTTCCAGCAACAATATACCACCATGCAAAAAATAGATCCCCTCCAGCAACAATAGACCACCATGAAAAAATAGATCCCCTCCAGCAACAATAGATCACTATGAAAAAAAATAGATTCCCTCCAGCAACAATAGATCCCCAGCAATCAGTATCAATATACCCTTCAGCACACCCCAGCACCCCTTACCATTACATACAGTACGATCAGTGCATTTACCCACGTTCCCACTGAAAAAAGATCTGGTTTTACATGAATAAAAGCGGATCATTGTAAGCACACCGGTCAAGATTCGACCATCTATGGCTGGCTTAAATCTCCTGACTAGTTAGATTGCCCAGTGCACTGGCTGAGGTCATTCTTTACAAAACACTTTTTTAGTATATATGGCATTGTATAAGAGGAATGTTGCAATACTACAAGGGGTCATTCACACCAGCTTGCACTGTCTGGACAGGAAATTAGATGAAACCTATCAAACTAGGACACAAAGAGCAAAAAAAAGTCACTTATTAGTTGAGTGTGAAAGAGTTATTATTTCTGTTTAATATTAATTGCCCTCATTGTCATTGTTGGATGGGGTCTCCTCACCTCTCGTGTGTGCCTCAGGACATGAAAGTGAGGGTAATCTTCTGAATAGAGATTTAAACATAATAAAAACCCACCATGGGATTTTGCCATACCCCACTGTATAAGAAATTGTTTTGGCTTGTGTCCCAGAATAAAAGTTACAGGATAAAAGATACTGGACAGTTTTTACAGTGATACAGTATTGGGTATTGAAACCTAAAAATATACATTTGTATTTATTTTTTATTCTAGCCAACTACTGGACAATTGGGGATAAATCACACAGCACAATGGATGCTGGTGTGAGGCATAAGGAGAAACTATAATTCTATATAATAAAATTTAAAGGACGTGACAAAGACATGATATTTACAATGTAATTAAACTTTCAAAACGGTATATAATAGCATACATGCTGAGAGCTTAAACAGCAAATGCAGAAAAGCAAACGAAAACAAAGTCTCTTTCTCATGTATAGCTCAGTTTTAATTAAATGCAGAGATGATATAAAAAAAAAACAAATAAAACATGACATCCTTTTTTAAAACAAATTCATTTTAAATAAAGGAGAACAGAGGAAAACAACATAAAGCGGAGTTCCAGCCGCAAATTTTTTTTTAAAAAAAAGTCAGAAGCTACAAGTACTGACTTTTAATAAAGACACTTACCTGTCCTGAGAGCCCACGATGTCGGTCCCCAGAGGTCGATCCATCCATCAGATTGGGTGCAGGCGCTGCCATTCCAACAAAGGGAAACCGGCAGTGGAGCCTTCAGGCTTCACAGCTGGTTTCCTACTGCGCATGCGAGAGTCACGTGATGCTTTGTGATTGGCCAGCTCATCTTCTGGGACACACACACAGGTCCCAGAAGACAGCGGGGGTGAATTTGGAGGTCTCACCACAGAAGAGGACATGACGTCCTGTGCTGCAGCTGACCTAGGATGGAAGTACACTTAGTACTTTAATAAAGGTAAGAAAGAGAAAAAAAATTATTTTGGATACCCAAAAACGAGCCGTGGAGGGGTGGTCTTTAGTTTAAGACCACCTTGTAAAAGTGGGTGGAACTCCGCTTTAAAAACAACAGCAAATGTCATATTAAAAGCTGTGGGTAATACAGTGTTTTGGTGCTATACAATCCATTGTGTACAGTGTTGTATGAGTCTCTCATTTTACAGTTCAATCCAAGAACAAGTCTTTTCACACTTCTGTATAGGACAAATGAAGTTCATGAATGAACTTCATATTTCTGATATGTGGCTGCTGTAAAATGTACTTGTATGAGAAAGTCTCCTGTTCTCTTTGTATTGCTTCCTTTGTGTGAAATCCCTGGTGTTCCTGCTAGTCTCATTGCTTTCTTATTAAAAACTGACCACACTAAGCAGGTTTCACACTGCTGCTTCTCCTCCCCCAGCTCTTATGCAGCTAAGAACAGAGGGATTGTGATCACTTATAAAAAAGGGAAAAAGGGTATTTATATATTTTTTTAGATCTCTACAAAAATGTTTTGCCTTTAATTTCTGTTTTAAACTGAATGGGTTGTTTTACAAGGTGATCGTTCACAATCACTTTAACCACTTCCACATATATACTGCAGCAAGGTGGCTGCGCAAACCGACGTAACCGTATGTCGGTCCGTGCGCATGGTATTGTGGGCGCACACATGCCCACCGCACGCCACAGGTGCGCGCATGGGTCTGGCGTATTTGATGTCAACTGGCGGTACAAAGAGGCAGAACAGGGATCTGCCTATGTAAACAAGGTGGATCCCCATTCTGACAGGGGACAATACTGCTGTTCCTAGTAATCAGAAACATCGATCTCTGTGTTGTCCCAGAAAACCATCCCCCACACAGTTAGAACGCACCCAGGGAACACAGTTAACCCCTTGATCGCCCCCTATTGTTAACCCCTTTCCTGCCAGTGTTATTTATACATTGATAAATAAAAAGAAAAAACTGCGCTGAAATGGAGTGGATATGCTGCGGTTATAAGTGGGGTACACCAAATAAAAGTAAAGAAAACAAAAAACTGCGCTCAGCCTTATAGATGTAAATAACAATGTGATAAGAAAAAAATATAATATTTGAACAGTCCTTATAGTGCCTATAAAGTCCAAGATCATAAGTGAATTCAAATCTTCAAAGATCAATCAAAGTTGATAGGTGCACAAACGGATCAAATGAAACAGCCAATAGTATATAGAATGCTTACCAGATGGTAAGCCAAATCAAACGAGTGGCTTAAACCCAGCCTGAGCCTTTAAGGAACCAATCCCAGTCCATTTGAGCAATACTTCCACTCGTGAAGAATGAACGTGAATTCAAATGGATTTATCCCAAAAAAAATTTAAAAAAACATAGTGTGATATTGTCAACAAATATGGAAAAAAGAAAAAAGGAAAGCCCTTACACAGTGATGAATCATAGAGGATCATATAAAACACCCGGTGCCCATAAACACACAAAGGGTCTCTGTGCAAGTGACATAAATAAATAATGAAAATGAACCCAATGGTGAGTAAAAACAAGAAGCTTGCAGAGTTACTGCTTACCAGATGTAAATAGAATGAGATAAATTAAAACGACAACCACCGGATAGTTGAATGGTAGGGGTAAACACAAAGTGCCGCAAACCACACCAATTTCCTGCTTACCAGATGGAAGCCTTGGATAGACACACTGACACAGCTTGGGAAACAGCCTCCTTAACCGGGCAATGTACGCCAATCACGTCCGTCTTAACCAAAGCCCCACGGTATTGAACACAGTGAGATGATAGTCACAGGTTATTTATACATTGATCAGTGCATTTTTTTACTGATCATTGTACTAATGTCACTGGTCCCCAAAAAGTGGCACTTAGGGGTCAGATTTGTCAGCCGCAATGTCGCAGTCCCACTAAAAATCACAGATCGCCACCACTACCAGTAAAAACAATAAAAAAAAATTGAAAGTCCTTAAATCTATCCCCTATTTTGTAGACGCTATAACTTTTGTGCAAACCAATCAATATATGCTTATTGCGATATTTTTTTTTACCAAACATATGTAGAAGAATACATATTGGCTTAAATTGATGAATAAATTTTTTTTTTATATATTTTTTTGGATATGTATCATAGCAAAAAGTAAAAAATATGTTTTTTTTTTCAAAATTTTTTGTTTTTGTTTATAGCACAAAAAATAAAAACCGCAGAGTTGATCAAATACCACCAAATGAAAGCTCTATTTTTTGGGGGGAAAAAAGCACATTGATTTTGTTTGGGTACAGTGTCGCAATTGTCAGTTAAATTGATGCAGTGCTGGATCGCAAAAAATGGCCTCGTCATTAAAGGGCTGAAGTGGTTAATTCAAGACACTGAGTGAAATTGAGGGTCACCCTTGGCTTAAATCAATTAAATCTGATTGCAGGATTAAAATAAGATTCGCAACTAGAGCTATAAGATTACAAAGTTTGAACTCTGACCACAGTACTAAAGTTGGCTACTAATTTACATCCCGCAATCTAGGTAAGGAACTTCAGAGTAGTCTCAGTGACTACACGATACAAACATCAGTACCAGGCTAAATGGAAGCTTTTTCAATTAAGAAATGAGGAGAGAGGGACCTCGGGGGTTGTCTCGCCGCTTAAACTATTTCCCCAATCCTAGTCCTAAAATGAAATATCTCTGTGAACACTATTTCTAGTGCACATTCTGGATGCTGCAACAGGTAAACTATCCCACTGTGTTAAATGATAGTGTTGTGTGGCTTTCTACTTATAATGTCATTTTATATGCAACATAATGACTACGTACTATTCTGTTCCACTGGTTTCTTACCAGTAAATTATTGAAAATTCAAAAAGAATTAAAAATATTTTGAAACAGAAAGAAATGAGGAGAGAGGAAAAAAGCTTTTTTCAGTGTTAATTATTAGCATTAGGGATGAGTGAATTGATGTGTGGCAATTTCCAAATTTGAGCTGAAATTTTATCAAAATTAGGCTTTTATTTTGCCATATGAAATTGCTATTTTAAAGCTTAAAAACAATAAATTCTCAATTGCTGTTTGTTTGTAAACAAAGCCACACCCCATCACTGTATGATATGGCATGGTTGATAAACAAAGCCATGTCACCAAGATGACTTTTTGCCTATTAACCAAACCATAGCACTGTTGATGGTTTTCTTGACAGCTGCCATTGCACTTTTTTCTAGGTGCACTTGAAGCTTTAGGAGAATTTAAAGGGACTTCCCTAACCCAATTTAAAGCCTATTGCGCCCTTAAAACCATTTCTGCACTGACTGAATGCATTTCATGGAATAGTGGAATTTCAGTGGAAAAACTTCCAGTTTCACTCATCCTTTATCATTCTAAACTTAGCACCTGGCCAATCCATAGGAACTTTCTCTTTTTAACAGGGAGTCCCCTGTGGCCAACCCTTAAGTTACTTACTACCCAAGGCCATTTCTTGTTTTATAAGGGGACATCCTTCGCTTCCGTGCTTAATAGAACCAACAATTTTTATATGTGTTGTAAAAACTCCTGATCTATGTGTACACTAAAAGTACTACTAGTAGGAGGTCTGGAGGTGATGAAAGAAGACCTCTTCATCAGTGGCAGTCATGGCCTTGAATGTATTGGTATTGACTAGGAGCAATTAATTGCAGAGTATCTTATTGAAATTTTGGAATGGCAGAAAAATACAGAGAACTGGGCAATTTGTTAAAGATACGCAAATTCCTGTCCTGTCTTCAGTCCAGTGCCTCTTCCCATTTGGCACTAAGATTATACAGGAAAATAACAACCAGCAAAACCTTAACATGCATGTTTGGAGAGCCAGAGCACGGAGTCTTGTGACCAGTGGACGGATTTTTGTAGATTAGGTGGAAGAACATAAATCAGCTTTGTGAGGAGATCACACAATTTCTAACAAACGCACAATAGCACAATAGCAGCTGCAGACGAGCTGCCTCTGACGTGGGCCTGCTGAGCTTTTAATCCATGTACTCATACAAATTCCTGGCTATTCCCTGCTCCAGCTCTTTCCCCATTGTGAAGACTAAAGTCTTAAGTTTATTACATGTAAATACTCCCAGTGGAACAATCGATCGCAAGCAAGCGAGCCCGTGAAATGCATAGTTAGCAGAGCAGTGCAGCTTGCAAGGAGAGACTCTGTTGAGATAGATTATGTACATACAATATCATATTTCTGGTCTGTTATCTGAATCATGAATGGTTTGCACAAATTACATGTCAGTACTTGTAGTGGGTTTTACAGATAATATAATTACTGAAATTCACATGTGAAATCAAGTTATTTCATACAATGAATTCATCTGTGCACTAATAAAAATAAAAGATATCAGCCTTATCAACCAAAACTATATATATATATATATATATATATATATATATATATATATATATATATATATATATATATACATACAGTATCTCATAAAAGTGAGTAAACTCCTCACATTTTTTGTAAATATTTTATTATATCTTTTTATGTGACAACACTGAAGAAATGACACTTTGCTACACTGTAAAGTAGTAAGTGTACAGCTTGCAAAACGGTGTAAATTTGCTGTCCCCTCAAAATAACTCAACCGCAGCCATTAATGTCTAAACCGCTGGAAACAAAAGTGAGTACCCCTAAATGAAGATGTCCAAATTGGGTCCAAAGTGTCAATATTTTGTGTGGTCACCATTATTTTCCAGTACTGCCTTAACCCTCTTGGGCATGGAGTTCACCAGAGCTTCACAGGTTGTCGCTGGAGTCGTCTTCCACTCCTCCATGACTACATCACAGAGCTGGTGAATGTTAGAGACCTTGCGCTACTCCACCTTCCGTTTGAGGATGCCCCACAGATGCTCAATAGGGTTTAGGTCTGGAGACATGCTTGGCCTGTCCATCACCTTTACCCTCAGCTTTTTTAGCAAGGCAGTGGTCGTCTTGGAGGTGTGTTTGGGGTCGTTATCATATTGAAATACTGCCCTGCAGCCCAGTCTCCGGAGGAAGGGGATCATGCTTTGCTTCAGTAAGTTACAGTACATGTTGGCATTCATGGTTCCCTCAATGAACTGTAGCTCCCCAGTGGCAGCAGCACTTATGTAGCCCCAGACCATGACACTCCCACCACCATGCTTGACTGTAGGCAAGACACACTTGTCTTTGAACTCCTCACCTGGTTCCTGCCATAGATGCTTGACACCATCTGAACCAAAAAGGTTTATCTTGGTCTCTGTGAGGCCTGTTCTGAGTGAAACCTGTCCTGATAAACTACTGTATGGTCTTGGCCAACGTGCTGCAGCTCACTTTTAGGGTCTTGGCAATCTTCTTATAGCCTAGGCCATCTTTATGTAGAGCAACAATTCTTTTTTCAGATCCTCAGAGAGTTCTTTGCCATGAGGTGCCATGTTGAACTTCCAGTGATCAGTATGAGAGAGTGAGAGCGATAACACCAAATTTAACACACCTGCTTCCCATTCAGACCTGAGACTTTGTAACACTAATGAGTCACATGACATCGGGGAGGGAAAATGGCTAATTGGGCCCAATTTGTAAATGTTCACTTAGGGGTGTACACACTTTTGTTGCCAGCGGTTTAGACATTAATGGCTGTGTGCAGAGTTATTTGGAGTGGACAGCAAATATACACTGGTAAACTGTACAAACTGTACACTCACTACTTTACATTGTAGCAAAGTGTTATTTCTTCAGTGTTGTCACGTGAAAACATAATACAATTTTTACAAAAATGTGAGGGGTGTACCCACTTTTCTCAGATACTGTATATATATATATATATATATATATATATATATATATATATATATATATATTACACTGTTCTCTGAACACTCACATATCTCATATATTAATGAAATTCCACGGCCAGATATACAGTAAGTGTCCTTGTATTGTTTGTCTATATTTATGCTTAGTATATATACTATTGGCGCCCATGCCATTTATGTAAGAACATCATGTTTCAGTTTTGCCTAGACTGCTGAGAATCTTGTGATTCCTCTTCCCCATACACTCACTACATACACAGTACTGCTAAGGGACATAGGTCTCTAATAGTACCCAGCCTAGGGGTTAAAATAAAAAAGTGCATTTGAATTTCTGCCACACAAAGTACAAGATCCTGAAAGTTCCTTAGAGCCGGTTTACATATGTCCAGGTAAGGTTTCATCGCGATTTCTAAAAGGAGTCCGGTGCGGTTTCAGTAACCGATTCAGGTGTGATTCAGGTGCGAATTTTTACTTGAAATCGTACCTGAACCAGACTGAAAAGCGTACATGACTCTTTTTAAAAATGGACTGTTGCTGGCCCGGACATTTGTGAACCGGCTACATGTCATGTGATTCAAAACAAATCCAATTTGCATATATGTAAACCTAGCCTTGAAGTAGAGTTCTACCTAAATCTTTTTATTTTTTTAGTTTGGGTAGAGTAGTGCTTTAAAGTGACACTAAACGATATTCTTATTCTGCAAAAGTAATTCGTACACATCCACTACTTAATTCCATGAAAGAGATTACATTGCTTTTGTTATTTTATCTTGGGCTACTCATTTTTATCATTTTGTTTTTGCCAGGAGTTCTACTTACAAAAATGACCTTGTATGTGCTGGGCCAGCTTCTCCATCCCTCTCCTCACCTTTATAGATAACCTTTTATGTAGCTGCCAGGGGAGGAGTGAAGGGGAATTTTATAAGGTGTCATTTAAATGACAACTCCTAGTCTACAGGGGCTGCTGATATCACATCCAAGATGGTGGCATCCAGAAGCAGTTTCAGGGCTTTTGGGTGTCTACACAGGGGAAGCGTCGACAGGTAAATAGCATTTATAGAATACAATAAATATTATCAGAAGATTATTGTTAAAATGAATGGTCTGGTGATAGGGTCCCTTTAAGCCACAGTCAGGTCTTTAATACTGTCAAAGGTTTGGTCTACCTCTACCATTGCTTCTATTGTGATCGCCAGGACTCTGTTTCTTGGTAGGGATGAGCGGAACACCCCCTGGTTCGGTTCGCACCAGAACCTGCGAACGGACCGAAAATTTGCACGAACGTTAGAACCCCATTGACGTCTATGGGACTTGAACGTTCGAAATCAAAAGTGCTCATTTTAAAGTTTAATTTGCGGGTCCTGCCCCAGGGGACATGTATCAATGCAAAAAAACCTTTTAAAAACGGCCGTTTTTTCGGGAGCGGTGATTTTAATGATGCTTAAAGTAAAAAAAAAAAGTGAAATATTCCTTTAAATATTGTACCTGATGGGTGTCTATAGTATGCCTGTAAAGTGGTGCGTGCTTAGAACAGTCCCTGCACAAAATGTCATTTTTAAAGGAAAAAAAGTCATTTAAAACTGCTTGCTGCTTTAATGTAATGTCGGTTCCTGGCAATATGGATGAAAATCAGTGAGACAAACGGCATGGGTACCCCCCAGTCCATTACCAGACTCTTTGGGTCTTGTATGGATATTAAGGGGAACCCCGCACCCAAATTAAAAAAGGAAAGGTGTGGGGCCCCCAAGCCCTATATACTCTGAATAGCAGTATACAGGCGGTGCAAACAAGACAGGGACTGTAGGTTTGTTGTTAAGTAGAATCTGTTTGTAATTTTGAACTGGTACATTTTTAACGTGTTTAGCTCCAGCCAAAAAATCTATTTTAAGCTTTTTGGAAAACATAGGGAAGGGTTATCACCCCTGTGACTTTTGTTTTGCTGTCTGTGCTCCTCTTCAGAAGATTTCACCTCACATTTTGTCCCAATGACAAGTGTTTTTTGAAAATTAGTTTTTTTTTGTGAAACAAGGATTGGTGATAAAGCATCAGTGGAAAGGAGAAAAGTTTTTCCCATATTAACTCTTACAGGAGAGAATTTCCCTTCCTAGGGGTAGATTTCATCTCACTTACCGTTGTCTCTTTCCGTTTGCAAGTAGGAGTCATTTGTAAGTTGGATGTTTGAAAGTAGGGGCCTGCCCTATATACTCAGCAGAAATTTGGGCCTTAGATGTTGTTGTGGCAATAACACTGTAAGCCCTCACAGGGCCCTGCTGTGAAATATTAGATCAAGAATTGTAATTACATGCCCCTGTTGAACAGGGGCAGAAAAATTGGGCCTTTGGTGGTGGTGGTGCTGGTGCCACAACACTGTAAGTCCTCACAGATACTCTTGGTGGATGCAGAAACGGGCCATGCTGTGAAATATTAGATCAAGAATTCTGATTACATGTCCCTGTTGAACAGGGGCTGAAAAATTGGGCCTTAGGCACTGGTGCTGGTGCCACAACACTGGAACCCCTCACAGATGCTCTAGTTGGAGAGCAGGAACTAGCCCTGCTGCAAAGAATTGCATGAAAAATTGTAATTACATGCCCCTGTTAAACAGGGGATGAAAAATTGGGCCTTAGGCACTGGTGGCGGGACTGGCGGCGCCCAGAACCAAAAACGTTCTTACAAGCTATCATCATGATCATTGAGGAGGAAGAGGATTACTCAGTATAACAGGATAGTCACTCAGCATCAGAATAGGTGGTGCTCGTGCCACAACACTGTAAGTCCTCACAGATACTCTTGGTGGATGCAGAAACGGGCCATGCTGTGAAATATTAAATCAAGAATTCTGATTACATGTCCCTGTTGAACAGGGGCTGAAAAATTGGGCCTTAGGCACTGGTGCTGGTGCCACAACACTGGAACCCCTCACAGATGCTATAGTTGGAGCACAGGAACTAGCCCTGCTGCAAAAAATTGCATCAAAAATTGTAATTACACGCCCCTGTTAAACAGAGGCTGAAAAATTGGGCCTTAGACACTGGTGCTGGTGCCACAACACTGCAACCCCTCACAGATACTCTAGTTGGAGCGCAGGAACTAGCCCTGCTGCAAAGAATTGCATGAAAAATTGTAATTACATGCCCCTGTTAAACAGGGGCTGAAAAATTGGGCCTTAGGCACTGGTGCTGGTGCCACAACACTGCAACCCCTCACAGATACTCTAGTTGGAGTGCAGGAACTAGCCCTGCTACAAAGAATTGCATGAAAAATTGTAATTACATGCCCCTGTTAAACAGGGGATGAAAAATTGGGCCTTAGGCACTGGTGGCGGGACTGGCGGCGCCCAGAACCAAAAACGTTCTTACAAGCTATCATCATGATCATTGAGGAGGAAGAGGATTACTCAGTATAACAGGATAGTCACTCAGCATCAGCATAGGCAGTCTTTGAAGAGATCTGACATTTCAAAAAAATTTATTGGGCATTTTATCAGCATCAGGTGCTTGGTAGCTGGTGGTGATCCAAGACTGATTCATTTTTATTAAGGTCAGTCGATCGACCGAGTCGGTGGACAGACGCACCCTGTGATTGGTTACAAAGCCTCCAGCAGCACTAAATGTGCATTCAGAAAGAACGCTGGATGCAGGACAGGCCAGTAGCTCAATTGCATAGCTCTGGCCAGTGATCCATCCTCAAGACCCAGTAACCCAGAGTATTTTCGGTGGGAAAGGTGTCCAAGTCAGATCTTGCCCCTAGGTATTCCTGCACCATGTAAAACAGACGTTGGCGATGGTTGCTGGAACCGATCATACCTTGGGGCTGCGGGCTAAAAAATTGTCTGAACGCATCGGTCAGATGGCCACCTTCTCCACTGCTCCTTCTTTGACTGACCGAAGCCTCAGCAACACGTTGTCCGGAAACAGGAGTTTGTAACCTCCCAGTCTCTGGGAACGCATTGCACAGACCTTTCTGCAAGGCCTCCCGAAGATGTTTCATTCTCTGCTCCCTCTGTGACGGCAAGATAAGGTCCGCAACCTTACCCTTGTAACGTGGATCAAGGAGGGTTGCCAGCCAGTATTGTTCCTTCTCCTTGATAGCACGAATACGAGGATCCTTCCGCAGGCTTTGCAGGATCAGGAAGGTCATGCAGCATAGGTTTGCTGAGGCATTCAGTCCGGAGTCCTCTGGTTCACAAAGGACTACTTGATCCGCAGCCACCTCCTCCCTGCCACGTACAAGTCCATGTGTTCCTTGGGACTGTAAATGATTCCTTAAAGACTGCTGCTGATGCTGAGTGCCAGGCTCCACCTCCATACTGACACAATCCTCCTCCTCCTCGTCCTCTTCCTCTGTGATTGGTGGGCACGCAGGAACACTGTCTGGATAAAGGGGGCCTTGAGAGCTAAGGAAGCCCTCCTCTTCCTGCCTCTGTTCTGCCTCAAGTGCCCTGTCCATTATTCCACGCAGCATGTACTCCAACAGGTGGACAAGGGGGACAGTGTCACTGATGCATGCACTGTCACTGCTCACCATCCTCGTGGCCTCCTCAAATGGTGACAGGACATGCATCCCTGATCATGGCCCACTGGCGTGGGGAAAAAAACCAAGCTCCCCTGACCCTGTCCTGGTGCCATAGTCGGACAGGTACTCATTGATGGCCCTCTGCTGCATGTGCAGCCGCTGCAGCATGGCCAAGGTTGAGTTCCACCTGGTGGGCATGTCACAGATTAGGCGGTTCTTGGGCAGGTTAAATTCCTTTTGGAGGTCTGCCAGCTGAGCACTGGCATTATATGACCGGCGGAAATGCTCACAGACTTTCCTGGCCTGCCTCAGGACATCCTGTAAGCCCGGGTACTTGCCCAAGAACCGCTGCACCACTAAGTTAAGGACGTGAGCCAAACAGGGCACATGGGTCATTTGTCCCTGTCGGAGGGCGGAGAGGAGGTTGGTGCCATTGTCGCAAACCACCATTCCTGCGTGGCGTCAACCACCTCTGAATCTGCCCCTGCAGAGCTGACAGAACTGTCTGCCCCAGTGTGGCTCCTGTCCCCCAAGCACACCAGCTCAAGCACCGCATGGCATCTTTTGGCCGGCATACTTGCGTAGCCCCTTGAACGCCTACGGAGCACCGCTGATTCCGAGGACAAAGCACAGGAAGAGGCCATAGAGGAAGAAGAAGAGGAGGGGGTGGAGGTGAGAGGTGTGTCAGAATCATTAGTAATGGCATTTTGGAGGCGTGGTGGCGAAACAACCTCCAACACTACTTCACCTTGTCCTGCATCCTTCCCAGCTGCCAGCAGAGTCACCCAATGCGCTGTGAAACTTAGGTAATGTCCCTGTCCATGCCTGCTGGACCATGAGTCAGCGGTAATATGCACCTTACCGCTGACCGCCCTGTCCAGCGAGGCATGGACATTGCCTTCCACATGCCGGTAGAGAGCCAGAATCGCCATCCGTGAGAAAAAGTGGCGTTTGGGTACCTGCCACTTAGGAACCGCACATTCCACAAACTCACGGAAGGGGGCAGAGTCTACCAACTGAAAAGGTAGCAGTTGAAGTGCTAGCAATTTTGCCAAGCTAGCATTCAACCGCTGGGCATGTGGATGGCTGGGAGCGAACTTCTTTCGGCGGTGCAGCAGCTGGGGCAGGGAAATTTGCCTGGTACAATCTGACGTCGGTGTACCGAAAGCAGATTGCCCACAAGTGCTTGGCTGTGACACACCTAATTCTACACCTTCATTCCTCTCAGTGCAGGTCTCAGAGAGGACTGAAGGTATAGTGGGGTTGGAGATCTCAGCTGATGAGGAGCAAGGAGAGGTCCTCTTTGTTCTTTGGTGTGTGTCTTTTAGATACGCTTGCCAACGAACTGCATGGCAGGTCAACATATGTCTGGTCTTTGCGGTGTGATGCAGTCAGTGTGCTGCCCTTAGGCTGGCCCCTGGAGGGCATCCTGCCTCGTTGGTGATGTGCCTCCTCCTCCTCTGTCCTATCAGGCACCCTTGTTGAGTCAGTGACCTCATCATCCCCTCCCTCCTTATCACTGAGGCAAAACCCGGCAGTATGCTGCAGCAGGGGGAGCATGACTGCCAGATTGCTGTCCTTCTTGGGCACCCCCTCTGTCCGTGCTCACGTTACTGCCTTCATCTAGCTCAGTATCATCATCAGAGCCTTCTAAACGCTGGGCATCCTCCTGGAGCATGTACCCAACACTGGTCAAACAGTTCGAGGGACTCCTCAGGAGGACATGGTGGGGCTATGGAAGGAGTCACTGATGCCATTGAGCCGAGGGAAGAGGCCGCGTTGGCAGATGCTTTGCCAGACAAAGTACCCTGAGCATGGGTAAGAGAGGATGAGGAGGATGAGAACGGCTTGGTCATCCACTCGACCAAGTCTTCCGCATGTTGCGGCTCAACACGGCCAGCTGCCGAAAAAAAGGCCAAGCGTGTGCCACGGCCACGTGCTGATGAGGATGCACCGTCTCCACGACCAGCACTGTTGCCTCTAGACACAGAGCTTGCTTGCCCTCTTTTATTGGCTTGTGACTGTCTGCCTCTCCTTGTTGGCCTTCCAGACATACTAATGGCCTGCAGTGAGATGTAGCTGCACTAAGCTGGGATATATATATACTGATACTGCAGCTAGCAAAATCAACTGCCTGCCTGTAGTATGAGAACACCACCAATCTTCTACAGGTAGCTTTAGATGAACACTGTGCAGAGGTCACACTACACTAACTTGCAGCTTTAGCTGAACACTGTGCAGAGGACGCACTACACCAACGTTAAAATAATGTAGCTACCTGCGGTAGTGATAGGATCAGGAAAACACCACCAACCTTCTACAGGTAGCTTTAGCTGAACACTGTGCAGAGGTCGCACTAGACTAACTTGTAAATAATAAAGCTGCCTGCGGTAGTGATAGGATCAGGAAAAGACCACCAACCTTCTATAGATAGCTGTAGCTGAACACTGTGCAGAGGACGCACTACACTAACGTGTAAATAATGTAGCTGCCTGCGGTAGTGATAGGATCAGGAAAACACCACCAACCTTCTACAGGTAGCTTTAGCTGAACACTGTGCAGAGGTCGCACTACACTAACTTGTAGCTTTAGCTGAACACTGTTCAGAGGACGCACTACACTAACTTGTAGCTTTAGCTGAACACTGTGCAGAGGTCACACTACACTACTTTATAGCTTTAGCTGAACACTGTGAGGAGGACGCACTATACTAACTTGTAGCTTTAGCTGAACACTGTGCACTACACTAACTTGTAGCTTTAGCTGAACACTGTGCAGAGGTCACACTACACTACTTTATAGCTTTAGCTGAACACTGTGAGGAGGACGCACTATACTAACTTGTAGCTTTAGCTGAACACTGTGCACTACACTAACTTGTAGCTTTAGCTGAACACTGTTCAGAGGACGCACTACACTAACTTGTAGCTTTAGCTGAACACTGTGCAGAGGTCGCACTACACTAACTTGTAGCTTTAGCTGAACACTGTTCAGAGGACGCACTACACTAACTTGTAGATTTAGCTAAACACTGTGCACTACACTAACTTGTAGCTTTAGCTGAACACTGTGAGGAGGACGCACTACACTAACTTGTAGCTTTAGCTGAACACTGTGTAGAGGTCGCACTACACTAACTTGTAGCTTTAGCTGAACACTGTGAGGAGGACGCACTACACTAACTTTAGCTTTAGCTGAACACTGTGCAGAGGTCGCACTACACTAACTTGTAGCTTTAGCTGAACACTGTGAGGAGGACACACTACACTAACTTGTAGCTTTAGCTGAACACTGTGAGGAGGATGCACTACACTAACTTGTAGCTTTAGATGAACACTGTGCAGTACACTAACTTGTAGCTTTAGCTGAACACTGTGCAGAGGTCGCACTACACTAACATGTAAATAATGTAGCTGCCTGCGGTAGTGATAGGATCAGGAAAACACCACCAACCTTCTACAGGTAGCTTTAGCTGAACACTGTGCAGAGGTCGCACTACACTAACTTGTAGCTTTAGCTGAACACTGTTCAGAGGACGCACTACACTAACTTGTAGCTTTAGCTGAACACTGTGCAGAGGTCGCACTACACTAACTTGTAGCTTTAGCTGAACACTGTGGGGAGGATGCACTACACTAACTTGTAGCTTTAGCTGAACACTGTGCACTACACTAACTTGTAGCTTTAGCTGAACACTGTGCAGAGGTCGCACTACACTAACATGTAAATAATGTAGCTGCCTGCGGTAGTGATAGGATCAGGAAAACACCACCAACCTTCTACAGGTAGCTTTAGCTGAACACTGTGCAGAGGTCGCACTACATTAACTTGTAGCTTTAGCTGAACACTGTGCAGAGGTCGCACTACACTAACTTGTAGCTTTAGCTGAACACTGTTCAGAGGACGCACTACACTAACTTGTAGATTTAGCTAAACACTGTGCACTACACTAACTTGTAGCTTTAGCTGAACACTGTTCAGAGGACGCACTACACTAACTTGTAGCTTTAGCTGAACACTGTGCAGAGGTCGCACTACACTAACTTGTAGCTTTAGCTGAACACTGTTCAGAGGACGCACTACACTTACTTGTAGATTTAGCTAAACACTGTGCACTACACTAACTTGTAGCTTTAGCTGAACACTGTGAGGAGGACGCACTACACTAACTTGTAGCTTTAGCTGAACACTGTGTAGAGGTCGCACTACACTAACTTGTAGCTTTAGCTGAACACTGTGAGGAGGACGCACTACACTAACTTTAGCTTTAGCTGAACACTGTGCAGAGGTCGCACTACACTAACTTGTAGCTTTAGCTGAACACTGTGAGGAGGACACACTACACTAACTTGTAGCTTTAGCTGAACACTGTGAGGAGGATGCACTACACTAACTTGTAGCTTTAGATGAACACTGTGCAGTACACTAACTTGTAGCTTTAGCTGAACACTGTGCAGAGGTCGCACTACACTAACATGTAAATAATGTAGCTGCCTGCGGTAGTGATAGGATCAGGAAAACACCACCAACCTTCTACAGGTAGCTTTAGCTGAACACTGTGCAGAGGTCGCACTACACTAACTTGTAGCTTTAGCTGAACACTGTTCAGAGGACGCACTACACTAACTTGTAGCTTTAGCTGAACACTGTGCAGAGGTCGCACTACACTAACTTGTAGCTTTAGCTGAACACTGTGAGGAGGATGCACTACACTAACTTGTAGCTTTAGCTGAACACTGTGCACTACACTAACTTGTAGCTTTAGCTGAACACTGTGCAGAGGTCGCACTACACTAACATGTAAATAATGTAGCTGCCTGCGGTAGTGATAGGATCAGGAAAACACCACCAACCTTCTACAGGTAGCTTTAGCTGAACACTGTGCAGAGGTCGCACTACATTAACTTGTAGCTTTAGCTGAACACTGTGAGGAGGATGCACTACACTAACTTGTAGCTTTAGCTGAACACTGTACACTACACTAACTTGTAGCTTTAACTGAACACTCTTCAGAGGACGCACTACACTAACTTGTAGCTTTAGCTGAACACTGTGAGGAGGACAGACTACAGTAACTTGTAGCTTTAGCTGAACAGTGTGCAGAGGTCGCACTAAACTAACTTGTAGCTTTAGCTGAACACTGTGAGGAGGACGCACTACACTAACTTGTAGCTTTAGCTGAACACTGTGAGGAGGACGCACTACACTAACTTGTAGCTTTAGCTGGACACTGTTCAGAGGACGCACTACACTAATTTGTAGCTTTAGCTGAACACTGTGCAGAGGTCGCACTACACTAACTTGTAGCTTTAGCTGAACACTGTGCAGAGGTCACACTAAACTAACTTGCAGCTTTAGCTGAACACTGTGAGGAGGACGCACTACACTAACTGTAAATAGTTTAGCTGCCTGACTGTGGTACTAATAGGATCAGAAGAACACCAGCAATTTTCTTCAGGTAGCTGTAAATACTGTAACAACACAAGCCTGCCTGTCAGTAGGAAGATAATAACAGGAACGGATCTAGCTAAACTGAATACAGTGTATATGTATGTATATATATATATATATATATATATATATATATATATATATATATATATATATATATATATATATATATATATACATATACACACACACACATGCATATATATACACAATACACTGTAAGTGCAGCTAACTGACTGACTGACTGTCCTGCCTAATCTATCTAACTTAAATCAAATGACACTGTCTCTCTGTCTCTGTCTCTCAACGCCGGAACACACTACACAGGGCCGTTGTGCAGGCGGCCTTATATAGTCTGGGGCGTGTGCTAAACCCCCTGAGCCATAATTGGCCAAAGCCACTCTGGCTTTGGCCAATTACAGCTCTCTCTACAGACGGCGCTGTGATTGGCCAAGCTTGCGGGTCATAGTGCATGCTTGGCCAATCATCGATGCCGCAGTGAATTATGGGCCGTGATGCGCCACACAAATTTGTCACGAACTGCCCATATCGTTCGCAATTCAGCAAACGGGCGAACAGACGATGTTCGAGTCGAACATAGGTTCGACTCGAACACAAAGCTCATCCCTATTTCCTGGACTATAGAGAATGCTTGCCAAATAGAGAAACCAGGAGGTACAGTTCATAGCATAAAAGTGCTGGAATTGGAATAAGATTGCTCTCCCCCACACCACAGCAGCTTTACCCACGGCTAGAGTAAAGGTTTTGGCCACCACTTTAAAGAAAAAAAAAAAGCACTAGTTTAACAATAATAGAGGTGCTCTGTACAAAGACAGAATTATTATTTTGATGGTAACATGTGACCTGTTAAGTGGCGGTACTGTAATAAATAAATCCATGGGCTTTGAAAATGCTTTTAGAAACTTCAATCTCTAAATATTGCACTTAGAGTGTTTTATAAAAACATTTCGTTGGATTCTAATGTGGCTGATAATTGCATAAGCCCTGTGTAGTCAGTGCTGTTTTATAGTCAGATTAAAAAAAAAATCTATTGAGTTAAAAAAAACAAATAAAAAAGCTGCATTCTCAAAACCCTAAACTAGCAGTTGATCCAGAAAAAGGCAAAATAAAAAAAAGCCATTATATAGAATGATCCAATTTGTTCTAACAGGGAAAAATAATCTTCCTGATCTCCTAGTGCATTCGATAACTTACTAGATCAATACTCTACAGTATTATTAAATATAAATACTAAATACTTGGTATGCTCTCTGCATTTAGAAACATACTCAGCCTTTAAGCAAGTTATGTTTATGCATTCACATCCACATGATGCCCTTTTTTTTTTCTTATGATCTACAGAGCTGGTAGAGCTATCACCTGTGGAAATCTATACCACGCTTTCAAAGCCCTTACTGTAAAGAAGATCCCCCATATAAAGCTGATCATACACATATAGATTTTATTTTTAAATACACATGGATACACAGTGTCTTGACGGCCAAAAGCTGCTGTTCGGCTGACAAAGGATGCTGGGTGTGAAGGACCTGCTTAAGAGAATTTTGGATGGTTCTTCAGGAATTGACTGAAAATCATACAGTGTATGGCCAGCATAAGAAGGTTAACCCTTTCGCTGCTGCCATTTTTATGTGGGCAGCAGCGCTGCAATGCAAACAGGACCCCAGCCAAGGTATCATCTGGACGTTTTTTTTAAAATTCTTTCTCCCAGCTGCCAGTTACATAGTAATAATGACCTGGGGCGCTGCACAGTCTTTACTCAATCTACTTCAACAGAGCGCAGAAGTGACATTAGGGGTCTAATAGACTCCTGATGTCTCCTTAATGAGAACCTGTGACCTGCATTATGCTATCACATAGAGGGCTTAAACCCACCCTATGTGATAGCAATAGAGTTTTTCAAAAAAATTAAGTTTAATAACATAGAAAAAAATCAAAGGTCAAAAACCCTCCGCCTCATGTGCATGCATAAACAAATGAAAAAAAGCATATATGGTGCACATGCATATGAAAACGACAGTTGTGCCACACATAATAATTATCACCGTGGACGCTGGAGTGAGAGCAAAAATGATATGGCCATTTTTACCGTTAACTCCAAAATTATGAGCTATAAAGGCTTTTAATGTGTCACCTATAGAAAAGTTTGGGTACCATAGTTTTTTGCCGCTTCACAGATGTGTCCAATTTTGAGGCTTGATATAATTGGCATCTATTTCCTCAACACAACTCCATCTTTGATATTTTACCAAGAACTGGGTATTATATTCTGTTTGTGTGTACTAAAGTTAATTTAAACATTTTTTTTTACTGAATCTTACATAGAATTGATAAACGTTGGCACAAATATCATTTGAAAACTTTGCAATGATGTAATTTCGATCTACAGGGTCTCTGTATTCAGAAAATATATAACGTTTTGGAGATTGTAATTCATCTTCAGGCATAAAATAAGCATTTAGACATGGTTGCAAAAAAACAAAAAAAAAACAAAAAACAAAAAGTCTTTGACAGTGAATAGGTTAAACCTCTTTTCTCTTTTCCTCCAGATGCAAAGAATGCTCTTGAGGCCAGGTTCACACTGGTATGACAAACGCTCCAACATTGGGAACTCATGTCGCATGACATGTGAAAATCAATGTTTCCCTATGGCAGCTGTCTTAGCTGGTCTGACACAAGTCGGTCCAACTTTGAAAATGCTCCCTGCACTACTTTGGTCCGACTTTGATCCAACTTCAGTGATATTCAATGGGCTGAAGTAGGATCAAAGTCGGATTGCCGTCTTGACTGATCTGACTTTGGCATGCGACTTGTGCTCTGATGATCTTGAAGAGGAACTCCACGCCAAATAAAAAAAAAATGGCATGGGTTCCTCCTCCAAGAGCATACCAGGCCCTTCAGCCTGGTATGGGTTTTAAGGGGAACCCCCACGACGTAAAAATGGCATGGGGTCCCCCCAAAATCCATACCAGACCTTATGCGAGCACACAGCCTCGCAGGTCAGTAAAGGGGGTGGGGACGAGCAAACGCTGAACAGTACCAGGCCACATGCCCTCAACATGGGGGGGTTGGTGCTTTGGGGCAGGGGGGCCCTGCACCATCCACCACAAAGCACCTTGTCCCCATGTTAATGAGGACAAGAGCTCTAATGCCTGGTGCGCGTTGTGCCACTACTTATATTGGCATGGGGCGGGATCACCGGGTGATGTCACCAGGGCGGTGATGTCATAAGGGGCGGGCCTCCGATGACCCCGCCCCATACCAAGTAGTGGCACACCGCACACTCAAGCTTAGAGCGGGAGAGAGTGTCGAGTCAACATCGGAAGAAGAACAGAGGCAGAACACAGCGGAGAAGACCCAGCACAAGAGCGAGAAGATAACGGAGAAGACCCGTACAGTGGAGAAGGAAGCGGACAGAGGGAGAAAAACCGGAGAGAGCTAGAAGACATAAGCGGAGAGCAGAGAAGACCCAGAGAGGGGAGAAGAACCGGCAGAAGACGTCAGCGGAGGAGGCAGAAGAGTCGGAGAGGGGAAAAGAAATTGGAAGAGACAATGGAACTGCCTTAATAAATTACTTTAAAAACATGTTTAATGTGTTTTATTTTTGACATTTTTTTTTTAGGTGAATGGGTAGGGGTACAATGTACCCCATACTCATTCACATAGGGTGGGGGGCAGGGATCTATGGGCCCCCTTGGTAAAGGGGGCTTCCAGATTCCGATAAGCCCCTTGCCCACAGACCCCGTCAACCAACGGCCAAAGACCCTTGTCCTCATCAACATGAGGACGAGGGGCTTTTGGAGTGGTGGCGCAGGGCCCCCCTACCCCAAAGCACCCACCCCCCATGTTGAGGGCATGCGGCCTAGTACAGTTTAAGAGGGGGGGGCGCTCGATCATCCCCACCCCCTTTCCTGACCTGCCAGGCTGTGGGCTCGGATAAGGGTCTGGTATGGATTTTGGGGGGGGACCCCCACTCCAAAAAAAGCATACCAGACTACCAGACCGAAGGGCCTGGTATGATCTTGAAGGGGGAACCCATGCCGTTTTTTTTTTTTACATTGTGTGTGGAGTTCCCCCTAAAGATTCATGGCAGACACAGTGCCTGGTATTGTCGGGGATCAAAGTTAGATCCCTGTTCACTGAAGTTGGACGCATGTCGGACTTCAAGTCGCAGGGCAAAGTCAGATCCAAAGTGGTACGACTGTTGTGTCGTACCAGTGTGAACCCGGCCTTAGTCATTTGCAATGGATCATTTTCATATTTATGAAAGGTGATCATATCCCCCTAATCGCCTTTTCTTAAGGGAGAACTAATTCAGTTCAGTTAATCTTTCCTCACAGCTGAGGTCCTCCATGCTCCATTTTGCCCTTCTTTATACTCTCTTCAGTCCTTAAATATGTGTTCAGTGTGTAATTGAACTATGATAGTTGACTGATGTGAATATATATATCTATATAAATATATAGAGATATATATATATATGATATAAGAGAGAAGGCGGGACTTTAAATGAAGCGCGCAGTCGATAGTGAAGGGTCAAAAAGGGATATAATTGTATAAAACATGATAAATATTCCATACAGATGGGTACATGGGTCACAAGAGTTCATCATTTGTTACATATATTTGTATTATATCGGCATTACACATTGCATGTACAAGGGTTAGAGGTTCATCTATAACAAATATATCTGTGTTACATTGGTACTACACATTGTATATACAGAAGCTCTACGCGTTTCGTGGAGTATTCATATCCACTCTTCAGGAGCGACAATGTGTATTAACTGAAAATAAAACATATAATAAATTTTAAGGTCAAATGCTTGTAGAAAATGGGAAAAGTTTTAAAAATGTATATAACTTGGGAATGACCCCTAGCCATAGAAATACTCACAACTACCATGCAGTATGAGCGCAATAGTGAAAGCTGGTGGCTCCCCAAGGGGCATCTTTTCCGGGAGCTGTGCCGGCGACCGGCGCAAGTGGGACCCCCCCCACACATGTAAATACCGGGGGTGGACAAAATTCCAAAGGGTGGTGGTCCCTGATATGGATTCTGTGGGTGATTAGGAGACATCTTGAGGGGTATCTAGAAAAAATGTGAAAGTGAATGGGATGAGATTGAATGGAATATGTGTGAATGTGAGGATGTGTGTCAGATGTGAAGGCAGCATTTAGAGCCTCTGTCAAAAAGTGGTAACCCTGAAAAACAAAACCACTAAAATCCATTGTGATGTGTAATATGCGAATCCTAAATGAAAATGAAGTCCAAATAATATTAGTGAGTACATTGTCTAAATACCTTACCTAGTGCTGGGAGATAAAAATTATGGTGAAGTGCTGGGTGCCAGCAGTGTGTGAAGGGATGACCAACCCCTGCAAAGAGCCAACCCCGAATGGCACACATGAGGACACGCACGCCAATCACCAGCAAGCGCCACGCAGGCGTGCAAGAACGGGGGGAGGCGCCTGGGGCCGAGAGATTAAATCTTGCGGTGTTTGGCGCCAAAATTACCCCCATATGCCGCTGATGGAAAACACCAGGCACGACGGCGCTCAGTGAGAACGCCGCACACGTGGCGTGTAAGGCGTGACGTCGATGCGCAGTGCGGTGGCATCCCAACCCTCCCATTGATACATGGGGAGGGGAGGAAACCCCGCAGTGCGCATCGCAGCTCCCGGAAGTGAAGTGAGCTGACGCTCAAGCATCCAGATCACAAAGCACTGATAAAGCAGGTGTGGAGATGATATATTGTATTGATTGGGTAAAACAAGCATGAACCAACTTTGTAGATAAATGATTGCTTAACGAAGTTGGGAATATATAAGGGAATAAAACAAACTTAATAGAATATGATAGATAACATGTATGGACCCACTGCAATAAAATTGTACTGATTACTAAAGTCAGACCCAACTCTATACAGAATGCGTGCCTCCATCCCTATTGCACTAGCAAGAATGGGGGGAAGTTGGGGCTTTATATGAGGCAGAGACTTGGCGGGAACTCGTGCCTCCATCCCTATCAAAACGATATAAGAGAGAAGGCGGGACTTTAAATGAAGTGCGCAGTCGATAGTGAAGGGTCAAAAAGGGATATAATTGTATAAAACATGATAAATATTCCATACAGATGGGTACATGGGTCACAAGAGTTCATCATTTGTTACCTATATTTGTATTATATCGGCATTACACATTGCATGTACAAGGGTTAGAGGTTCATCTATAATAAATATATCTGTGTTACATTGGTACTACACATTGTATATACAGAAGCTCTACGCGTTTCGTGGAGTATTCATATCCACTCTTCAGGAGCGACAATGTGTATTAACTGAAAATAAAACATATAATAAATTTTAAGGTCAAATGCTTGTAGAAAATGGGAAAAGTTTTAAAAATGTATATAACTTGGGAATGACCCCTAGCCATAGAAATACTCACAACTACCATGCAGTATGAGTGCAATAGTGAAAGCTGGTGGCTCCCCAAGGGGCATCTTTTCCGGGAGCTGTGCCGGCGACCGGCGCAAGTGGGACCCCCCACACATGACAACACCGGGGGTGGACTAATTTCCAAAGGGTGGTGGTCCCTGATATGGATTCTGTGGGTGATTAGGAGACATCTTGAGGGGTATCTAGAAAAAATGTGAAAGTGAATGGGATGAGATTGAATGGAATATGTGTGAATGTGAGGATGTGTGTCAGATGTGAAGGCAGCATTTAGAGCCTGTGTCAAAAAGTGGTAACCCTGAAAAACAAAACCACTAAAATCCATTGTGATGTGTAATATGCGAATCCTAAATGAAAATGAAGTCCAAATAATATTAGTGAGTGCATTGTCTAAATACCTTACCTAGTGCTGGGAGATAAAAATTATGGTGAAGTGCTGGGTGCCAGCAGTGTGTGAAGGGATGACCAACCCCTGCAAAGAGCCAACCCCGAATGGGACACATGAGGACACGCACGCCAATCACCAGCAAACGCCACGCAGGCGTGCAAGAACGGGGGGAGGCGCCTGGGGCCGAGAGATTAAATCTCGCGGTGTTTGGCGCCAAAATTACCCCCATATGCCGCTGAAAAACCAATCACCGCCTTCAGGATTTCTAAGGGCGTAAATTTTTGATTTCACTCCTCACTACCTATCACAGTTTTGAAGGCCATAAAATGCCAAGATGGCAAACCCCTCCCCAAATGACCCCATTTTGGAAAGTAGACACCCCAAGCTATTTGTTGAGAGGCATGGTGAGTATTTTGCAGCTCTCATTTGTTTTTGAAAATGAAGAAAGAAAAGAAAAATGTATTTTTTTTTCTTTTTTCAATTTTCAAAACTTTGTGACAAAAAGCGAGATCTGCAAAATACTCACCATACCTCTCAGCACATAGCTTGGGGTGTCTACTTTCCCAAATGGGGTCATTTGGGGGGTTTGCACCATCTGGGTATTCCATGGCCACCGAAACCGTGATAGGCAGTGAGGAGTGAAATCAAAAATTTACACCCTTAGAAAGCCTGAAGGCGGTGCTTGGTTTTTGGGGTCCTGTACGCGGGTCCTACAGATTAAAATGGTGGGTGTTTCATTTTTGTTTTCACACAGTATTTGCACAGCGATTTTTCAAACACATTTTTTTGGGGAAAAAACACACTTTTTAATTTTAATGCACTAAAAAAAACTATATTGCTCAAATGTTTGATGAAATAAAAAAAGATCTTAGGCCGAGTACATGGATACCAAACACGACATGCTTTAAAATTGTGCACAAACGTGCAGTGGCGACAAACTACATACATTTTTAAAAGCCTTTAAAAGCCTTTACAGGTTACCAATTTAGATTTACAGAGGAGATCTACTGCTAAAATTACTGCCCTCGATCTGACCTTTGCGGTCATACCTCACATGCATGGTGCAATTGCTGTTTACATTTGACGCCAGACCAACGCTTGCGTTCGCCTTTGCGCGAGAGCAGGGGGGGACAGGGGTGCTTTTTTTTTTTTTTTTTCTTTATTTTTTTTTCTTTTTTATCTTATTTTTAAACTCTTCCTTTAATTTTTTTTTTATCATTTTTATTGTTATGTAAGGGAATGTAAATATCCCCTATGATAGCAATAGGTAGTGACAGGTACTCTTTTTTGAAAAAAATGGGGTCTATTAGACCCTAGATCTCTCCTCTGCCCTCAAAGCATATGGCCACACCAAGATCAGTGTGATAAAATGCTTTCCCAATTTCCCAATGGCGCTGTTTACATCCGGAGAAATCTAAGTCATGAAATGCTCGTAGCTTCCAGTTTCTTAAGCCATAGAGATGATTGGAGCCATTCTGGTCTCTGATCAGCTCTATGGTCAGCTGGCCGAATCACCGGGGGCATTCTCAGGTTACCTGTTGGGACAGGAGAGCCAGAGAAAAACATTTAAGACGGCGGGGGGGGGACATTGCGGGGGGGGGGGGACATTCCCTCCCACTGCTTGTAAAAGCAGTCTAGAGGCTAATTAGCTGCTTGTAAAATCAGTCTAGAGGCTAATTAACTGCTAGAGTTACTTTTACATGAAAGCCGACTGCTGGCTGAAAAGAATGATACCAAGATGAGGTAGCTAAACCTGCAGGCATCATTCTGATATAACCACTCAAAGTTCAGCAACATACCAGTACGTTGCTGGTCCTTGTTGGGCATATATTGTAATCTTTTTTTTATGCAGCCTGTGGGCTGAACGAAAAAAAGAGATTGATCGGTGGGTATGCCCACCATTAGAATACCTCCCTTCATCCACCCACTTCTAATGATGGGAATACATGCACCATATATATATGCTGAAGCATGGGGGCATCCGCCCCAAAAGTTAGGAGCAAATCGCTCCTCCACCCCTGCTGCCCCCATGCTTCGGCATATATTACCTCCGACAGCGCTGGAGTCACGGCTTTATGTATCGTGGGAGAAAACGCTGTTGCTGTCACGATAAATAAATCCGCGCTGCAGCTGAATGGCGTACCTGAAAACAAAAAAATGGTTAACAATAAAACACAGTAAACAGTAAAGTATAAAAAATTACATACCTATAAAGCAAACAAGATAAAACATGATAACAATAAAACATTGCAGAATAGAATACAGTAAAAAAGAGCAGAACAATAGAGAGAGAACAGAGAGAGAATAGAGGGAGAGAGAAGAATAAAACGACTATTTTTGTTTTTTTATTTCATATATTTTTTTTTACATTTTTTTTGTAACTGTAACTTTTATAACTGTAACCGGTTACAGGCTCGGGTCCCTCAAAATGCGATGTCATCTTGGGAGACCCTGTGAAAGTGTGCCTAGTCTGTGCAGTGCTGTACCCTACACTAATACTCAACTAGTGTATGGTAGCGTTCAAAACATTCACCAATGCAAAGACCAGGATTGTCAGGACAGGAGGGACAATAATAGCGGGTGTCACGCCTATATCCGCGCTTGCTGCAGACACAACATCTTTTTTGGGGGTTCGTTGGGTAGGGGTACTCGGGAGGACATAAAGAAAAGGCCTCTCATGCAGCCAACTGCATTTGGTTGGGGATGTGAATGGGGGAAGTACGGGTGCTGCAGGATTGGCGAATGGAGCAGGAAGGGCACTATGGGCACGACGGGCCTGTGTCTGTCTTCTTCTTGGTGGCAGAGGGACACTACTTGTGCTTGCCACCTCACCAGCTTGAACTGCACTTATGGGACTTGCCACGTCACCAAGTGTTACTGCAGTGCTGGTTTGACTACGACTGGGCTCTAAATTTAGTGGTACAGTAGTGAGACTCACAGGTAAAAAAATCTCCTGACTGTTAGCGACTGATTCAAACGCTACCAAAAAACTGTTAGCGATCGCAGGGATCAGGCCTACCTCTACGAATGCTGCAGTTATGTGTTTAATGTTTTGTAAGTGACAGTGATCGATCGATACTGCACTTGGGTGGGCTGGGCTGGGCCGGGCGGAGTGGCAAAGCGCAGGTGCTAGCAGGTATCTGGGCTGAACCCGCTAACACTGCGTTGTTGGGAACCATAAACTGCTGGGGACGCTAGTATAGATCTGATCGGATCAGATATTGATCCATTCAGATACTATACCACTAAGGGTGGTGTATGCTGCGTGCGTGGGTGTTAGCGGTACTGGCATTTACCTGATGCTGCCTGGGGTGACGCAGACCCTATCTAACCCTAAAACTTAACTTATATCACCGCCGGGCGATCAGGGGGTTAAACCTTTATTAGGTAATAAACGGCGGGTGCCCTGACACTATAAAAAATAAACTAACTAACCAGCGTCACCCGTAACAGTTATACGGTGATCACTGGTGAAAGGGTTAACTAGGGGGCAATCAAGGGGTTAAAACCTTTACTAGGTAGTATATAGGAGTCCCTGACGCTATAAAATGCTGACAGCGAACCTAAATACTTATCTCCCTAACTAGCGTCACCAGTGACACTAATACAGCGATCATAAAAACGATCGCTTAGTGACACTGCCGAGGGGGGGTGATCACGGGGTTAAAACTTTATTGGGGGGCAGAGGGGGGTACCCTAGACTTAAAGGGGGCCTAACACTAACTGCCCTACTACTTATAACTGTCACAAACTGACGCCAATGCAATAATCAGTAAAAAAAAACAACTGCTATTGGTGTCACTGTGACAGGGGGTACAGGGGGGTGATCGGGGGGTGATCGGGGGTGAAAAGTGTGCCTAGTGTATTTTACTGTTAGTGTAGTGTTGGTGCACTTACTTGCATGTCTTCTCTCCTCGGCGCCAGAACGAAAAAGACCGACGCGAGGAGAGGTGATATCACTTCCTCTGCCGCTGTTTACATTACAGCAGCAGGGGAAGACTTTCATTCGTTGGGAGCGATCGCGAGGGGGTGGCCACGAATGAGTGGTCTCCCCCTCAGCATTGATCGCCTTCTAACGATGCCGACCGCCCCCCTAATGATGAGATGCGCCCCCCGCGGGAAACAGATCATGTACCAGGTACGTGATTTTGCCTGCCCGTGCCATTCTGCTGCAGTATATCTGCGTTAGGCGGTCGGCAAGTGGTTAAAGGGGACAGGCAATACACTGTATTAAGAACTGGGGTATGTAAACTTTTGATCAGGGTCATTTGGGTAGTTTCTGTGATTATGGTTTAAAAAGAGTAAACACGGTTGATTGATAATAAATGGCTTCAGCCAAACACTAACCATGAGTGAAAGAAAAGTTTTTGTGTTATCATTCATATTCTCTGAAAAATGGCCAAGAAATCATACATTCTGCCAGGGTATGTAAACTTATGAGCACAACTGTATATACCCCACTAGGCAAAAGTTTTAGGCAGGTGTGAATAAATGCTTTAAATTGAGAATGCTTTCAGAAAAAAAAGTGTTAATAGTTTATTTTTTTCAATTACCAAAAATGGAAAGTAAATGAACAGAAAAGAAATCAAAATCAAACCAATATTTGGTGTGCACTTGCACACATTTGTTGAAGAAACTCGGCAGGTAGGTTGTTCCAAACATCTTGGAGCATTGGCCATAGATCTTCTGTGGATGTAGGCTGCCTTTTGTCTTTTCATCTTATCCCAGACTCGATGATGTTGAGATCAGGGCTTTGTGGGAGCCAAACCATCACTCCCAGGACTCCTTGTTCTTCTTTACGCTGAAGATAGTTCTTATTGACATTGGCTATATTCTACCGGTCATTGTCCTGCTGAAGAATAAATTTGGGGGCAATCACACTCCACCCTGATAATTTGGCATGATGGATAAATATCTGCTTGTATTTCTCAGGGTTGAGGACACCATTAATTCTGACCAAATCTCTGACTCCATTTGCAGAAATGCAGTCCCAAACTTGCAAAGAACCTCCACCATGCTTCAATGTTGCCTGCAGACATTTATTTTTGTATCGCTCGCCAGCACTTTGGCAAACAAATTGCCTCCTGCTACAGTCAAATTTTGACACGTCAGTCCAGAGCACCTGCTGAATTTTTGTACCCTGAACCCTAGTGCTTTTTGTGCATAGTTAAGTCACTTATGGGGCGTACACACGGTCGGACTTTTCAGCTACAAAAGTCCGACAGCCTGTCCGACAGACTTTCGACGGACTTTTGACGGACTTTCGACGGACTTGCGGCGGACTTTCTAACGAACAGACTTGCCTACACACGATCACACAAAAGTCCGTCGAATTCTTACGTGATGACGTACACCGGACTAAAATAAGAAAGTTCATAGCCAGTAGCCAATAGCTGCCCTAGCGTGGGTTTTTGTCCGTCGGACTAGCATACAGATGAGCGGATTTTTCGACCAGCTTTAGTCAGTCAGAGTCCGTTGGACTTTTGTAGCTGAAAAGTCCGACCGTGTGTACGCCCCATTAGGGGTTGATTTACTATAGTGAAATCGACTTTGCACTACAAGTGCACTGCAAGTGCACTTGGAAGTGCAGTTGCTTTAGATCTGAGGAGATCTGAAATGAGGGGAAGCTCTGCTAATTTTACCATCCAATCATGTGCAAGCAAAAATGCTGTTTTTTATTTTCCTTGCATGTCCCCCTCAGATCTAAAGTGACTGCACTTCCAAGTGCAACTTGCAATTCACTTGTAGTGCAAAGTGGATTTGCCTTTAGTAAATAAACCCCCTTATCTCACAAAAGAGAGTACACCCCTCAGATTTTTGTAAATATTATATTATATTTTTTAATGTGACAAAACTGAAGAAATGACACTTTGCTACAATGTAAAGTAGTGAGTGGTCAGCTTGTATAATGGTGTAAATTTGCCGTCCCCTCAAAATAACTCAACACACAGCCATTAATGTCTAAACCGCTGGCAACAAAAGTGAGTACACCCCTAAGTGAAAATATCCAAATTGGCCCCAAGGAAATATTTTCCCTCCCCAATGTCATGTGACTCATTAGTGTAACAAGGTTTCAGGTGTGAATAGGGAGCAGGTGTGTTAAAGTTGATGTTATCGCTCTCACTGTCTCATATTAGTCACTAGAAGTTCACCATGGCACCTCATGGCAAAGAACTCTTTGCGGATCTGAAAAAAATAATTGTTATGCCGTGTACACACGGTCGGACTTTTCAGCTACAAAAGTCCGACAGCCTGTCTGACAGACTTTCGACTGACTTTTTAACGACCGGACTTGCCTACACACGATCACACCAAAGTCCATCGGATTTGTACGTCATGACGTACACCGGACTAAAATAAGGAAGTTGATAGCCAGTAGCCAATAGCTGCCCTAGCGTCGGTTTTTGTCCGTCGGACTAGCATACAGACGAGCGGATTTCTTGGTCTGGCGGAGTTGCGACGTAAAGATTTGAAGCAGGTTCCAAATCTAAAGTCCGTCAGATTTGCGACTGGAAAAGTCAGCTGAAGGTCCGGTGAAGCCCACACACGATCGGATTGTTTGCCGCATTTGGTCCGTTGGCGTCCGTCAGACCAGTCCGGTCGAAAAGTCCGACCGTGTGTATGCCCCATTGCTCTACATAAAGATGGCATAAGGCAGTGATGGCAAACCTTGTCACCCCAGATGTTTTGGAACTACATTTCCCATGATGCTCATGCACTGTGCAATGTAGTTGAGCATCATGGGAAATGTAGTTTAAAAACATCTGGGGTGCCAAGGTTTGCCATCACTGGCATAGGCTATAAGAAGATTGCCAAGACCCTGAAACTGATTTGTAGCATGGTGACCAAGACCATACAGCGGTTTAACAGGACAGGCTCCACTCAGAACAGGCCTTGCCATGATCGAACAAAGAAGTCGAGTGCATGTGCTCAGCATCATATCCAGAGGTTGTCTTTGGGAAATAGACATATGAGTGCTGCCAGCATTGCTGCAGAGGTGGAAGGGGTGGGGGGTCAGCCTGTCAGTGCTCAGACCATATACCACACACCATACACCTCTTCTAAAGATTATGCTCAAGAAAGCCTGCAAACAGTTTGCTGAAGACAAGCAGACTAAGGACATGGATTACTGGAACCATGTCCTGTGGTCTGAGACCAAGATAAACTTATTTGGTTCAGATGGTGTCAAGCGTGTGTGGCAGCAACCAGGTGAGGAATACAAAGACAAGTGTGTGTTGCCTACAGACAAGCATGGTGGTGGGAGTGTCATGGTCTGGGGCTCCATGAGTGGTGCCAGCAGTTAATTGAGGGAACCATGAATGCCAACATGTACTGTGACATACTGAAGCAGGGCATGATCCCCTCCCTCTGGAGACTGGGCCGCAGGGCAGTATTCCAACATGACAACGATCCCAAACACACCTCCAAGACGACCACTGCCTCGCTAAAGAAGCTGAGGGTAAAGAAGATAGACTGGCTAAGCATGTCTCCAGACATAAACACTATTGAGTATCTGAAGGGCATCCTCAAATGGAAGGTGGAGGAGTGCAAGGTCTCTAACATCCACCAGCTCAGTGATGTCATCATGGATGAGTGAAAGAGGACGCCAGTGGCAACCTGTGAAGCTCTGGTGAACTCCATTACCAAGAGGGTTAAGGTAGTGTTGGAAAATAATGGTGGCCACACAAAATATTGACACTTTGGGCCCAATTTGGACATTTTTCACTTAGGGGTGTACTCACTTTTGTTGCCAGCAGTTTAGATATCAATGGCTGTGATGTTTTGAGGGGACAGCACATTTACACTGTTATGCAAGCTGTACACTCACTACTTTACATTGTAGCAAAGTGTCATTTCTTCATTGTTGTCACATGAAAAGATATAATAAAATATTTACAAAAAAATGTGAGGGGTGTACTCACTTTTGTGAGATACTGTGTATATATATCTATATATGTAGTGATATAATAATTGCTCAGTATTTTCCTAACTGTGTCTACTGACCTGAACAGCATAGGTGCAGGAACTACAATCCCCACTGCCCGCCAAACTGCATCAAATGGTGGCTGTGACCAAAGTGCTTTAAAAGTAGGATCTTTCTTACTAAACCCACAACTTTTAAGACTAAAATCTGAGGAAAAATCCGAGACTCCATTACCCCAAGCTCTGTTCAAAGGAGAAGCGTATGTAGCAAGTTCCCTTGCAATAGACATCCACTGTCTGTCTCTGGTCCAGTTAGGCAGATTGCACATCTCCTTCTGGATGCCAGAAATCTTGCCATTTTTCCTAAACAGCTTACACAGCATTTTTCCCAACACAAGTAATAGAACACACCACAGAAAAAAAATTGAAATTGTACATCAGTGCAAATCCCGGACGAGCCCCCAATTGTTTTGCTTTGCATCTTTTAAGGTTCTTTGCAGTAAAAGCGAGAAAGCTTAAAGCATAAAAACCTTTGTAGTATATTAATGTGTTTTACTAAACAAAAAATTCTGCACATGCAATTGTAGGAAAAACAATATAAGACATACAATGTATTATGAAATATACACATGCACAAACTATCTATCTTTCCCAGCAAATTAGCATGGATAAAGTATGCAAGAGGAATGCACCAAAAGTTACCTAACTTGGGTTGTAGATTTAGTGTCATCCCCAGGTAAATTTCCTCTTTTCAGTCTTTCTTTATGATGGAGTCATCTTCTAGTATCTTCTATCTAGACTGATTATTGCATCCTGGGGTCCTGCAAAAGCTTTTACCAGTTCCTTTGTGTACTCAACATGTGGCTTCTTCAAGTGCTTTGTTCCCTCCCTGTACTTCCTGTAACGTCTCTTCCTGTCCTAAGCTCATGAACCAGTCCAAGCTCTTTAGGATGTGAATAGGGGAAACCCAGCCCCCAAAAACAATACACGCAACCAAAATGCTTCACTCCTATATCTATGCTAGAAAAAGTAAAATAACCATAAACACAGCATTCCCTCTATAAGACATACTAGAGGACTGTACAAAGTAGAATATATAAATTTTGATATAATTTTATATAAATGTTCATTTCCAAATATAGTGCTTAGCTATGAGGGATGTAATAATGGGTTCTCTGTTCTGCCATGACCCCTAAAGATGCTCGGTTCCCACTATAACACCTGGTTGTAAGTTGGAGCTGCTCACACCTGTGTAACTGAAGCGCTAACCTAAGTATGCTACCACTCCATAATAGTACACAGAAAATAGACCACAAGCAACTGGTAAATGAATGTATTAAAGCAATGCAGTTAAACAATGCGCAAATAGATAAACAGACAATCAAACAGGTTTAGAGGTGTTGTACTAGACAACCTGAACACTAACCTATAGAATGGCAATCAACTGAACTATAATAATGTTAAACCAAATTATAACTGGTGCAAACAGAGTTAAGGTATCGCTATCAACTAACTCAAAAGAATAAAAGTCCTCATGTGCACACTATGCATAGAGCTCCACTAGTGGGTAGGCATATACAGTCCTGACAAAGGGGTACCCTTGGAGGAAACTGCAAATACCTGGTGCCTAAATGTCAGTGCTGGCCGGCTTTCCCTTTAAGAGTGTGCAGCAGGTGGCAAGTGGGCTGCTAAACAAAGAGCAATAAATGTGTCAGTATTAAGATAAGCAAGTAAGCAAGGATGGTCAGCTCACCCCTACTGGTACACAGGGATCCGGTTCAGATCACTTGGCAATCTTCAGTCCTCTGAAGTTACTTTGTTTACTGCTCACAAATGGGGGGAGGGGACAAGGGAAGGAGGAGAGTGGGAGCAAAGAAGCACAGTCTGCTCCTCCAGCCATTCTGTTACAGATGCAGTGGTGGGGTAGTAAGGTAGAAAGTGGTGGTTAATCACACAGCCAGCTGCACCCGGCTACAAAAACAAAGGGTCTTATTTATTTTTTCTAAATTATACTATTACACAACCATATCCTTTCTGTTGTATTTGGTATTGCAGTGCAACCACCAACCTTGTAGCTTGTACAATCAAAGTTTATTATGTTATTATGTTGACCAGAGAAAGAATTTAACCTAGAAGAATAAATAAGAGTGTAACTGGATTTTGGATACTTTGAAAAAAGAGAGATTCTCCTTTTAAAATGCAAATAAGTATGTTTATTACACGAAAAACAGAAAGGGTTGCGCTCTATACCCAAAACCACAAACTTGATAATAAGTGATCAAAAATGAATGATAAGTGATCAAAATGACATATACCATAACTAAATTAAGTCTTTTTAAATTTATGTCATAAAAAGTTAATTGTTGAAGTGAAAAAATATATCATCTAATATCCGTTTGTCGATTAAGTGACAAATAGGTGAGAAATAAATGGATAGGCCATGTTTAAGTTCCAAAGGTGACTTTTCTTATTCAAACCCACCACCATGCGAAGTGTGCGCTTAGCAGCTGCACAGACAAAGTTTGCCTGTGGCTAACGCCCAGCCAGGGCCTTTTCCTCAGTAACGATCCAATCCCCACATCGCCTGGGGATATCCTGATCCAGACCTTGACAGGTTGTTCTCTGTTAGAAGTCCACAAACCGCTCAGTGCATGGTGGTGCAAACGCGATTCCAAAAAAGAAAGCAATAATGGAAGGCCATAGATAAAACCCATATGGTTTATTGGAAGTATTAAAAAGGCAAAAATGCTACAAGGCATATACAAAGTAAAAGCTGCGGCCGGCCGGCTGCAATACACACACCCGTGCTAGCAAACAAGGGATGTAGCACGCGGTGACGTCAGTACGTTTATTACAGCATCCTGAATCTCTATATGCTCCTAATCAGAAAGATGAAAGAGTTTTTAATTCACATAAACTTGCAAAAGTGTAGTCATAAGCTAACCATATAGTAAATCAGCTTGCATAGCTCATCAAGATTCAAACCGCAGTGCTGTAACTTGGCCTTCAATATTTTGCAGTATAACAGTAGCTTGTTGCAAATTATACTCACAACTGTGATACTCTGGAATGCATGCAAATGGATATTGTTATAATTTGGAATAATCTGCACAGTAAAACTGCCTGTGAGCCTTCTTTAAAAACAGGCAATAATACTTTAAACGTCTTGCTGATCGCCTAACTGGGAAAATATGTTATTACTTTTACTCTTAATACCAGAGTTACGGCTGCAGCTAGATGCCATAACCCCGGTATTAGTTTTCATCAGAGATTGGACTTTCTGCTAAAAGTGACCCGAGCAGCGGATTAGCTGCTGGATCACTTTTAGAAGCGGCGGGAAAGGTCCCCTCCCTCCTGACGCTTTCTGATCCCTCCCTCCTGCCACTTTCTGGTGGTTCCTGGGCTTACCTGGATGATCGGTAGCTCCGGGAACCAACCTGGCGCTGGCAGTGGCTGGTCACAGAGATGAGCAAAGGAAAGATGACTTTTGCTTATCTCTATGGCCGAGTGTCAGGGTGATAACCGTAGGACGGGTAATTCTGCCAGTATTCCTCATGGTGGCGCCCTTCTGCCTATTTAAGCCTGCTGCTGGTTCATGCTGGTTGCTGGATTATCATCAGCTTCCTGTTTTCCTTGTTCCTGTGTTCCTGGTTCCTGTTGTGATATCTGCTTCCTGTTACTACTCGGCTTGCCTGACTGCTCCAGTATTCCGCCTGCATTGACCCCGGCTTGTATCTGACTATTCTTCGGCTCCGCATTTGTACCTTGATCGTCCTCCTGTGTTTGACCCCCGGCTCGGCTACCTTCTCTGTTCCTGATTATCCTGCTGTACCTCACCTTGGACTGATTCCTGTGCTGAATGACCATTGGCCTGGCTCTGACTCCGCTCCTGGTTGCTCCACGGCTCCATACCTGGAATCCCTCCTTGCACGGTTGCCCTTCAACCTTACCAGCGCACCCTAGCAGCTCCCTGCTATCTGCTACTCAGCAACTGCGATCTGGCAACCCGTGCACCTTTGGGCACCGTACTCCCTGTCTCACTCCCAGGGTTACGCTGCACTTAGCCGCAAGGGGCGCCCCCTCTGCAATTCGGCCTCACATCCAGGACTCTGACAGTATAATCCAGCCATGACTGAGGCCGGCAGAGGTGCGTCCCCAATAGAGACTTTATGCCAACAGGCGGCTACCCTTACACGAGTGGTCCAAGTTCTTCAGGAAAGATACCTTCAATTAGAAGGAAAACTCCAACATTTTATGCTACCATCTGCCTTTTTGGATCCTGGTTCCTCCTCCACCAATCTCCCTGCTACGGCCTCTTCGGTACTGACTTTGCCCCCAGAACCGCGGGTACCTACCCCTGAACGTTTCTCTGGAGACCGGCAGAAATTCAGATCCTTCAAGAATGCCTGCCTGTTATATCTGGCTCTGCAACCCCGTACCTTTTCCACTGAGACTGTCAAAGTTGGCTTTCTTATCTCCCTGCTGACCAATGAACCCCAGGCATGGGCCCACAGGTTATGGGAACAGAAGGACCCAGCTACTAGTTCAGTGGAAACGTTCTTTACGGCCCTGTCGCAATTGTATGATGACCCCCAGCGTACAGCCACCGCTGAGGCCGCTCTGCATTCTCTTCAACAGAAACGGCGCCCGGTGGAAGACTATGCTGTGGACTTCCGCCGGTGGTCTGCCGATACAGACTGGAATGAGGCTGCGTTGAAATACCAGTTTCGCCTGGGGCTTTCTGAATCCCTTAAGGACGAGTTGGCCAGGGTCGGCATCCCTGTTACCCTCGAGGGGCTCATTCAACTATCCATCCAGTTGGATAGACGCCTTCGAGAGCGCCAGGCTGAACGTTCTCAGACTCCCAAGGTGCAGGGACCAGAGATTGGCGCTATGCCTGTTGGTTTGGTGCGATCCGCACTGACTCCCGAGGAAAAGCAGCGTCGGCGTCAAGCCAATCTCTGTCTCTATTGTGGCCGAAAAGGACATTTCCTGAGCAACTGCCCCATAAGGCCCAGCAAGGTACCCAAGAACTCTCCAGTGTACTTCCAGATGTCCGGAACTTCCACTTCTCACCTTATCCTTTCCATCACGCTACAGTTGGCCGACAAGGGGGTTCAGCTTCAGGCCATAGTCGACTCCGGGGCATGCAGTTGTTTCTTGGACTTGGACTTAGCACTAAAGCTCGGTCTGGCCCTTCTTCCCAAGAACCGTAGATTGGAAGTCCTCCTGGCTGATGGCACCCTGCCTAGTTCCGGTCCTGTGACACAAGAGACCACTCCTCTTTTGGTTACTACTCCTGATGGTCATCAGGAATTCATACGTTTCGACATTCTAAGCTCACCTATGTTCCCTGTCATCTTGGGTACCCCATGGCTCCAAGCCCACAACCCCCAGATCAACTGGATCAGGAAAGAAATTTCATTCACTTCACCTTATTGCCTACAGCACTGTCTTGCCCCTGAAACCAGTAATGTAGCCAGTTGCCTGTCAGTCCAACCTGTACCTGTCAACAACCAGAGTATTCCACCGGCCTACCAGGAGTTTGCAGATGTCTTTGACAAGAAAAAGGCTGATGTCCTGCCACCACACCGGTCATACGATTGTCCAATTGAATTACTCCCAGGAGCCGAAATCCCATTCGGTCGCATATTCCCCCTCTCGGAGGTGGAACTAGGAACATTGCGACAATACATTGATGAAAACCTGGAGAAAGGCTTCATCCGTTCCTCCTCTTCTCCTGCTGGAGCCGGAATCTTTTTTGTCGAAAAAAGGGACAAATCCCTAAGACCATGTGTGGATTACAGGGAGCTCAATAAAATCACTATAAAAAACCGTTACCCTCTTCCTCTAGTTCCGGAACTTTTCCAGAGACTCCGTACTGCCCGAATATTTACTAAGCTTGACCTTCGAGGAGCCTACAATCTCGTTCGCATCCGAGAGGGTGACGAATGGAAGACAGCATTTAGAACTCGCTTTGGACATTTCGAGTACTTAGTGATGCCATTTGGATTGTGCAACGCCCCGGCCACATTCCAACATTTTGTAAACGATATCTTTCGAGAATTTCTGGATTACTTCGTCATCATCTACCTGGATGATATCCTGATATTTTCAACCACCCTGGAGCTCCATCGTACACATGTAAGGACAGTTCTGCACACTCTACGTAAGCACAAACTCTATGTAAAAGCAGAGAAGTGTGATTTTGAAAAAGAGTCAATACAATTCCTGGGGCTAATTATCTCAACTGGTGGTGTTGCCATGGACCCGCAAAAGGTACAGGCAATCTTGGACTGGCCAACTCCATCGGATAAAAAGGGAGTACAAAGATTCGTGGGGTTTGCAAACTTTTATAGGAGGTTTATAAAGAACTTTTCCTCCATCATCTCACCAATCACCCAAGTTACCCGTTTACATACTCGGTTCCTGTGGTCTTCAGAAGCCCAATCAGCTTTTGATAAGCTCAAATCCCTCTTTACCTCCGCACCTATCCTGCAACATCCTGATCCGGCCCTCCCTTACATCTTAGAGGTTGACGCCTCTGAAGTTGCCACAGGAGCAGTCTTATCCCAACGTCAGGGTTCTAAGTCGTTACTCCATCCTGTGGCCTTCTCCTCGCGGAAGATGAGTCCGTCTGAAAGGAATTATGATGTGGGAGATCGAGAGCTCTTGGCTATTAAAACTGCCCTGGAGGAATGGCGGTACCTCCTTGAAGGTGCTCAGCATCCCATCATGATATTCACGGATCACAGAAACCTGGAGTATCTTCGCACGGCTAAACGATTGAGACCCCGACAAGCTCGATGGGCCTTGTTTTTTGCCAGATTCAATTTTCATATATCCTTCCGCCCGGGGTCTAAGAACGGGAAGGCCGATGCCTTGTCCCGGATGTTTCCTGACACTCCCGAAGAAATTACTCCTAGCACTATATTATCTCCACAGAACTTTCTCATGATTCAGACCGACCTGAGTTCCTCACTGAAACAAGCTTCCTCCCAATGCTCTGAACCAGAAGCACTGTCTTTAAGAAACCAGGAAGGTTTTCTTTGGTATCAGAACAAAATTTTTGTTCCGCAACAAGCCAGAGCCCAGGTCCTAAAGACTTTACATGACCACCAACTTGCTGGTCACTTCGGGGTAAGAAAGACTTTGGAGCTTGTTCAACGATCTTTTTGGTGGCCCACTCTAAAGCCTGACTGCAGGGAATATGTCAGTTCCTGCACCATTTGTCAACGTAACAAGGGGTCTAACGTCAGATCTTGGGGTCTACTACGCCCATTGCCTGTGCCGGAGCAACCATGGAAAGAAATATCTATGGATTTCATAGTAGAGTTACCACCCTCGGAGAAATTTACAACCATCTTGGTAGTCGTTGACCGCCTGTCCAAGATGGCGCATTTCTTGCCCATGATGGGTACACCATCTGCTGCTGACACGGCGAAGATATTCATAAAGGAGATAGTCAGACTTCACGGCCTACCGAGCAACATTGTGTCCGACAGAGGGGTGCAATTCACCTCTAAGTTCTGGAAGGAGCTCTGCAAAACGCTTTCCATTAGAGTGTGCCTATCTTCAGCTTACCATCCTCAGAGCAACGGCCAAACCGAAAGAACTAATCAAACTTTAGAACAGTACTTACGTTGCTTCTGCTCCTTCTCCCAGGATGACTGGTCCTTGCTACTCCCGTGTGCGGAGTTTGCATACAACAACTCAATCCACGCTTCCACCAATCAGTCACCTTTCTGGGCCAACTACGGTTTCCATCCCTCATTCTTGCCTAATGTTATACCAGAGACCTCAGTCCCCGCAGTCCAGGACAGGATAAACGCCATTCAGGCTAATTTCCTAACTCTCCAGGCAACTATGCAGAAAGCCCAAGAGAATTATAAGAAACATTATGACAAGGGGAGGAGAGATCCCGTCTTTAAGGTTGGAGATAGAGTGTGGCTTTCCTCAACAAATCTTAAGCTGCCTTGCCCCTCCCGGAAGTTAGGACCAAGGTTTATCGGTCCATTCACAATTAAGAAGGAAATTAACCCAGTGGCATTTGAATTGTCTTTACCAAGTTCCTATAAAATTCACCCAGTGTTCCATGTTTCTTTATTAAAATCTGTTGTCTCCAGTCCTTTTCCAGGGAGAGAAGAAGCTCCGCCCCCTCCAATCTTGGTGGACAATGAAACAGAATACGAAGTAGAAGCCATTCTGGACTGCCGTCGGAGAGGTAGGACTGTTCAATTTCTTGTTAAATGGAAAGGTTACTCTGTAGAAGATAATTCTTGGGAACCAGCAGATAACATTCATGCCCCTAGACTGTTGCAGAGGTTTCAAGCCCGATACCCTGAAAAATGGGCCAGATTGGGCATCCGGAGGCTGCCCCTAGGGGGGGGGCACTGTCAGGGTGATAACCGTAGGACGGGTAATTCTGCCAGTATTCCTCATGGTGGCGCCCTTCTGCCTATTTAAGCCTGCTGCTGGTTCATGCTGGTTGCTGGATTATCATCAGCTTCCTGTTTTCCTTGTTCCTGTGTTCCTGGTTCCTGTTGTGATATCTGCTTCCTGTTACTACTCGGCTTGCCTGACTGCTCCAGTATTCCGCCTGCATTGACCCCGGCTTGTATCTGACTATTCTTCGGCTCCGCATTTGTACCTTGATCGTCCTCCTGTGTTTGACCCCCGGCTCGGCTACCTTCTCTGTTCCTGATTATCCTGCTGTACCTCACCTTGGACTGATTCCTGTGCTGAATGACCATTGGCCTGGCTCTGACTCCGCTCCTGGTTGCTCCACGGCTCCATACCTGGAATCCCTCCTTGCACGGTTGCCCTTCAACCTTACCAGCGCACCCTAGCAGCTCCCTGCTATCTGCTACTCAGCAACTGCGATCTGGCAACCCGTGCACCTTTGGGCACCGTACTCCCTGTCTCACTCCCAGGGTTACGCTGCACTTAGCCGCAAGGGGCGCCCCCTCTGCAATTCGGCCTCACATCCAGGACTCTGACACCGAGGAGGACCAGAGCGATGTTATGACGTCACCTCCGATTCCGGCCACTATGTAAACAAGGCCATTTTTTTATGCAAAAAGTCAAAAAGGGATGTTTACATTTCTTGCAATAGCAATAAGGCCTCATGCACACTGGACCTTCTTACAGCTGCTGTTTTTGGCTTCAGACATTTTTTTCTGCAGCCAATAAACTCCCCAGCATGTTATCCTATGTATCCATGCACACATAGGCTGTTATCAGCAGTTTTTGGCAGGAGCGTTTTGTGGCTGGAAACCCCCCCCCCCCCCCCCCCCCCGAACTAGTGGATTTTGAGTTTTTCAGCTGTAAAACAGCTCTAACTCTGAAAAAAGTGGAAAAACGCTTAAAAATGCCAAAGAACGCAGAAAAAGCGGCTATTCGAAGTTTAAGAGCATTTTTGAGCCATCATCTTTTATGGGAGTATAGATTTGCCAAAAAAAGCAAAAAAAATGCAACAGCTAAAAAAAAAATAAAATAAAAAAACGCTGAAAAACGCTAGTGCAAAAACGCTGGAAAACTCACTCTACAGCTACAGCTTTCTACAGCTAACGTTACTGGCTTTTTTTATAAAAATATCCAGTATGCATGAGGCCTAAAAGTGATAAAAAAAGAAAAAACTTAAAGGGACAGTGTAAAAATAATAAAATGTAAAAATAAATAATTACATTTTTTTTTAACCAGTTGCCGACCGCCGCACACAGATGTACGTCGACAGGGCGGCACGGGCAGGCAAAAGGGCTTACCTGTACGTCCCTGCCTACCCGCGGGTGGGGGGTCCGATAGGACCCCCCCCGGTGCCTGCGGCGGTCGGCAAATCTTCCCCGGCGATCGGTGGTGAGGGGGAGGCCATCCATTCGTGGCCCCCCCCTCGCGATCGCTCCCAGCCAATGGGATCATTTCCCTGCCTCTGTATTGTACACAGAGGCAGAGGAAATGATGTCATCTCTCCTCAGCTCGGTATTTTCCGTTCCGGGCCGAGGAGAGAAGACATGTGAGTGAGTGCACAACACACACACAACACAGTAGAACATGCCAGGCATACAAAAGACCCCGATCCCCCCCCCGATCACCCCCCGATCCCCCCCCAATCACCCCCCCCCCGTCACAAACTGACACCAAGCAGGTTTTTTTTTTTTTTTTTTTCCTGATTACTGCATAGTGTCAGTTTGTGACAGTTACAGTGTTGGGACAGTTAGTATTACCCCCCTTTAGGTCTAGGGTACCCCACTAACCCACCTAATAAAGTTTTAACCCCTTGATAACCCCCCGTCACCAGTGTCACTAAGCGATCATTTTTCTGATCGCTGTATTAGTGTCGCTGGTGACGCTAGTTAGGGACGTAAATATTTAGGTTCGCCGTCAGCGTTTTATAGCGACAGGGACCCCCATATACTACCTAATAAATGTTTTAACCCCTTGATTGCCCCCTAGTTAACCCTTTCACCACTGATCACCATATAACTGTTACGGGTGACGCTGGTTAGTTCGTTTATTTTTTATAGTGTCAGGGCACCCGCCGTTTATTACCGAATAAAGGTTTAGCCCCCTGATCGCCCGGCGGTGATATGCGTCGCCCCAGGCAGCGTCAGATTAGCGCCAGTACCGCTAACACCCACGCACGCATCATACGCCTCCCTTAGTGGTATAGTATCTGTACGGATCAATATCTGATCCAATCAGATCTATACTAGCGTCCCCAGCAGTTTAGGGTTCCCAAAAACGCAGTGTTAGCGGGATCAGCCCAGATACCTGCTAGCACCTGCGTTTTTCCCCTCCGCCCGGCCCACCCAAGTGCAGTATCGATCGATCACTGTCACTTACAAAACACTAAACGCATAACTGAAGCGTTCAGAGTCAGGCCTGATCCTTGCGATCGCTAACAGTTTTCTTGGTAGCGTTTTGGTGAACTGGCAAGCACCAGCCCCAGGCAGCGTCAGGTTAGCGCCAGTACCGCTAACACCCACGCACGCACCGTACACCTCCCTTAGTGGTATAGTATCTGATCGGATCAATATCTGATCCGATCAGATCTATACTAGCGTCCCCAGCAGTTTAGGGTTCCCAAAAACGCAGTGTTAGCAGGATCAGCCCAGATACCTGCTAGCACCTGCGTTTTGCCCCTCCGCCCGGCCCAGCCCAGCCCACCCAAGTGCAGTATCGATCGATCACTGTCACTTACAGAACACTAAACGCATAACTGCAGCGTTCGCAGAGTCAGGCCTGATCCCTGCGATCGCTAACAGTTTTTTTGGTAGCGTTTTGGTGAACTGGCAAGCACCAGCGGCCTAGTACACCCCGGTCGTAGTCAAACCAGCACTGCAGTAACACTTGGTGACGTGGCGAGTCCCATAAGTGCAATTCAAGCTGGTGAGGTGGCAAGCACAAGTAGTGTCCCTCTGCCACCAAAAAGACAAACACAGGCCCATCGTACCCATAGTGCCCTTCCTGCTGCATTCGCCAATCCTAATTGGGAACCCACCGCTTCTGCAGCGCCCGTACTTCCCCCATTCACATCCCCAACCAAATGCAGTCGGCTGCATGAGAGGCATTTTCTTTATGTCCTCCCGAGTACCCCTACCCAACGAACCCCCCCAAAAAAGATGTGTCTGCAGCAAGCGCGAATATAGGCGTGACACCCGCTATTATTGTCCCTCCTGTCCTGACAATCCTGGTCTTTGCATTGGTGAATGTTTTGAACGCTACCATTTACTAGTTGAGTATTAGCGTAGGGTACAGCATTGCACAGACTAGGCGCACTTTCACAGGGTCTCCCAAGATGCCATCGCATTTTGAGAGACCCGAACCTGGAACCGGTTACAGTTATAAAAGTTACAGTAACAAAAAAAAGTGTAAAAAAAAAAAACACATACAAAAATATAAAATAAAAAAAAATAGTTGTCGTTTTATTGTTCTCTCTCTCTCTATTCTCTCTATTGTTCTGCTCTTTTTTACTGTATTCTATTCTGCAATGTTTTATTGTTGTTATGTTTTATCATGTTTGCTTTTCAGGTATGCAATTTTTTATACTTTACCGTTTACTGTGCTTTATTGTTAACCATTTTTTTGTCTTCAGGTACGCCATTCACGACTTTGAGTGGTTATACCAGAATGATGCCTGCAGGTTTAGGTATCATCTTGGTATCATTCTTTTCAGCCAGCGGTCGGCTTTCATGTAAAAGCAATCCTAGCAGCTAATTAGCCTCTAGACTGCTTTTACAAGCCGTGGGAGGGAATGCCCCCCCCCAACGTCTTCCGTGTTTTTCTCTGGCTCTCCTGTCTCAACAGGGAACCTGAAAATGCAGCCGGTGATTCAGCCAGCTGACCATAGAGCTGATCAGAGACCAGAGTGGCTCCAAACATCTCTATGGCCTAAGAAACCGGAAGCTACGAGCATTTTATGACTTAGATTTCGCCGGATGTAAACAGCGCCATTGGGAAATTGGGAAAGCATTTTATCACACCGATCTTGGTGTGGTCTGATGCTTTGAGGGCAGAGGAGAAATCTAGGGTCTAATAGACCCCAATTTTTTCAAAAAAGAGTACCTGTCACTACCTATTGCTATGATAGGGGATATTTACATTCCCTGATATAACAATAAAAATGATTAAAAAAAAAAAAATGAAAGGAACAGTTTAAAAATAAGATAAAAAAAAATAAGAATAATAAAGAAAAAAAAAAAAAAAAAAAAAAGCACCCCTGTCCCCCCTGCTCTCGCGCTAAGGCGAACGCAAGCGTCGGTCTGGCGTCAAATGTAAACAGCAATTGCACCATGCATGTGAGGTATCACCGCGAATGTCAGATCGAGATCAGTAATTTTAGCAGTAGAGCTCCTCTGTAAATCTAAAGTGGTAACCTGTAAAGGCTTTTAAAGGCTTTTAAAAATGTATTTAGTTTGTCGCCACTGCACGTTTGTGCGCAATTTTAAAGCATGTCATGTTTGGTATCCATGTACTCGGCCTAAGATCATCTTTTTTACTTCATCAAACATTTGGGCAATATAGTGTGTTTTAGTGCATTAAAATTTAAAAAAGTGTGTTTTTTCCCCAAAAAATGCGTTTGAAAAATCGCTGCGCAAATACTGTGTGAAAAAAAAAAATGAAACACCCACCATTTTAATCTGTAGGGCATTTGCTTTAAAAAAATATATAATGTTTGGGGGTTCAAAGTAATTTTCTTGCAAAAAAAAATTATTTTTTTATGTAATCAAAAAGTGTCAGAAAGGGCTTTGTCTTCAAGTGGTTAGAAGAGTGGGTGATGTGTGACATAAGCTTCTAAATGTTGTGCATAAAATGCCAGGACAGTTCAAAACCCCTCCAAATGACCCCATTTTGGAAAGTAGACACCCCAAGCTATTTGCTGAGAGGCATGTCGAGTCCATGGAATATTTTATATTGTGACACAAGTTGCGGGAAAGAGACAATTTTTTATTTTTTTTATTTTTTTTTGCGCAAAGTTGTCACTAAATGATATATTGCTCAAACATGCCATGGGAAAATGTGAAATTACACCCCAAAATACATTCTGTTGCTTCTCCTGAGTACGGGGATACCACATGTGTGAGACTTTTTGGGAGCCTAGCCGCGTACGGGACCCCGAAAACCAAGCACCGCCTTCAGGCTTTCTAAGGCCGTAAATTTTTGATTTCACTCTTCACTGCCTATCACAGTTTCGGAGGCCATGGAATGCCCAGGTGGCAAACCCCCCCCCCCCCCCCAAATGACCCCATTTTGGAAAGTAAACACAACAAGCTATTTGCTGAGAGGTACGGTGAGTATTTTGCAGACCTCACTTTTTGTCACAAAGTTTTGAAAATGGAAAAAAGAAAAAAAATATTTTTTTTTCTCGTCTTTCTTTATTTTCAAAAACAAATGAGAGCTGCAAAATACTCACCATGCCTCTCAGCAAATAGCTTGGGGTGTCCACTTTCCAAAATGGGGTCATTTGGGGGAGTTTTATGCCATCTGGGCATTTTATGGCCTTCAAAACTGTGATAGGTAGTGAGGAGTAAAATCAAAAATGTACGCCCTTAGAAATCCAGAAGGCAGTGATTGGTTTTCGTGGCCCCGTACGCGGCTAGGCTCCCAAAAAGTCCCACACATGTGGTATCCCCATACTCAGGAGAAGCAGCTAAATGTATTTTGGGGTGCAATTCCACATATGCCCATGGCCTGTGTGAGCAATATATCATTTAGTGACAACTTTTTGTAATTTTTTTTTTTTTTTAGTCATTATTCAATCACTTGGGACAAAAAAAATGAATATTCAATGGGCTCAACATGCCTCTCAGCAATTTCCTTGGGGTGTCTACTTTCCAAAATGGGGTCATTTGTGGGGGTTTTGTACTGCCCTGCCATTTTAGCACCTCAAGAAACGACATAGGCAGTCATAAATTAAAGGCTGTGTAAATTCCAGAAAATGTACCCTAGTTTGTAGGCGCTATAACTTTTGCGCAAACCAATAAATATACACTTATTGACATTTTTTTTACCAAAGACATGTGGCCGAATACATTTTTGCCTAAATGTATGACTAAAATTGAGTTTATTGGATTTTTTTTAGAACAAAAAGTAGAAAATATCATTTTTTTTCAAAATTTTCGGTCTTTTTCCGTGTATAGCGCAAAAAATAAAAACGGCAGAGGTGATCAAATACCATCAAAAGAAAGCTCTATTTGTGGGAAGAAAAGGACGCAAATTTCGTTTGGGTACAGCATTGCATGACCGCGCAATTAGCAGTTAAAGCGACGCAGTGCCAAATTGTAAAAAGTGCTCTGGTCAGGAAGGGGGTAAATCCTTCCGGGGCTGAAGTGGTTAAAGTGCCCCCGTACCTGCGTACTCGCATGCAGTGGTGAACACATACCTAGTTCATGCCCACATATGTAAACAGTGTTCGCAGCACACATATGAGATATCAATTGAGAACAATAATTGACAGCAATAATTCTAGCACTACCTCCTCTGTAAATCTAAACTGGTAACCTGTAGAAATGTTATGTATCTTTTCACTCGGCGTAACATCATCTTTCATATTTTACAAAAAAAAAAATGGGTATATTTATTGTGTTTTTTAAATATATTAAAGTGTATTAAAGTGTATTTCTTCCCAAAAAATTGCATTTGAAGAACCTCTGTACAAAAATTGTGTGACATAAAAGATTGCAACAACTGCCATTTTATTTTCTAGGGTTTCTGCTAAAAAAAATATATAATGTTGGGGGTTATAAGTATTTTTCTAGCTACAAATACTGATTTTAATTTGTAAATAAACAGCATCAGAAAAAGGCCTGGTCAGCAAGTGTGCTCCAGCACCATAGTACTGACCATTTAGGACAACATCTATGTCATAATTAGAATAGTTTTATATATTAATATCAAAATTATAAAGAGCTTTACACTCTGTAGAGATGTTATTAAGAATCTAAAAGTAATCAAGTAGATGTAAAACTGTGTGTGATAAACAAGTGCCATTTATAAAAAAAAAATCATACTTGTTTTCACTTTTCTTATCCGTTGTAGTGTATAAGTTCTGCTGATCTCCTGCAGACTTTTTTTACTGCCTTCTCTGATTCTAGAAAGCATAACAACAAACGGTGACAATGAACCATGCCTTCATCTTGTTTGCTCAGGAGCTTGATCCTGCTATGAAGGTTCCTGTTCAGGCACTTTTCTTTTGGAAACAGGTACATGCATTTAGGGCTAACACTGATTGAGGAGGTGCACTGAAACTGGAGTGTCCATACAGACACTCCATACCTAGCAGTTTTACAGCTGAATGGGCAGAGCCTGATGGGGATTCAGAGACACAAGTTCCCCAGCATGTCTGCTCCCGTTGTGATTGACAGCGGGCTGTGGGCAGATCTATAAACCACTAGACAGCTTGTTATTGGATATAACATCCACTTGCTGCTTACTATCAATCACAAGGAGAGAGCAGACCTTATGAGGACTACTCCATCAGCTTCCCCATCAGTCTTCACCCACTGTCAGCATCTCTGGGTGCTAGGAGGCTTTTATCTGTAAAGCTGACAGCCTCCATAACAACCAGTGACAGGTGGGCAGGAGAAGGGGTAGCGTCGTGCACTGACTGCTTCTTTACACCAAGTTTGAGTTGGTCCTACCTACCTCCAGTATTAATAACTTTGAACTGGAGGTAGTTCTTTTGGATTTGGTGTAGACATAGCGCCATTTTGTAAAAGTAGCACTATTAAGAACTAACTGAATCTGCTACATGTGCTGCTAAAGCTAACGAAACTGGCAGCAGGGCTTTTTGAAATTGGTGCTGGACTTTTTAAAGGGCCATTCCACCAGAATTCTATTATTTAATTCCCCTATACTTCTGTGAGAAATCTGTAACCAACAGATTTAAAAGAAATATAAAATGAGATCCTGCATTGGGTCTCCATTACATGAAGGTGCACTAAGAGCCAACATGGATCCCAGTGCGGACAAACCTTCTAGACCCACCAACCTGTTCTAATGTTCTAAGTGTAAAAATAAAACAGTCACAACTCATTCCTACATATTTCTAAAGTTCTGCTATTTGGTTAATTTTTTGACCAATATAGATAAACAATAGTTACCCTGTTTCTATTTGCACTGCAGCCATCCTTGACAAGTAAAGGACGAGGAATTCCTGTTTAGTTCATGCACCCACCCTCCTTTCAAACACCATAAAGCAAATGGTACTGGGGGGATAAAATGTGCCCCTTTTATAGTGAACATACATACACCCTCCATGCTAGTGAAGCTGTTCTGCCACCCACCAGCTGCCCTTGTTTTCCATGGTTTGCCCTTGTTTTTTTGAACAGTTGTCCTTAAAAATACATTCTGTATTCACTGGCAGCCCTGCCATAGATTTTTCTGGGATGGCTTCCAAATATGTATTTATTAGTTAGAAAGCGTCAAAATGTTACCAATGCAATCCACCATAAACAAGAATCACTTCTACAGCAGATGCATCTAAAGAGTGTCCCTGGATTGCTAAACACAGGGGTGCTGAGATAGGAAGGTTACACTTAAAAATCTCGGAAAATGGCCCTGGGGCTCTCGAACACTTTCCCTCTTACATCCTAATCCTAAATCGACAGTAGTGGGAGCTCCAGAACTTGGAGATGTAACTGATGTTCTGTGGCTGCCCCACTATTATATTACATGGCAGTCATACGTGAAAAATATAACATAGATCAATATGCAATTAATTTTGCAGTAGCAAAGCAGAGGTACCTAATTTTAAAAACGTTTAATATAGCTTGAATACAGTAGTATTTAATGCATTTTCTTTCTTGGATCAATAGACGATTTGATAAACTTAGTAAGCTTGTCTTTAAAAAAGAAAATTTTCCATTTTTACTTTCATTACTCTACTTTTTCACATATGCAGTGCCTGAATGGGAAATTATGAAATTGGTAAGGCTTTTATCATGGTCATGTAGATTTATTATGACTGGTTAAATCATTGAGTTAGTTCTCTCCACGTTCAAAAATGTGTTCAAAAATGAGTTTTGTCTTAAACTAAAAAACATTTGGCATTTATTAAATGTACTCAACATTTCACATTTTTTCACTGAAAAATATACTTGGAATCTTATGTCAAAGTAAAAGTATTACAAGAAAGTCACATATTTCCGTTTGTGATTCTTTTTTTTTTTTTATAAATTCTTTATTTTTGTTTTTTCCACAATAATAGTAGTACAATATTACATATGAGTACATCAACACCTACATCTTTTATTTTACAAATATTATCTTCTTGAAAATCGCCAATTACTATCACCTTTATAACGAAATTATGTTGTCTTTAGGCAAAAAGCTCATAATTTCATCTTGCCTTCTTATTATTCTAATACATACCCGTAATAATTCCTACTCTTATTACATTTTCCTTAACCAGGGATAGCCCTGGTTATCCTCCAAAGCCAAAACAAAACACCCAAAAAAAAAAAAAAAGAGACACAGAAGAAGAAAAAAGAGAACAAAATAAATAAATAAATAAATAAATTAATTAATTAAAAATTAATATTATGCCCCATCATACCGTCCACACCTCCCCCCCGCTAGAAATTTTGTTTCGGGATTCTGCTCCCTGTATGTAATATAGGGAGTCCAGACTTCCCGATACCTGTCTTCTTGCTCTCTCAGCGTCATGGTAAGATTTTCCATTTGTTGGATCTCTGTTATTCTGCTAATCCATTGTAATTTAGTCTGAGTTACCGTGCTTTTCCAGAGTGCCGGGATACAAGCTTTTGCTGCTGTAAGCAGGTGCCTTAAGAGAGATTTTTTATATTTATCAATAGATAATGGAATATCATGCAGCAAAAAAGCTGCCGGGTTTTCACCAAGAGACACACCTGTAATTTCTTTAACTGTTTCAGAGACCATTTTCCAGAATTCTTTCAATCCAGTACATTACCAGAATATGTGTAACATGGTGCCCTCCGCACCCTGGCAGCGCCAACATAGATTGGATATTTGTGGGAATATCCGATTTAAGACTTCTGGGGTTCTATACCACCTAGTCAAAATTTTATACCCCCCTTCTTGATATCTGGTTGCCATTGACGCCTTGTGCGTAAACATAAAGATCTTATTTTTCTGTGTCTCCGAGAACGTAACCCCGAGGTCCCTCTCCTATGCTTGTATAAAGGCCAACTCTTGTGGAGCTTCTAACTCCGTCAACAATGCATACATAAAAGAGAGTGAGTGTCTCAATGTTTCACCCTTTAGGCATATCTGTTCAAACCTAGATCGGCACTATAAGACCTGGCTTAAAAGCCGAGGTGCCCAGGATTGGTATCATGGGACTTGGATGAGTCGACATCTTAGTTTTCTTAAATGTCTTTTTGATGGATTGGAGTGTAGCACCCACAATGGGGTGTCTTCTTGCCGCCTGTGGTATCTCTACCTCCCAAAGCCATGCTAATCCCTCCAGGGGTATATCGATCGTTGCTTGTTCCATATGTATCCAAGGCTTTTCCTTATGTAGTACACACCAATCCGCTACCCGTGCTAGATTTGATGCTTCATAATAACCCACCGGGTCCGGAAATCCCATCCCTCCTCTCTCCTTTGGTAATGTCAGAATATCTCTAGGTATTCTCGCTGTTTTGCCCGCCCATATGAACCTCACAAATCTTGATCTCAGGTCTCTCAGAAACCCTGAGGGAAGCTTTATTGGTAGGGTCTGGAATAAGTATAGCAATCTCGGCATTACATTCATTTTGATGATGTTAATCCTACCAAACCACGTTAAGACTTCTTTGTCCCACCGCTGAAAATCTAATTTAATCTGTCGTACCAATGGGGCAAAGTTAAGTTCAAACACTCTTTTAAGCTTATTCGGTATTTTAGTCCCTAGATAGCATATATGTGAATCCGTCCATCTAAAAGCAAAGTGATCCGAAAGCTGATGTTGTAACGCAGTATTCACTTCCACACCCATCGCTTCAGACTTACTATAGTTTACCTTGAAATTGGATACCCCTCCATATATGCGTCATTTCGATAATAAAGATGGTAAGGATACAACTGGAGAGGTTATAAAGAATAGCAAGTCATCCGCATATGCGGCCAATTTATGTTCTTCCCCTTTTATTGAAATGCCCCTAATGTCTGAGTTGGCCCGTATTGTTCTCAAAAAGGGTTCAAGTGTGAGAATAAATATGATAGGCGAGAGTGGACATCCCTGCCGCGTTCCATTATTTATAGCGAATGATTCAGACATTGTATCATTAATCTTCACCCTTGCTTTAGGATATGAGTACAGACTAGAAATCCAGTTCTGCATCCCACTTTTCAATCCTATATGCTGTAACGTGGCTCTCAGGAATGTCCAGTCTACCCTATCAAATGCTTTTTCTGCATCAGTGGATATAAGCACTAGGGGTTTTTGATAATATTGAGATATATATATGGCATTTAGAACCCTTTGCGTGTTTTCTTTACCCTCTCCATTAGGGGTAAACCCTACTTGATCCTGATGCACTAGAGCGGAGATGTATGTCAATAATCTATTAGCGAGTATTTTTGTAAAGATCTTAAGGTCTACGTTTAGCAACGAGATTGGACGATAGCTAGCACATAGGGCTGGGTCCTTTCCCTCCTTCGGAATTACTGTTATGTGGGCCATTAATGTTTCCACAGGCATCGTTTGCCCATCGCGTATTGAGTTAAAAGCAGCTAGGAATTTAGGTGCCAGTTTTTCCGAGAAGGTCTTATAATACAGCAAGATGTACCCATCGGGACCTGGGGCCTTACCTGGCTTCAGCGATTTCAGGGCTTCTGAAAATTCTTCTATTGTAATTGGGCCATCTATGTCTCCTGCTCCTTCTTCAGGTATCTTAGGCATTCCTGAAGCCAATATGTATTCTTTTGCAGACTCCCATCTATTAGATGTTCTTTAAGTAGGCAGTTGGCCCTCTATCTGATATAGGTTGGCATAATAATCCCTAAATGCCTTCGCAATTGCCTGTGAGGAGCTGACTAACGTATCTCCCTGGGTTTTAATACGCTTAATATGATTCCGAGCTCTTGTCTCTCTGAGCGCATTTGCTAGCACCCTGCTAGGCTTATTTCCGTATTCATAGTATACTCGCTTACACCGGGACAGCTTAGCTTTTGCTTTATCTATTAATAATAGATTTAATTCATCCCGTAAGCCCGAAAGTTTCTCCTCTGTCTGTTGTGCATGAGATTTCTTGTGTGCCTGTTCGAGTATATGGATTTCTCCAAGCAGGGTGTCCAGCTTAGCGCCGAGAGAGCGTTTCCTATGAGCTCCTAAAGATATGAGGATTCCTCTAATGTAACATTTATGCGCTTCCCATCTGCAAAATGAGGTTGTTTCCCCTGATTTATTGTTTATAAAGAAGGATTCCAATTCCTGAGCTATCTGATTCTCATACTCTGGTTCCTTCAGGAGTGTCTCATTCAACTTCCAGTTCCATTCCCGGGGGCTTATGTCTCCCCATTCTAAAACACAATTAGTTGGTGCGTGGTCCGATAATGTAAATGAGCCTATGGAAGCCTCCAATATACACGACAGTGCATTCTGCGATAGAAAAACATATTCTAGTATATGTCTTATGTTTAGCTGAAAAAAAAGTATAATCTCTGTCGTGTGCATGGAGGGTCCTCCAAGTGTCCATTAATTGCAAGTCTTGTAGCAATCTCTTAGCTCTGCGCAGTTTTATATAAGATAAATGAGACACTCCCTTTGAGACATCCAGAGCAGGATCCAATGCCATGTTCAGATCCCCTCCTATCATCAGAATCCCCTCTTTATTTTGATGTACCAAATTCAGATATGTCTCAAGAGCTGAGACTTGATCCTCATTTGGTAGATACAAGTTTACTAACGTAACCTATTGTTCACATAGAAATCCTTTTACAATAAGAAGACGACCTGCCTCGTCCGTAATTATCTTGGATTCTTTCCATGGTATCTGATTTGAAATCATAATTGAAACCCCATTCGCCTTTGCGGTCTGGGAGGCACCATGGTACACTATAGGAAATCTGCGATTCCCCAATTTTGGAATGTTATCATTTCTAAACTGTGTCTCTTGTAAAAAAATGATTTTGGATTTCAGCCTCCTCAGTTCAGTTAATAATCTGGTGCGTTTCTCTGGACTATTTAGCCCCTTCACATTATAGGAGGTCAGAGTTATCCTAGTCATTTTGCCCTTTAATTCTAGCAAGTCACCAGTGTAAGGGGAATGTGGGGGAAGAGGGACGGTACAATAAGGCAACCCTACCCAACAAAAAAAAAAAAAAAAGGAAAAACAAATTCAAAGAGCTGTTTCTCAGGGTCTGGCTAGATGTCCAAGCCCCTGAGTAATGTATAATCTAAGCTATAGCCGGCTTTATGCAACTGCAAGGCTGCCTGCTATTTGCTTAGTAAAAGAAATTAGAATGTTAAACGCCTCCGACTTCCCTCCACTTGGAGGAGAGGCGTATAAATTTGGGGAGAGTGAATAAGCCCAGCAGAGATCAGAGCTATAGTATCTATCCACATGCACCCTATATCCGCTTGCAACCCTGTGTAAATATCACCACTTTTTTTTGCCTGTATATCACATTCCTTATCTTATCCATTTAGGCCTCTTGCAAGTTGGCCCCCTTACCCATTGTTTGCTCATAACCATCAGACGAATTCCATCATCCCCCCAATATATATTAATACTTTACTGAAAATCCTATCACACATTTTTTATCTCCTACTAATACATATTAAGGTGATCTCCCAGGCCCACAAGGAAAAAAAACAAAAAACAAAAAAAAAAAACAGAAACCGAAAATACCCCATCCGACCTCTATTATTAGGCCTTGGCGAGACGGCAAATATTCAAACTATCTCAACCCCTACTTCTTCCAGTTCATACAGGTTTTCTTAAATGTGGGATTTTCTTCCCATACCAGGATATTAAAACATGCTATTCTACCAATGAGGGAGCAGGGGTACTGAGTAACTTTCTAGGAGGATACACCTTCCCTACTATTTTACCTCCTAACTCCTGTGACGGTGCATCAAGTGCTATACTCTCGTATTCCACCCAACGTGAAACTAACTCACAGCAAACATAAAAAAGATAAAAAAACACAAAAAACAAGAAAAAACACTACTCTCTATCTTGTGCAACCACTACCTTATATAGGACATCCATCACTACTCACATATTCCTATGCTGACAGACATAGCAAAAATTCTTGCTTATCAATCGTGAATTGTGATATATGATATGTGATATGTGTTATTTATTATTAGTCCTCTACTCCATTCGGGCTACCAAAAAAAAAAAAGTGCCATTCTAGCCCCTCCTCCTATATCCCCTCCCCCGCCCCTACCATTCTTATATTCCCCTCCTACTAGTACCTTCTAAGTTCTACATGTACCCCTCCCCCATCTTCCCCGTCCGGGGCTACACCCTGGTTCTCTGTTGCCCATCCTATCGCAAAGGACCCATTACATTTTTATTCCCCTTCAAGGGGGGGAGAAAAAAAAAAAAAAAACAATCTTCCCCCTTTCTTCCCTCTTCTTCTCCCTCCCTCCTTCCTCCCCCCTCTCCTCTTCCTCTTCCCTCCCTTTTTACCCAAAAACAAAACCGTACCCCCCACCCCCACAAAAGCTCATACAACTCATAAGTATATACATAGATAGATCCCCGTACATGATTTTATCAAACAGACTATGACCCTCTCGCAAATTCCATAAACCTCTGGTAAACCAACGAGAGGGAAGGGAGGAGGGGGAGACAAAGAGAAAAAAAAAAAGAATTTTCTCGCCATACTGAGAAAGATATGTGAGTGGGAGATGTGGGAAGGAAAAAAAAAAAGGGAAAAATCCCCATACCATGTATACAGAGCATACTTTCTATACCATGCATCAACCCTCCCCCTCCCACCCTCCTCCCTTAAAGAAAAAAACATTAAAAAAAACAAAAAAACAAAAAAAAAAAAACACAAAAAAAATGTTTTCCCTTCGTGGGATCATCTATCTGTTCATTTCTTATTCCTGTGATGGGTTGCGACCCCATGTATGCTGCATTTTCCCTTAACCACGTCTGTTGCTCTCCCACTGCCATTGCAGTTGTTGGATGGGTTACTCTATTAGTGTTGGTAATTCTGTCCAATTAGGGACCTCGATGGCCTCTGCACCCAAAAAATGAAAAAGGTCTGGAAGTTGTGCAGGGTCTCTTAGGTTGAAGCTTCGCCCCCCTTTTTTAATTATTACTGCAAGTGGGTAGCCCCATCTATTTGTGGCTCCTTTACAGAGTAAATAGTCCAAAAGGGGCTTTAAAATGCATCTCCTGATTTTGGTTTGTCTACACAGGTCTGGATATATTTGTATTTCAGCCCCCTCATACTTCACTGTTCCCTCTTGCCATGCAGCTCTAAGTATGTTCTCCTTTATCCTGAAGAAGTGTACATTACACAGGACATCCCGTGGATTAGTCTGTGCCGGGTTACGAGTCGTGGGAACCTTATGTACGCGATCAAGCTCAATAGGAGTATTCGGGGGTTCTTCAACACTTGATTTAAAATGGCCGTCACTATATCTCTTAGAGTGGGTCCCTCGATATCCTCCGGTACCCCCTTAATCCGAATATTATTCCTCCTACTCCTATTTTCTGATTCCTCAGACTGTAGTTGTAGCATAACCAATCGCTCGTGTTGCTTTTGCAATTTTTCTTCAATCATCTCTAACCGTGTATCTGATGTACCTTGCAGCTTTTCACTCTGTCATCTACCGCCACTACATTGGCACGCACCTCCTCCATCTCCTCCCTTAGTGCTCCCGTTATACTGACCAGGAGTTTATGGATGTCATCTTTAGTAGGGAGAGCCTGAATAAGCTGTCTAATGTCCGGCTCTAGCCCCTGCTCCTGTGTCTGTATATTATATGCAGTGTACGAGCATACCTGAACCTCTTCATTTATAGCTGTATGAGTTGCTGATGAGGACTCCGCTTCTACTACTCCCATTGGTGTAGACGATCCACCCCTCTGTAGCAAAGAAACAGCTGGTGCCTGTAGTGATATCTCCGACAACGGCTCCTTTGTCAGAGCCATACTGACGCTGGCTGTTCCAGATCTCTCTTCACCGTCAGGTATCGGGTGATGTACGAGTGTTTGGGAGTGTACGGCACTCCTGCACTCCTACCCCGCCTCGACGTGTACTGTGTGGGTCTGGTGAGTTTCAGCTGGTCTGCTGGAGGGTGCGCTGTGATACCGCTATGCTCCAGTCTCCATTGCTCTCACGCTGCCATGCTTAGACCACTCCCCCCGGAACACGGAAGTCCCCGTTTGTGATTCTTTATTAGCTACTGAGCTGGTATTTCTCTATAGCACAAAAGAGCTGATGCCAGAATAATTTCTAATACATTTCATGATCTGTTAAAAAACAACAATGGGAAGTAGCACAGGTTATAGTACGGCGATAAGCAATGCAAGTTCATATGATAGTCCTTTGAGCATATGCAGCTCTATGTGAAGATGTGCAGTCTGCATTAGCAGGACAGCCTTGTAGGGGGAGTTGAAGCCACTCCAGATATGTGAAAAGAGAAAAGAAAGCACCTATTTTTTAATCAACAATTTTTTCTGTTTGTGTATCACAATATCCATTATTAACATTATGTAATTGCTTCTAAAAAGTTATAGTGAAGTATATACATATATACACATTTTATCCTTTTCCCATAACCACAGTGATCCTTTACTATGATTATATTGCTCCTGTGTCTGTACAGCCAGTAATATCAAACATTACCACCAGGTGGCTGTGCCATTGAGGCATATACTGTAAATAGACCACACACAGCCCTTACACCGTAGCTTGAGAAAGGAGCGCGCTTTACCGTGCATGCTCTGAAACATGTCGCTTTGCGGCAGTACAGCCACTATACTGAATTCTGCACTCCAGCCCTCTCTGTGACTGTTCGTCCGCGCTCCAAGCCTCGTTTTGGATCCCACCTGAATACCGGAAGTCTCCTGTGGATCAGGACGCCAGCAGCATGGAGCAATAGAGTCTAATACCATCCGGACAGCAGAGATCATTTGTGACTACACTGGACTCCTACGCTTGACATACAGATATATGCATAGGCCCCATTCAATAGCTTGTGAGTGTGGCCATATGGGTGAGGTTCAAAAATATCCCTGCAGGACTTTTGATAAGACTCTCAACTGGCACAGGAATATTTATTATAACGAGGACAGAAACACCTCCAAGAAGGTCTTGCTTAGTAATGAGATTATTTATGTGTTTTTTTTTAGCCCAATAGATTTTTCAGATTACAATTATAAACACCAGTTGCACTGCAAACACATTTAGCTTAAAATATTTAGGAAAAATAATTTTACACTGACCTTTCTGCTAAGTACTGTGAAACCTGTTGCGCTTACTCACTGTATACACAGCACTAGTTATTTCTCCCACAAAATATGTTAGAATTACTGTGCCACAAAGTGAGAATCTATCAGACACATATAAACCTCAGAACATGCATTAAAAAAAAAAAAAAAACTCTTTTCTATTACATATGTTTATCTGCATACAGCCTACCTTAACCACTTCAGCCCCGGAAGATTTTACCTCCTAATGACAGAGCATTTTTTGCGACTCGGCACTGCGTCGCTTTAACTGACAATTGCGCGGATGTGCGACGTTGTACCCTAACAAAATTGATGTCCATTTTTTCCCACAAATAGAGCTTTCTTTTGGCGGTATTTGATCACCTCTGCAGTTTTTATTTGAAAAAAAGCCATATTTTTTACTTTTTGCTATAGTAAATATCCCCAAAAAATGTATAAAAAACAAATTTATTTCACAGTTTAGGCCGATGTGTATTCTTCTACATATTTTTGGTAAAAAAATCGTAATAAGTGGATATTGATTGGTTTGCGCAAAAGTTATAGCGTCTACAAAATAGGTAATAGATTTATGGCATTTTTATTATTATTTTTTGTTCTTAGTAATGGCGGCGATCTGGGATTTTTATCATGACTGCGACATTGCGGCGAACAGATCGGACACTTTTGACACTATTTTGGGACCATTGACATTTATACAGCGATCAGAGCTAAAAATAGCCACTGATTACTGTGTAAAAGTCACTGGCAGGGAAGGGGTTAAACACTAGGGGGTGATCAAGGGGTTAAATGTGTTCCCTCAGCGTTTTCTAACTGTAGGGGGGGTGGACTACCTAGGAAATGACAGAGATCACTGCTGACAGGGAGCAGTAGATCCATGTCATGTCACTAGGCAGAACAGGGAAATGCCTTGTTTACATAGGACATATAAAACAAAAAGCAGCGCTCTATGGGACCAGTGTAAGAACTTGAAAACCTTAGGTCAAGTTAAGTTAATTTATTTGATGCACACTTGGAAAAATTAAAAACAACTCCCAATGGTAATGAGATTGTAGAAGTTTGCAAAAGCAATAATAAAACCAATTGCCTTTGTTGATATATTGTGAAGAAAATATGTACACGATACCACCAAAAAGCCCAGATGACGAGGTGTTACTCCCAGTCCTTTTTTTATTTCTTGCATGAGGTATGCCCTTTAAATTTTGTACCAAACTCAAAGGGTCTAGTGTACCTTTTTGGAGGGGGACTGTATGCATTTTTTTTTCATTCTTTTTTTCATTCTTGCTGTATGATTAGCTACAGGAAAAGTGACATTTACAAAGAAAAGAAATGCTGGTTTGCTTTTCTCTGAGGATCCTTCATCAAACAAGGTGAATTAAAATAATTCAATATAATTGAAATATACTGTATAATATCAATATAATTTATATAATAATTTCAATATAATTAAAAGATTTTTTTGGTTTGACCAGTCCCTGCATTATTGTTTCAATTGCCATAACAATGTGCTTATGCTTGACACAAACTTTTACAAGAAAAGGTATGCCAACCACATGCAAATATAAAAGTTAGATAAGATTGGATCACAGAAGAATCTTGTGGCTTGAGTCAGCAATGAACTACAAATTATGAGTCAGTAATTTGGAAAACCCTGTAGCAGTCAACAAAGTCAAAATGCTCTCATATACAGTGGATCAAATAATAATCTAAAATTTTCCTAAAAGAAGAGTAAAATTCTCCAGAAAGAAGTTTCAGACATATTGTTGTTAGCAGAACCCTTAAAATACTGCAGCTAGTGTCTTCCGGCACACTAAGAAGAAAGCAATTTCTAATACACATGAGAGGGAATAGCTTCTTTACCAAAGGCAAGAGAGAGAGAAAGAACTAATGTCAAAAAATCCACCAGTGATAAACTGAAGCACCTGTTTTCTAATAATTGCAGAGAACTGGCATAGTTTCTAATCCATATAAAGACTGGAGTAACCTGTGGAAAAAGCTGAGCTGATTAGTTCATAAGCAAAGAACCTAAACACAAAAATTCACCATTTTAATATAAAAACTGTGGTGTAACTGTACAGACTGTAGTGCAAACCTTTAAAGCGTTTCTAAAAAAAAAAAAAAAAAAAAAAAAAAAGCAGCTTACATTGCAGCTTACCAATTTTTAAACATGATGGAATTTTTTTCCTTTATTTTTACCTGGTGATCCAGCCAGTAATTTGTTATTTTTCAATTTCCTTTAACAGACCATGCTCTCTAGAAAAAGTGGCATTTAGAGGGTTGAGACAAACCATTTTAAAAACTTGCTGTAACTGATTAAAAAGTGTTATGCCGCGTACACACGAGCGGATTTTACGGCAGACTTTGCCCGGCGGACGGGATTTCGTCGGACAATTCGATCGCGTGTGGGCTCCAGCGGACTTTGTTTTCTCAAAAGTTGGACGGACTTCGATTTTTTTTTTTAATTCTTTATTTAATATTTTATCAATACAAAACCAACCCCACCGGTAAAAATTACAAATTACATTACCAAAATACAACACGTTACTATCGTTCTCCCCAAAACCCCTCCCACCCCCCCACCCCCCGTTCCTGCAGAAGGTTACATTGGAGACAGCCTACACAACTGTTCCACCCAGTCTCAACTTGATCTCCCGATCTTCATGCAACATTTAGAATCTCATCCAGGTAACTCCAGGTCTTTTTCAATTTTTGCCAACCTGCCCATTTGCCAATCCGTTCCTCACCCTCATCAGGTACCAATCCCCTACTGTCCAAACTCTCGACATTGTATACCTCATTTATACAAAGAAGCCAATCTCGAGTGTTTGGACTAGCCGGATCGAACCATTTCGTTGCTATCTGCTTCTTGGCCTTATAGGCATTATAGGGACAATAGAAGATTGGTATCCCTTCACCGACTTCGCCGTACCGTGGAATAGACATACCCAAGGATCCTCTACAATGACTTCCTCTGTAATTTCCCTAATCAATATTATAATTTTTTCCCAGAATGTTTTGATAATAGGACACTCCCACCAAATGTGGGCCCTTGTTCCTAAACAAACCCACCCCCTCCAACATGTATCGGATTTAGTACTATCGATTTTGCTTAACTTGTCTGGGGTGGCATACGATCTTGCAAGACACTTGTAATGAATTTCAGTTCTCTTGGTATCAAGTGCTGAATAATGTACCAACTTCAATATCTTCTCCGACGTGGATTTACTGCATTGTGACCCTAGCTCCCGCTCCCACTTTTTGATGTAAGGAGGCACCTCCAGCTCCGACCCCTCCCCCAGAATCCTATAAATATGCGCAATAGAACCACCTGCTTGCTCCCTCACACAGAGCTGCTCGAGTGGTCTATACTCCTCCTCGCTTCTGAGTGGTTTCAGTAGTTTATCTATGAAATGCGAAAGCTGGAGATACCTCCACACATCCATCACCCACAACCCCGATTCAGCCCTTAATTCGGCAAATGTGCGTAATCTCCCCTTATTTGAAACATTTTTTAGTTGAATACAATCCTCTTTTATCCAATTCCCTCCCACCTCCCTCATCCCAGGCTCAAAAAATATATTATCTTTCATATAAATCAAAGGTTAGTTATGTGTCCACTTGTTCTGAATGTGTATCAAGTCCCAAAATTTGAGAATGTTTCGTGTCAATTCCGCTGTGTTTGTGCCCAGTGCTCTATATTTTGGGGGATTCCAAATAATATGACCTAAATCCGTGTTACTCAAATAATGCTCTATATTGACCCATCTCTTCTCCGAATCCTTTTTTGACCATTCAATAACGCGTGACAATATTACTGAAAAATAATACTTATTGAAGTCGGGTAGAGCTAGTCCACCTTTTTCTTCCCCCTACTCAGAACTGCGTAGGAGATACGTGGCTTTTTGCCACCCCAGACATATCTTGCTATCGAGCTTCGTAGAGCTCTTAAGTAATACTGAGGGGGTGGGATAGGCAACATCTGAAATTTATACAGTATTTTGGGTGCCAATATCATTTTAACCGCATTCACACACCCGAGCCATGAAAGAGGCCTTGATGATAATCTTCTAGCTTCCTGCCTAATCTCATCCAGCAGCGGGATATAATTTTTTAAGTACAGTTTTTTAAATGTGTTAGATAATTTTATCCCTAAATACTTAATTTCCTTTTTCCAGGGGAAAACCACCTGTGCAAGGTGGGCTTCCTCTTGTTTTCCCACACTGATATTCAGGATCTCCGACTTCCTCAAATTTATTTTAAAATTAGAGATTTCCCCATATCTTCTAAGGATCCGTAGCACATTTGGGAGAGTGATTCTGGGATTCGCAATAAAGAACATTACATCGTCAGCAAATGCCGCGAGTTTATGTTCCTCTGCTCCTATCTTCACCCCACTACAGTCTGGGTTATTACGAATAGTGGCTAGGAGAGGCTCGAGGGACAAGACGAACAGAAGAGGGGATAGAGGGCACCCCTGTCTAGTGCTGTTTTCCATATTGAAGGGTTTTGAGAAAACCCCATTAACCCTAACGGAAGCCATAGGGTTGTTGTATAGTGCCTTGACCCAAGAAATATACCTCGGGCCCACCCCCATTACTTCCAAAGTTTTCATCATGAACCCCCAGTCTACCCTGTCAAACGCTTTTTCCGTGTCCACTGACAGGAATAGAACTGGGGGCCTATCCCGTTTACTAGATTCCAACAGAAGTGCTGCTCGAAGCCCATTATCCCTGCTCTGTCTCCCAGGCACAAAACCGGCCTTGTCAGCATGTACAAGGGTGGTCATTTTATCCTTCAATCTACTTGCCAGCACTTTCGCATAGAGTTTAATGTCTGCATTCAGCAGCGAGATGGGTCTATAACTCGAACAGAGCCTAGCATTTTTCCCTTCTTTTAGTATCAATGTGATCGAAGCCGTTAAAGCTTCTCTCCCCATTTCACAATTGGCACCCAACTCATTCCAATAATGGCAGAGCCTAGGAACGAGGATGTATTTCAATTTTTCCAGGTATAGAGTAGTAAAACCATCTGGACCTGGGCTCTTGCCCTTTGGAGAATTTTTCAGGGCTGCCAAGATTTCCTCTTCCCCTATAGGTCTATCAAGGGTAGATCTCTCTTCCTCGGTTAACTCCGCACCCCCCGCCCCCCTCAAAAATTCCTCGGCCCTCCCCATATGAGTTGGGTCGCCTACTCTGTATTGCCCGATGGAGTATAGGGCCTCGTAAAACTTTTTAAACTCATTTGCTATGCCTTTACTAGTCACTATTAACTCCCCTTTTTTGTTTTGTATTTTTTCAATAAAGTTCTGATCCCTTTTCTTTCTCACTAATCTGGCCAGATGTTTACTCGACTTATTCGCCCAGAGATAGTTATCCTTTGTTTTCCTATTGAGAGCTCTTTTGGAATCCTGTTCCATAGCGTCCCTCAGCTCCTCCCTTTTAGCGGCTAGTTGGCGGAAGCCGTCCTGATTCTGACCCTTCGACTTTTTATGGGACTGTTCCAGTAAGAAAATGTCCTCGATCAACCTTTCCCTTTCTTCCTTTCTCTTTTTTTTTAACCCTGCTCCTAAGGAAATAAGGACCCCGCTGATATACGCTTTATGCGCTTCCCATACAATGGAAGAGGAAACCTCTCCTGTATCATTTGATTTGAAGAAAAAATCAGCTTCTTCCTGGACCTTTTCTAATATTTTTGGATCCTTCAGCAAGTATTCATTCAACTTCCACGAGAAGGGTAGCCTTTCCCTATCCGGGAACCTCACCCTCATCGTGACTGGTGAATGATCTGAGAGAGATAAGATTTCTATTCTGGTTTCCTCCACCCACTCCAGGAGACTATGGTCCACAAATATGTAATCTAATCTTGAATACGTCCCATGCACAGGGGAGAAGAAGGTGTAGTCTCTATCCTTAGCATATTGCAGCCGCCATGCGTCCATCAGTTGGCAGCAAAACAGCCGCCGCCCGATTGCGCTAATTAGGCCTTCCTTATCCCCTGGGCCGGGGATGTACTATCCAGATCAGGATCGAGGCAAAAGTTAAGGTCCCCCGCCAACACTACTTCCCCCTCCCTAAAGTTCACCAGCTTCGTCGGCACCTGTCCCAGAAATACAGTTGGGTTTTTATTAGGACAATAAACGTTCGCTAAAGTAAACGCTTTATTCCCTATATTACCCTTCAAAAAAATATAACGACCATCCGGGTCCATCACCCTATCTACCAGTGAAAAGTTAGAGGCCTTCGAGAACCCTATTGCTACTCCCTTCGATCTCTTAATAGGCATATCGCCATAGAACCATTGGGGCAGACCTGGGGAGAACAGCCTAATTCTAGAATCTAAGGCCAGATGGGTCTCCTGAAGAAAAACTATATCGGCTCCATAGTGTTGAAGTTCCTTTAGTATTTTATGTCTTTTTGTAGGCGAGTTTAATCCTTTCACATTATATGATAAAAATTTGAGATCAGGTATTTCACTCAATCTATCCCTTCTCACCTTCCGGCTGCTCCACTGAAACCCACCCTGCAGGAACACCCTTCCCCTCCCCCCTCCTCCCTCCCTCCACCTCTCCCACCCTCACTTCCACCCCTACCCCCCCTCCCCCACCCCCCGGCTGCAACCCAGCCCCAAGCCCGCACGTAGAGGACACTCCTAGTCCCATACTGCGCGCTTCCTTCCTAGGGGTGTCGCTCCGATGACGGCTCCCGGTACCCCCTCCATCCTAAAATAGGGCGGAGGGTGGTAGGGAAGGCAGAGAACCAGCACCCCGACCAGGCACAACAACCTCCCCATACCCCCCACCCAGCAGCAGCTTAATCCTGAGTCCATACATTTTAATAACTCAAGTCCAGAGTCACATCCTATGGGCTCCCCGGGACTCCTGATGGAGAGGGGAAAAAACAAACGAAAAAAAACAGACACCCCCAACCCCTCCCCCCCACCTCCCGGATGACCCACAGTTCGCCATTAACTCTCAAGCAGCGGGTCTTTGTGTTCATCGACTCTCCCTTCTTGAGGCATCAGGGATAAGTATACCCAGGCTGTCGCAAAAGTCCTGCATCTCTTCCAGAAATCTCATCTTGTAAGATTTCCCTTCCTTGACAACTATCAGGGATGTTGGGAACCCCCAGCTGTACTTCAGATTGGCCCTCCTAAGTTGTTCTAGTAGTGGCCTCATCTGCCTTCTCTGTGCCAAAGTTCCAGCAGATAGGTCTGTAAATATCTGTAGATTTTTATTTTCAAAACATATGGGGGGGCCCCCCTCAGATTCTTACAGATTTTTTCTTTATCCTCATAGGCATGGAACTTCACAATTACGTCTCTGGGAATGTCTTGTTTTATATTAGGGGGTTTCCTCACCCTATGTACCCTATCGATCCTTAGAACCTCCTCTTCACTTCTGCCCAGGATAGGGTTAAATATTTTTCTCATCTTCTCCCCCAAATCCTCATTGAGTTGTTCCGGTATGGATCTGATACACAGGTTTTGGCGCCTGCTCTGATTCTCCTGCTCTTCTATTTTGTATGCCAGCATGCGATTTTCATTCTGCATTTTCCTGACTTGCTCTTTTAGATCCAGGATCTCTTTTGCTTGCTTTCCTGATGCCTCTTCTGCTTCTTCTACTCTGTGCAGCAACTGACCCATGTCTGTGCGAACATTCATAATTTCAGCTTTTATAACGCTTTCAAGTTTGGCGAACATTTCCAGCATTTCTGTTTTATTTGGTGCGAGCTCCGTACTTCTTTGCTCTTCCATAACGCAGCTAGCGTATGCTCCTTCTGGCTCAAGATCCTCCTAGGTCCTGTCCCTCTGTCCCCCCTTTTGTTTCTGCTGGTCTTTCTTCTTGTCTTTTGTTCCTGACTGTTTCATGTCCATTCCGGGGCTCTTTAGACTTGCTTCTTTAAGGTATTTTTGTATAGAGCTGGAATTGAGACTCTCCCTTGGGTTCTTAGGCTCTGTTGCTCTTTGAGACCGACCTCTCATACTTCAGCTTACGGACGGACTTCGATTTGAAACATGTTTCAAATCATTCCAACAGACTCGAGTCTGGTTGAAAAGTCTGCTCGTCTGTATGCTAGTTCGACGGACAAAAAGCCACGCTAGGGCAGCTATTGGCTACTGGCTATGAACTTCCTTATTTTAGTCCGGTCGTACGTCATCACGTACGAATTTGACGGACTTTGGTTGATTGTGTGTAGGCAAGTCCGTTCATTCAGAAAGTCTGTCGTAAAATCCGTTGAAAAGTCCGCCGGGCAAAGTCTGCCGTAAAGTCCGCTCGTGTGTACGCGGCATTAGGCTCCATTCAAACTTGTGTGACTTGTCATGCAACTTTGAACATCAGAGTTGCATGACAAGTCGTTCTGCATGTTTTCCAATGATACCCATTTATATATGCGCAACTTAAAGTTGCAGCAACTTCAGAGTAGTTCATGCACTACATTTGTCTGACTTTCATGCAACTTGAGGGCCATAGACTTCAATGTTAAAGTCATACCTGAATCTTATACAATTCAACTTGTGTGCAACAGTTGTCCATTATCACTGGTCAAAGCCAAAGTGGTATCCAAGTTGCACCCATCCAAAGTTGCGTCAAAGTCAGTGCAACTTTGGAGTCATACAAGTGTGAATAGAGTCTTAGGCCCCTTTCATACTTGTGTGACTTTTCCTGCGACTTTGGACATCAGAGTCACATGGCAAGTCGTACCCCATGATTCCCAAAAATAAGCATCCATATCTGTGTGACTTCAAGTCGCACCTACTGCAAAGTAGTCCCTGTACTACTTTGGTCTGACCTTGATGCGAGTTTAGGTCCATAGACCTCAAGTTTACACAGGCATTCCCTGAAATCGTGGCAAAATAGCTCCAAAATAGCTTCAAAATTGTGGTAAAATCGTGCAACTTTCAAGTCGCGGCAGTGTGAAAGGGGCCTTAGCTGGAGTTTGACTTTAATATCTTAATCAATGTCCATGTTAATTAAGGATGGGCTCAGGCGTGTTTGCAGCTCCACATGCCTGAGCCAGCCAGAAAGCTTACACTGCGCAGCGCTAATCACAGGCAGTGAGACATTTCCCGTGCTGTGCAGTCATGGATCGGGAAATGTCTCACTGCCTGTGATTAGCGCTGCGCAGTGTAAACTTCCTGGTGGGCGCGGGCATGTGGAGCTGTGAACACGCCTGAGCCCATCCTTAATGTTAATTTGCTAGTGCACCTAACATTACCCTCCCCCCATATTAAGAGTGGTGAAACCAGTCAGGGAGCAGCACTGCTGGAGCTGAGGGACTCCCCTATCTGCCAGAGGAAGAATTCCTCCAGTGAGAGTGGGGGGGGGGAAGCGAAGGGAAAGGAAAGACAGATTCTGGTGGTAGGGGACTCAATTCTCAGAAGGACAGAGAGGGCAATCGGTGACAAAGACCTGAAGCGTCGAACTGTATGCTGTCTACCGGACGCTCAGGTTCGGCACATCATGGATCTGGTGGACAGATTACTGTGACGGGCTGGGGAAGACCCGGCTGTCATGGTGCATGTTGGCACCAATGACAAAGTCAGAGGCAGATTCAGTGACCTAAAGAAAGATTTTAGGGACTTAGGAGCTAAATTGAGAAAAGGACCTCCAAGGTAGTATTCTCAGAAATACTACCGGTACCTCGAGCCACACCAGAAAGGCAGAGGGAGAATAGGGAAGTAAACAAGTGGCTGAGGAGCTGATGTAGTAAGGAGGGGTTTGGGTTCCTGGAGAACTGGGCCGACTTCTCAGTCGGTCACCAGTTCTATAGAAGGGACGGACTGTACCTAAATGAGGAGGGGGCAGATCTGCTAGGAGTGAAGATGGCCGAAAAGTTAGAGGGGCCTTTAAGGCGACGGGGGTGGGGGGGTGGGGGGGGTGGGTAGAGTCCAGAGTTAGAGATAGTCAGCGTGGAACATATTCCAGAGGATAGTTTTGGGGGCATTAATGGTAGGTTGACTAAAGCACATAAACCCAAGGTAAGTATAGTAACAAGTCCTATTTGCAATCTCGGAACACCCAATAAGAGGACAGTATGTGACCGGTCTAAACTACGTGGCATGTTCACCAATGCCAGGAGCCTGGCGGACAAGATAGAGTGAAGTCCTAAGACAGGAAATGTGTTACTGGCCAAATCTACGGTTGAAGTTAAAGAAACAAAAGCTAAAAAAAACCCTCAAAAAACAAATGGAGCCGCCACATTTAAAGTGGTATTACACCCTAAACTAAAAACGTAATATTTTGCAGCATGCCAATCATTAGATGTGGTGGCTGCATCAGTGTTCTTTTTTTAGGCTTTCTCCCTCAGTGTTCACCTGGTGATCTGGCCAGTGACACACTTCTTGTATTATGACAGCAGAATCGTTAATCTAGTCGAAGGGGAGTGTAGATGTATTAGCATATTAAGGGCCCTTTCACAATGCTCTGTAGCAGAATCATGGTAAAAGCACATATGCGTTTTTGTCGTGATTTTGCTGTGTGTTTCAGATGCATTTCCAGTGCTTTTTTAATTGCCTGCACCAATGAAAAATGGAAAAACACAAAACGTGGTGCGTTTTTGATAAGTTTTTGCTGCATTTTCGCTAATTAAAATGAGCAGCTGCGTTTTTGATGCATTTTTCAAAACCGCACCAAAGATGCATGCAGGACTTTTCAAAATGCACTGCACCCGTAGCACAGTGGTGTGCATAGGATTTAGAGGGAAACATTTTTCTTCTATTTTTTTTACAAGGTAAAAACGCTGGAAAAATGTATCAGTGTGAAGTGGCCCTTAGGGTCCATGCACACTAGGAGCAGAAGCAAATGCCAGAACCTGTGACAGAAAAAGCTGTATTGCACAAGAGTTTAGAATAGTTTAGGAGAGTTTATGGTCATTTGCGTTAATAAGCGTTTTTTCCCCAAAACATTTCCCCCTTTTTCTTCCTAAAAACTCCTCTCAAAAATTCACTTGTAAAAGGATTTTTGTTCTGCCTCTAAAGTCTCTAATGTGCATAGACACCTAGGATAACATTGAGCTGCTTCTACTGACAAAAGAAAAAAAACACAAAACTCCAGTAGAAGAAGCGTTATTTAAGCCCAGGTCAGTAATAAATTATGGACTTGTGTTATATGGCAATATGTTAAATAAACAACTACGTGCTTTACACATGTACTCCCTGCTTTGCTTGCATTGGATCTCCAAAGCAAGCAAAGCCCAATTCATTTAATGAAATCATGTGACTAAATTCTCCTCCTGTAACTAATGTTCTCTGCAGCATTATGTAGGGAAAAATGTACGGTATAATGGTTGCAGAAAAGAAAAACGGTGGTTGCAGGGAAGAAGATTGCTTAATCTATGACAGGCTTTAGTAGGTACTCTCCAAAACTCATTAGCCTGGTTTTCTAAAAGAGTAGAGGCTTTTCAATTATCAAAGTACAGTGCCTTGAAAAAGTATTCATACCCCTTTAAATTTTTCACATTTTGTCATGTTACAACCAAAAACGTAAATGTATTTTATTGGGATTTTATGTGATAGACCAACACATAGTGGCATATAATTGTGAAGTGGAAGGAAAATGATAAATTGTTTTTAACATTTTTTACAAATAAATATGTGAAAACTGTGGCGTGCATTTGTATTCAGCCCCCCTAAATCGATACTTTGTAGAACCACCTTTCGCTGCAATTACAGCTGCAAGACTTTTTGGGTATGTCTCTACCAGCTTTGCACATCTAGGGAGTGACATTTTTGCTCATTCTCATTTGCAAAATAGCTCAAGCTCTGTCAGATTGTATGGAGAGCATCTGTGAACAGCAATTTGCAAGTCTTGCCACAGATTCTCAATTGGATTTAGGTCTGGACTTTGACTGGGTCATTCTAATGCCACGTACACATGGTCAGACTTTTCGACCGGACTGGTCTGACGGACGCCGACGGACCAAATCCGGCGGAAATCCGATCATGTGTGGGCTCCACCGGATCTTTAGCGGACTTTTCCAGTCGCAAATCTGACGGACTTTAGATTTGGAACTTGCTTCAAATCTTTACATCGTAACTCCGTCGGACCCAGAAATCCGCTCGTCTGTATGCTAGTCCGACGGACAAAAATCGACGCTAGGGCAGCTATTGGCTACTGACTATCAACTTCCTTATTTTAGTCCGGTGTACGTCATCACGTACGAATCCGTCGGACTTTTGTGTGATCGTATGTAGTTAAGTCAGTTCGTTAGAAAGTCTGCCGCAAGTCCACCAAAAGTCCGTCAAAAGTCTGTCGAAAGTCTGTCGGATGGGCTGTCGGATGGGCTGTCGGACTTTTGTAGCTGAAAAGTCAGACCGTGCGTACGCGGCATTACACATGAAAATGCTTTGATCTTCAAACTACGGCCCTCCAGCTGTTACAGAACTACATGTCCCATGAGGCATTGTAAAAGTTTGACATTCACAGACATGACTAGGCATGATGGGAATTGTAGTTCCTGAACAACTGGAGGGCAATAGTTTGGAGACCCCTGATCTAAACCATTCCATTGTAGCTCTAGCTGTATGTTTAGGGTTGTTGCCCTGCTGGAAGGTGAACCTCTTCCCCAGTCTTAAGTCTTTTGCAGACTCTAACAGGTTTTCTTCTTAAATTGCCCTGTATTTGGCTCCATCCATCTTCCCATCAACTCTGACCAGCTTCCCTGTCCCTGATGAAGAAAAGCATCACCACAACGTGTTGGGTGATGTGTCAGTGTTAGTTTTCCGCCACCAATAGCGTTTTGCTTTTAGGCCAAAAAGTTCAATTTTGGTCTCATCTGACCAGAGCACCTTCTTCTACATGTTTACTGTGTCCCCCACAAGGCTTCTCGCAGACTGCAAACGGGACTTCTTATGGCTTTCTTTCAACAATGGCTTTCTTCTTGCCACTCTTCCAAAAAGGACAGATTTGTGGAGTGCACGACTAATAGTTGTACTGTGGACAGATTCTCCCGCCTAAGCTGTGGATCTCTGCAGCTCCTCCAGAGTTACAATGGGCCTCTTTGCTTCTTCTCTAATTAACGCTCTCCATCCCGACCTGTCAGTTTAGGTGGACAGCCATGTTTTGGTAGGTTTGCAGTTGTGTCATACTCTTTCCATTTTCGAATGATGGATTGAACAATGCTCTGTGAGATGTTCAAAACTTGTTTTTTTTTTTTTATTACCTAACCCTACTTTAGGCCCAGTTCACACATGTGCGGTGTGAATTGAAGCTCAGGTTTCCCTGCGAAGATAAAAATCAGTTGTTCAGCGTTTCACATCAGTATCAGGTCAGGATTGCATCAGTATCAAGTCAGGTTTACATTAGGATTTTATCCTGTTCAGAACGGAATGCATCTGCGAATCAGATGCGTTCCCATAGAAGATAATGTGCTTGCAATTCGCACCGCAATGCTCAGAGAACACACACTTTTTTGGGCAATGCGGAGTGCGAATTCAACGCACATATGTGAACAAAGCCTCATTCAAATGAACGTATTTTAAAATGTCATGCGAATTGACATTTTGACTATGCGGTGTAAGCCGCATCCAATTCGCATAGGTGTGAACCGGGCCTCAAACTTCTCCACAACTTTATTCCTGACCTGTCTGGTGTGTTCCTTGGACTTCATGATTCTGTTTGTTCACTAAGGTTCTGTAACAACCCTCTGAGGGCTTCACAGAACAGCTGTATTTATACTAAGATTAAATTACACACAGATGGACTCTATTTACTAATTAGGTGACTTCTGAAGGCAATTGATTCCACTTAGTTTTAGTTAGGAGTATCAGAGTAAAGGGGGCTGAATACAAATGCAGACCACACTCTTCATATTTTTATTTGTAATAAAATTGAAAACCATTTATCATTTTCCTTTCACTTCACAATGTGCTACTTTGTGTTGGTCTATCACATAATCTCCCAATAAAATACATTCATGTTTTTGGTTGTAACATGATAAAATGTAGAAATATGAATACTTTTTCAAGGCAATGTGAATGTACACCAATAATGTAGTCCAACAATGCCAATCATGTGCAAAAAAAAAAAAAATACTGTTTCAATTTCCCTTGCACATGATTGAATAATGAAAATAAAATATCTTCACGTTATTTACAATGTTTTGCTAAATAAACAGTTTTAATTGTTTGTGAACTACATTGTCTATGCTCTAAAAACAAAGATTTAGCGCTTTGGACAGTGGATCGACATAGGCAATCATTGCTTGCAAGGATTCTCCACATTAGCCAGGCAAATGTGCAAAATATCTTTCAATAGTAAATGTAGCCGGGAGAGGACTACAGTTATCTGATTTTGCAGACTGTTGGTTACTATTCCAGCTTTGTTTCTATGTCCCCCTAGTGCTGGATTTCAATCACTGACATCACCTCCTGAAGCACAGAGAAAGGCATCGTGGAAGATGTAATTTCCTCACTAGGCATTGCTGATATTGCAGAATTGACTGTAAACTGCATCTCCCAGTAGACTGTCTGCTCACAGGGGAATTATGGGAGAGACTATATAGGGATCTGCGTACCAGGCCCATGCTCTCTTGCTTCCTGGATCTGACTGTGTGGGCACCACTCTGCCGCTGTGTAAGAGGATTGTGGCCTAGCACACGATCCACAGTCCACCGCCCCAGCCCCAGCCCCAGTGATTTTAGCCATTGGTTGTAGGCAGAAGGACGCCCTGCAGCAGCGCTAAACACTGCTAAACCAGATCACCGAGTCCACAGAGGGATCCCTGTCTCATTACCCGTAAGAGTAAGAATCATTTGTTGGTTCCATCGGGAGACGCTGAGGTTTTTTCAGGGTTGGTGACGGGGCTTAAGCCCACAGATCCTATTGTTTGCCAAGTACTACACTTTCAACGCAGAACACCTGTAACATTCTCTTGAATCACAAATAGTATTGCTATCTTGCATTGTTTATCATCTCTTTGCTACAGCCATTAATCTCTGTTCTATGAGCTCCAACGTTGCTGCTGAAGACAGTGCAAGGCCTTGCTGTTAGGTCAGTGTTGCTAGTACTTTTAAAGGGGACGCTTAACTGGTCACTATAGTATACTATCTCTCATTAGGATACAGGTATTATTACCATTGATAGCTTCTATATAATACACTATGTGATTATGTATATTGTTGCATTCATGTGTCACTATTAATTGCTATTGCTACAAGTGTCATTTCAACCTAGTCTTGGCCCCACCCAGGATTTGGCTGAATAATTCTAGTCTACACGTCTCATCTCCAAGAAGTAAAGTCAAAGAGAGTTGAAACTATTTGCTTTGTGTCCGTGTATCATTTAAAGGTATAAATAACATGTCTTAACCTAGTGAGAGAGGGACTGGAAAGTTCACAGGGTCAAGGTGGCATAAGAGAACATGCATTACCAAGCAACCCCCCAAGGGGGCAGTGCTACATAAAAAAAATCGAAAGTAAAAGTAATGTTTCTGAACCCACACATACTACAACAGAGACCTCCAGCAGCGCATTCACCAGCCTTACACTGTCTATAAGTATGTGAACTTTCAAAGAACATGACAGCCAAGTACTCAGGCTCTTAGTATTCCTACAAAGACTTTTCGAGCTTTGTTCTGTGTCAGATGACTCTGACAGGCATATCAGAATAAAAGGTCTGCTCTCAGTTAGATTTTATATTTACAATCAGGAAGACTCTAATATTTTTTGCCTTTTCATTGGCAGTTGTTATGACTGTGGAAACTGACACAAGTTTCCGGTAACAATGGCTTAGTTAAACATCTTTTGATTTTTTATTGATCGCTCCTGTAAAGCCTGACGCTGGTTTTATTTTTCTCCCACACTTTGTCTCTTTCCCTGCCATGTTCTTTAAAAAAAATCCTATTATACCTACTTTTTTCAAGGAGTCTTTTAGCTTATATAATGATGTCATGGGTCTCTCTGTACACTGGTGGCAGTGGTCCTTACTCCTTGACAGCACGGTGCTCACATGATGATGATTTCAATGATATTGTAAGCACTGCTGTGCAGGAATACTGTGAGCCCCAGACCAGCATGATGACATCCCACCCAAGCCAAAGATGGGGCACTATTCCTTCCACTGATGCCAATAATGGGGTACTGGTCCTCCCACTAACACCAAGGAAGCAATATTCCTCCCACCAATACCAGCAATACCACTACTCCCCTTACTGACCACAGACATAAATGCATTTTTTTTACTTCCATTGACCACCAACTCGGAGGCATTGTTTACTCCCACTAACACTGGGGCATTTTCTACTCCCACCAGCCACAATCCAGTCCCCTAAGGTCTGATGGACAGTAAATAGGCCCTTTGCTTAGAAAGTTTGGAGACCCCCTGGCTTAAGGGAAATGGGATGGATGAGTGTGGGTGTCATTCACACAGGAAGATAAACAGTTTTGAACCATGGTAGAGAAATTTCTGCCAGTAAGTATGGCAGCCAGAACTTCTTATTTCATTTTACATCTGCTGTGCCTCTGATTTTTTTTTAAATTTAATTATAGAGTTGGGCTTTAAATATACCTGGGGAAGAACATAAGACTTGAAAAAGAATTGTGAAATACAATAAGAGTTTGTCAGAGATGGAAAGCAAATACCTAGTGTTAAGGAAAGTGTGACAGTTCTACGAAATAATGACATTTTTATTCAGAACCAGATTATTTAGGATCGTTACCCAGCAGCGAATGAAACAGAGCTTCTCGTTGGGATATGTATGCAAATTATTCATATATTATGCAAGACAAAGTATCAAATAGGATATGTGATTATTAAAAAGGCACAACGGGTAGGAGAGGCAGTTCACAGCTACAGTTTCCGCTTGATATACTAAACATGACTAGTCAGCAGAAGCCTGCTAATTGTTCTCCTGCTGGATAAGACTGCAATTCAGTAGCCACTTACAGAATAAAAAAAAAATCAGCTTTCCCAAATGTCAGCTTTTCACTGGGAAATCGGCTATTAACCACCTAGCTCTTTCTTTATAATTTTAAATCTGCTTATACCATGAACAAGTCTTGCATACAAAAGTGGCATTACAACTGTGACATAAAGTGACATACAGCTTGAATGTAATTCTATATATATTTTACAGTGCCTTGCAAAAGTATTTACCCCCTTGGCATTTCCACAACCTGGAATTAACATGGATTGTTTGAGGATTTGCACCATTTAATTGACAGAACATGTCCACAACTTTGAAGATTTTTTTTTTTTTTTGTTGTGAAGCAAACAACAAATAGGACAAAATAACAGAAAACGTCAATGTGCATAACTATTCACCCCCCTAAAGTCAATACTTTGTAGAGCCACCTTTTGCGGCTATCACAGCTTCAAGTCGCTTTGGATAAGTCTCTATGAGCTTGCTACATCTTACTACTGGGATTCTTGACCATTCCACCTTGCAAAACTGCTTCAGCTCCTTCAAGTTGGATGGTTTGCGCTTGTGAACAGCAAACTTTAAGTCTGACCACAGATTTTGTATTGCATTGAGGTCTGGGCTTTGACTAGGACACTCCAACACATTTACATGTTTCCCCTAAACCATTCAAGTGTTGCTTTAGCAGTGTGTTTGGGGTCATTGTTCTGCTGGAAGGTGAACCTCTGTCCTAGCCTCAAATCACACACAGAGTGGTACAGGTTTTGCTCAAGAATATTCCTGTATTTAGCACCATCCATCTTTCCCTCAACTCTGACCAGTTTCCCAGTTCCGACTGCAGAAAAACATTCCCCACAGCATGATGCTGCCACCACCATGTTTCACTGTGGGGAATGGGATGGTGTTCTTTGGGTAATGTGATGTGTTGGGTTTGCGCCAGACATAGCGTTTTCTTTGATGGCCAAAAAGTTCAATTTTAATCTCACCAGACCAAGCACCTTCTTCCATACATTTTGGGAGTCTCCCACGTGCCTTTTCGCAAACTCAAAATGTGCCATTTTGTTTTTCACTAAAAGTAATGGCTTTCTTCTGGCCACTCTGCCATAAAGCTCAACTCTATAGAGCGTATGGCTTATTGTCGTCCTATGTACAGATACTCCAGTCTCTGCTGTGCAACTCTGCAGCTCCTCCATGGTTACCTTAGGTCTCTGTGCTGCCTCTCTGATGAATGCCCTCCTTGCCTGGTCTGTGAGCTTTGGTGTGCGGCCGTCTCTTGGCAGGTTTGCTGTTTTGCCATGTTCTTTCCATTTGGTTATGATAGATTTGATGGTGCTCCTAGGGATCATCAAAGATTTGAATATTTATTTATAACCTATCCCTGACTTGTACTTCTCAACAATATTGTCCCTTACATGTTTGGAGAGTTCCTTGGTCTTCATGGCAGTCTTTCTTTAAGGGTGCCTCTTGCTTAGGTGTTGCAGCCTCTGGGGCCTTTCAAAAATGTGTTTATATGTAATGACAGATCATGTGACACTTAGATTGCACACAAGTGAACATAATTTCACTAATTATGTGACTTCTGAAGGTAATTGGTTGCACCAGAGCTTTTTATGGGCTTCATAACAAAGGGGGTGAATACATACGCACATGCCAATTATCCATTTTTTATTTCTGTAAAATAGTTTTATGTACATATTTTTCTAATTTTACTTCACCAACTTAGACAATTGTGTTCTGATCCATCACATATAATTCAGATAAAAAAAAACATTGAACTAAAGGCTGTAATGTAACAAAATAGGTAAAAAGCCAAGGTGGGTGAATACGTTTGCAAGGCACTGTACACATAAAACCCCTAAGCTATGTAACTGATAATAAAAGGACAAAATGTATTCTTTTTAAAACTCCAGTCAAAACGTATTTTTTATTTTGGATACAGAGTAGGCTTTTGTTTTTGCCTTACTTCTGTCCAGTCGGAAACTTGCCATAATCAGGGGTAGATTTACTAAAATGGGAGAGTATAAAATCTGATGCAGCTGTGCATGGTAGCCAAGCAGAATCTAACTTCAGCTTATTCAATTGAGCAGATTTTACACTCTGCAGTGCTTTCTTCACTCTCCAGTTTTAGTAAATAAACCCAATTTATCACTGGGGCAAGAGAAAATCTCTTCCATAGCCAACACAATGGGGTTGATTTAATAAATATGCAGTGTATATTCACTTTAAAAAGGCAGTTTAATTCATTGTAAATTAATTTTGCATAGAATATTCAATATTAAAAAAAACAACAGGAGTTTTACTTGCACAAGACTGGATGATTAAAATTGCCACAACCTCACCATAATCACCGAACTAAGTAAATTTTTCTTTGTAGTGGAAGTCTCACTTTGCTTAGTAAATGAAGTTGGGCATCCAATCATGTGTGACCAACAATCTCACTTTTTAATGCATATAATTGAGTTTTTTTTTGTTTTGTTTCAGCTCATTCAATAAGATAAGTGAGATTTAATTTTACAAAGCGAAAAAAAATGTTGGAAATTCACTTTGAAAGGCAAACTGCTCTACTCCTTCAGATATACTTGGTAACAGTGTCCACAGAGGAGTTGAAAATAGGCGGTTGGGCTGTGTTTTTTTATCAATGCCCGACTGCATTTTAACGCTTCTCAAAATTGGTAAAACAGGAAGTTAATCAGGGTATATACACAGCAGCATTAGTGTTGTCTCACATCTCAGGGAAAGGGGAGGCAAAATTAGCACTATATATATATATATATATATATATATATATATATATATATATATATATATACTCTGCATCCAGTATAGCCTAGATCTACACACTTCAGGCGGTGTATTTATATATATATATATATATATATATATATATATATACATACAGTCTAGTGTGTATATATATATATATATACTCTGCATTCTATACTCTGCATTCAGTGTAGCCTATATCTACAGTGCATTCCCTGGTATACAGTTGCTAATACAGTGAAGGCGGTGTACACAGTATCTAATACAGTGTGTACAGTTTCTGCTACACTTCTGGTGGTGTACACAGTATACAATACAGTGCAGCCATTGTACAGTTGCTAATACAGTGCAGGCGGTGTACACAGTATCTAATACAGTGTGTACAGTTTCTAATACACTTCTGGTGGTGTACACAGTATATAATACATTACAGCCGTTGTACAGTTGCTAATACAGTACAGGCAGTGTACACAGTATCTAATACAGTGTGTACAGTTTCTAATACACTTCAGGCGGGGTACACAGTATCTAATACTGTGTGTACAGTTTCTACTACACTTCTGGTGGTGTACACAGTATACAATACAGTGCAGCCATTGTACAGTTGCTAATACAGTACAGACAGTGTACACAGTATCTAATACAGTGTGTACAGTTTCTACTACACTTCTGTTGGTGTACACAGTATACAATACAATGCAGCCGTTGTACACTTTCTAGTACACTTCAGGTGGTGTACACAGTATCTAATATAGTGTAGTGTGGTGTTGCAAAACAAAAAATACATCATGTCTGGAAGGCCACCAAGCAGAGGCAAACGCTCACAGGCCACTAAAAGAGAGCAAGCAGCCTCTGTGTCTACAGTCAACAGGGGTGGTCATGCACATGGTGCATCCTCTGCAGGTGACCGTGGGGCACGCTTGCCTTTTTTTGCTGCTGCTGGGCGTGTTATTGAGCCAAAACATGCAGATGAGTTGGTGGAGTGGATAACGAAGTCGTCCTCATCCGCCTCATCCTCTGTCACTAAGGCTCAGAGTAGTATGCCTTCCAACGCAGCTGCCAAAGTGGCCTATTCCACCGGCTCCTTGTCCACAGTCGCTCCTTCCGTAGCCCAACCATCATACATGGAGGAGTCCCCAGAATTATTTGACCACAGTGTCGGTTATATGCTGCTGAAGGATGCGCAGTGATTTGAAGGCTCAGACTCTGGTTCCAAGGTTGAGGAAGGGAGTAACGTGAACTTAGAGAGAGGGGTGCCACAGAAGGACAAGAAACTGGCAGTCATGTCTCACAGCAGGGCCCATTCCTGTGCCCAACAAGAGTATCTGTGAGGGGTTACAGTGTTGTGGCACCACCACCACCCAAGGCCCAATTTTTCTGCCCCTGTTTAAAAGGGGCATGTAATTACAACTTTTGATATAATATTTCACAACAGGGCCCGTTCCTGCGCCCAACACGGATATCTGTGAGGGGTTACAGTGTTGTGGCACCACCACCACCCAAGTCCCAATTTTTCTGCCCCTGTTTAACAGGGGCATGTAATTACAACTTTTGATATAATATTTCACAGCAGGGCCCGTTCCTGCTCCCAACAAGAGTAACTGTGAGCGGTTACAGTCTTCTGGTACCACCAACATCTAAGGCCCAATTCTCTGCAGAGTATATAGGGCAGGTAGTATAGTATATATAGGTACTAAACACATGCAGCGCTAAAATAAATGATAAAGATGTGCATTTACATCTAAGATGTGTATAGCATCATCATATCTCATGAATAAGTGACAACATACTAAATACATAGCTTAAATCCTGTGTCAATGTAAGCAGTGTGTGCGGTCAGAGGGCATTTCACAAATAACCAAATTTAAGAAAAAAAGTCCATTAATGTGTGATAAATCATATAGCAGTCCACAGAAACTGGAGGTTCAAGGGCATATGGGGTGCCCCATCTACGCATAAACCAGAGGCTGGGACAAACTGTGTATAAGGAGGCACTTTGCACACAGATCTTCTACAATTCCAACAAAAAACTGCAAAAGACAGGAGTGAATATCCTTACCAGAGGGGATGGGCACAGTCACCGTGCGGTGGAGTGTCATACGAGCTTGAGGGATCACACGGTCCTAGGGGTGTCAGGCTGGAGAAGTCCTGGCGGGGAATCTCATCCGGGGCGACCATAGCTGTTTGGTAGTGTGTGAGTCCAAGACCAATCAGGATGTCTCTCTCAGATGGGATGAGTATGCAGAGGAAAACGGCTAGAACTCAAAGGGGTCCCGTTCATGGAAGAAGAAAGGAATAAAAAATCTCCACATAGGGCATAAATCCGATAAAAAATGCTTTTATTGAAAAGCTAGAAAGTGCTAAACAGCGCACTTAAATAGGTAAAACGTTATCACAGAAGAAATAAAATAGCGTTGTAACAGAGCATCTGGAGGCTTTAGCAACCCGACATGTTTTGGACCATCGTCCTTCTACTGTAGGCCCCAGTAGAAGGACGATGGTCCGAAACATGTCAGGTTGCTAAAGCCTCCAGATGCTCTGTTACCACGCTATTTTATTTCTTCTGTGATCACGTTTTACCTATTTAAGTGCGCTGTTTAGCACTTTCTAGCTTTTCAATAAAAGCATTTTTTATCGGATTCATGCCCTATGTGGAGATTGTTTATTCCTTCCTTCTTCCATGAACGGGACCCCTTTAAGTTCTAGACGTTTTCCTCTGCATACTCATCCGATCTGAGAGAGACATCCTGATTGGTCATGGACTCACACACTACCGAACAGCTACGGTCGTCCCGGATGAGATTCCCCGCCAGGACTTCTCCAGCCTGACACCCCTGGGACCGTGTGATCCCTCAAGCTCGTATGACACTCCACCGTACGGTGACTGTGTCCATCCCCTCTGGTAAGGATATTCACTCCTGTCGTTTGCAGTTTTGTGTTGGAATTGTAGAAGATCTGTGTGCAAAGTGCCTCCTTATACACAGTTTGTCCCAGCCTCTGCTTTATGCGTAGATGGGGCACCCCATATGCCCATGAACCTCCAGTTTCTGTGGACTGCTATATGATTTATTACACATTAATGGACTTTTTTTCTTCAATTTGGTTATTTGTAAAATGCCCTCTGACCGCACACACTGCTTACATTGACACTGGATTTAAGCTATGTATTTAGTATGTTGTCACTTATTCATGAGATATGATGATACTATACACGTCTTAGATGTAAATGCACATCTTTATCATTTATTTTAGCGCTGCATGTGTTTAGTACCTATTCATTTTTACACTGTTAACCACATTGTTACATGCTGGCAGCTACCACCTGCACTACCTTTTTGTAATAGCGCAATTATTTTTTGATTTGATAGTATATATGCTGCTGTTCAAAGTATATAGTGCCTGTGGGCCTGGGGGACCCCCACTCCTTTTTAAAAAAAATTTGGTGCGGGGTTCCCCACTAATATCCATACCAGACCTGAAGGGCTTGGTATGGACTTTGGGGGGAAATCCGCTACATTTTTTTAAGGTATTTTTGGTATTTTTATCTATATTGCCGGGATCCGACAATTACAGCTGCGAGCAGTTTTAAATGACATTTTTTCCTTTAGAAATGTCATTTTGCTGTGGCACTGTGATAAACATGGGAAATATGCGCTACTTTAAAACCTTTGGTATGGTTCAGGAGGGGGGCGCTTGCTCGTCCTTCCTCTTTCCTGGTATGCCCGAAGGACCTGGTATTGATTGGGGAGGACCCCCACGCCGTTTTTTATTTCACTTTTTTCTATTGCCGGCAAAAAAAATTTTCATTTGGCTGTCAGCTGGGAAGTTAGTTGTTAGTAAGTTGTTTGTGAGTTTTAGAAGAGCGCGTTCTGTGGAGTGTTGCGTGCAAAATCCAGACTGAAGGGGATCAAGAAAGTTATTCTCAATGAGGTTGCAGCTCAGCCAGTTGTAGACATTTAAGAAGTTTGGAGGCAAAAGGGAGTAAGGAGATGGGTCTTAGGTTGTTAAGATTGGTGGGGTCATGTGAGGCTTTTTTAGGTATGGGGGTGCCTAGTGCATGTTTTAGAGGGTTGGGGAAGATGGCAGTAGAATCGGAGAGGCTGAAGATATGAGTTAAAGAGTGTAGGATAGAGTCAGAGGGTGACCATAGAATTTGCAAGGGTCCATGGGGGAGGTGGCTAGGTGGACATTAGAAAAAAGTTTAGTGATTTCCTCTATAGTAGCTGGGTTAAACAAAGAGAAATATTGATTGTTCAGGTGGACAAGGAGTGTAAGGGGAGGGAGATATCTGTACAGTAGAGATCTCGTCACGAATGATATCAATCTTATTTTTGAAGTGATTAGCAATCTGCTGGGAAGTTAGTGGGTGGAGGTAATGAAGGACAGTTAAAGGTAGAAAAGAGTTGATGGGGACTGCATGAGAGGGTGTTAATGAGAGTGATAAAATAGGTCTGTTTGGCAGTGTGGAGGCAGGTATTGTGTTTTTGGAGGGCACGTTTATATTGGTTGAAGTCTTGCTGGGACTTAGACTTACGCCACAGATGCTCAAGAGCATGGCTTTTGAAACAACAAGTTAGGTTGGGACTTTATATGAGACCATGACCATCCAGTGCACAGGTCTCCATCCCTATATATATATATATATAAGAAAAATAAGGGAAAATGGGGGAAGGGGAAATTGGGACTTTATATGAAACACAACACTAGGGCAAGCTAAGTCATCAGGTGTAGAAAATGTTATGAATTTATTGATACCACGTGAGAAACAGAGTGCAATAGATGATACTCACATATAATTAGTAAATATGGTACAGAATAGGTAAAACATGACAATAAGACATAATATAGTAACAAAGTAGCATGTTAAACACTATAGCAGAAGGTAAGTTACAGTATCATCGGCATTACACCCAACATGTGTATACATATTCAATATTGTATTATAATAAAACTGATGACGAAAACACTAAAAATGCCCATGGTAGATGCATATTGGCTGTGACATGTCAAAAAGTAGTAAATGCTCAGTTGTAAATGCTCGACGCGTTTCGTGGAAGTTTGTCCACTCATCAGGAGAAGCTATCTGGAAATATCTAGAATATAGTGTAGAGTAGTAATTAATAGTATTTAATTACAACAGGGAGAGGGGGAGCATAAACGCTGGTCCTAGCACTCTTACCTGTGGGTATATGGTATAATGGTGGTAGAGCATATATAATGATACACGATGGTAGGAGTTATTAAGGGGTGAATGTGGCATCCCCAAGGGAGCTGGGGAGGTAACCAAGCAGCGGCATGATGAGGCAATACAGGGTACCGTGTAGAAATAGGTAGTAGGAAGAGTCCCCTTTGGTTTCCAAATTGATAGTGTAGGATAAGGCATAAACCCAAGGTATCTGTAATATATTAGAAGTGGGTATGTAATAGTAAACAAAATGGGTATTGTTGGATGACCAAAAGGTGGAAGATAAAGTGTAGAATAAAGGTGAGGCAATGGTGAAGGGGCTGAGGGAGACCAACCAGGTGAAAGCAAGGGAACCAGTGAAATGAGAGAAAAGAGAAAACCCACCATGCACACAAAGTGTACAGAGTGGGGGAACAGTGCATAGAAGTAAATGTGAACAGGGGCCAGTGAATAGGGATTTAAAAGCAAGGTGCATAGAAGTGAAAGTCCGTGGTTACCTGAGATGACATAGAGAAAAAGCCGCCGGCCAGCCAGCAAGGTACCCCCAACGTCACACTAGGACGTGCTGTGAGGGAGGGAAGGAAAGCCCACTAAGGTGACTAGTGCCTAAATAGGCAGCCTCCACCCCCGTCAGTTTGCACGCCAGGTGGGAACAGCGTCACGTCAGCACGTGATGTCAGATGATATCATACGTGCCGGCGTGCGGGGCGTGGCGTCGACGCACAGCGGGAACTCGCCCCCAATCCCGTGACCAATAGATCAGGGGGATAGCAACGGTGTGCGTTGCAGCTCCCGGGGATGGAAAGGATCCACCCCCGGGTATAACCTGGAGGAATGTATGAAATAAGATAAAACGAAGATATTCCAAAATAACAAGTAGATATATTATAAAATTGGGCACTTGACACAAGACCACAGCAATGGTAAATGCGATAGTTAGTGTGTGTTTCCATCCCTATTAACATTTGAAACAACAAGTTAGGTTGGGACTTTATATGAGACCATGACCATCCAGTGCACAGGTCTCCATCCCTATATATATATAAGAAAAATAAGGGAAAATGGGGGAAGGGGAAATTGGGACTTTATATGAAACACAACACTAGGGCAAGCTAAGTCATCAGGTGTAGAAAATGTTATGAATTTATTGATATCACATGAGAAACAGAGTGCAATAGATGATACTCACATATAATCAGTAAATATGGTACAGAATAGGTAAAACATGACAATAAGACATAATATAGTAACAAAGTAGCATGTTAAACACTATAGCAGAAGGTAAGTTACAGTATCATCGGCATTACACCCAACATGTGTATACATATTCAATATTGTATTATAATAAAACTGATGACTAAAACACTAAAAATGCCCATGGTAGATGCATATTGGCTGTGACATGTCAAAAAGTAGTAAATGCTCAGTTGTAAATGCTCGACGCGTTTCGTGGAAGTTTGTCCACTCATCAGGAGCAGCTATCTGGAAATATCTAGAATATAGTGTAGAGTAGTAATTAATAGTATTTAATTACAACAGGGAGAGGGGGAGCATAAACGCTGGTCCTAGCACTCTTACCTGTGGGTATATGGTATAATGGTGGTAGAGCATATATAATGATATACGATGGTAGGAGTTATTAAGGGGTGAATGTGGCATCCCCACGGGGATGTACAGGACAGGATAAGTGTGTCCTAGATGGCAAGTATATTTCCCCACTGTTTGGATTGTGGTCCGTTTAAAGCTGAATTTCAGGAATTCAGTTCCTTTGTAAAAAAAAAATGAAGGCACACTATGAGGTAAAATATAACTAAACTTTTTTAGTTTTAAGAGGAGATGGAATAGAACACCTGTCAGTATTTATTGTTGTCTGCGGCCTCGTTAAGGAGATTTACCCTCTCTCTTTGTCCTGTTTACCATTATCAGTGAAAGTATATGAAATTACCCAAATTGTGGGTTGTAATAGAGGGGAAATCTTCCAATAGGCACACTAGTTCTAGTAACATGGGGGTCCCCAGGGAATTCCCTTGATTTCAGTAACAAAACAAAATGGCCCCTTGATTTACAGGGATTTCTCACTTCCTGTTTGGCTATTGGTCAGGAAGTAAAGGGAAATCTCCGCAATGTGACACAGCTGGCGCAACAAAATCTTCCCTTGCTCTATCCAAAATAAAAAAATAAATGTTTTGCCTACAGTTCTACTTTATGAAATACATGCTATATAACAGAATGTGTATACTCACAAAGCCACTAAAGCATTTGTTTTGTGTAGAGTGAAATATACCTGGTTGATCCTGCCTTCAGCTGTCCCTCTCATTTTGTTTGTGTCCCCACTGCAGCCTAAGATTGTGTAGACCAGCTAGCATTCTCTACAGAGCATTCACAATTTCAGTTCCCTTCTAAGCTCTTCGTTTCCTCCTTTTTCTTATCTGTGCAGCCAATGTGGCTATAGAGTCACATATGTGGGCATATACACGGTGGTAAATGACACTTCCATCCCTCCTTTCTCCTCCATGTCCATGCAGAGATTTATTGCAGCGAGTGAGCCTTCCTTTGGACCTCTTTGGCTATAAACTCCCATGTCCACTACTGTGAGTATAGTTACATCACAGCTGTTATTGTTGAAAGATTTCTGTGGATTTGAATGCTATTTCATAGAGTAAAAGCTTTCCACGCTAACATTTTTGGTTTGAGAAAATAATTTATTTTGCAGTATTGAATTATATATTATTTGGCTATGTAGTTTAATTTGCCTTTAGATATATTTACTTTATGAGATCAGTGATCTTGTATATCACTTGTCAAGTGTTCATGTCTTCCAAATTTCTTTGTAACTATTTTGTTAAAAATAAGTCACAACTCACATACATGAGTCTCATATGTATGTGTGCAACTTAAAAAAAAAAGACAGTGCAATTTGTGAATATTGTATGTCACAGCTGTAGAGGAAGTGCTTGCAGTCTCAGTACAGTAGGTTATCTGAAAAGCATGTGTACAAATTGTCTAATTTTCTTGGTATTTAAATATGAAATTGTCTTACAAGGGTTATAAACTTGGCACAAATCTCTGCACTTAATCTGAACTCCAGCCTCACCAGTGTATGTCCTTTGTTCGTCTGTTTCATGAGCTTGTTGGAGAAATGCTGCGTTCCTCCAATTTTTTCTCATGCCTTCTCACTGTATGCCTGTAAAATGTGTGTGGGTTTTATGGCAGCCTTGTGGTTTGCAAGACACCCTTTATTATCCTAAGCTACTGTTACCAATCGAGCTGTTACCAATCCAGCTGTTATATACATACCCTATGGACCTCTGAACCACTGTGGTCATTCTCATCATGTTGGCTATGTTCTGTAAATGTTATGTAGAACTAACCCCCAAAGGAGCTGCTGATATTTATCGGGCTGTTACCGTCACCTCTTTACCAGTAGTTTCACCAATACTAGAACTTAGAGTCCATGTTGAGCCCTGTATCCGACAATGTAGGCACCAGTCACTTATTACTTTTTCAATGCTTTAATAGGGAACAACTTGAAGTAGTAGCAGGAAAGAGGTAGAAAAAGAGTTGCAGGAAAGTTCAAATACCTTTTCTTAAGATCTCTGAGGACTTAAATTCTTATGGACGAAAGTATCTTCAATCCAGGGTTTAATCTTTGCCCACCCGGATAGGTCTCTCTCACTGACCTAGCAGCCGGAGCGTAACACAAACAAAAAGAAAAGTCTCTGCCACGGACTTTAGAACAGCGATGTAACTGTACAGTCCTCTGCCACAGGACGTAGTAATTTTAGATGAACAGCAACACAGTACCAGAACCTTTTAAGCTGACCCGGCAGTACTTGTGTGGTAGGTTAGATATAAGATGCGTCCTCCAATCGAGTCACCAGGCCCCTCTCAAGACCAGCCTTCCGCATGGTCCCTTCCAAGATGGGTCCTCCCCTGGGTCTTCTCAATTGTTCGGCTTCTTCCCGCAGGACAGGCAGCACGGGACCATCCCAGCAGTAGCAGGCCCCAGACAGGCTTCTGGGTCTACTTGCACGGCTGCAGAGTCGCAGCCCTCTGGCCTGGAGGGGCCACGAGGTAGAACTGACCTCCCTAGCACATGGTGTCTGTCCATAAATACCCTCTCCCAGAATGCACGGCAGTGGACCACCTCTGCCGAGTTGCCTCCGAGAAAGAAGGGCACTCAATATACTTCAGCTTGTTACTTTCCAACACTGACCTATGGTGATAACGACACCTACAGACAACAGTGTGGAACTGCACGCAACACAGCCAATGCTGGAACAGAGGCTAATTTGGCCATAGATTAAATTTGAACTATGTACAGAACAGATGACCCGCTAAATTTACATATAAGCGGTAGATTAGAAATCTACCAGCGCTACAGTTACAAATGGTACAAATGTTACAAATGGTAGAGTACATGCCAATGTAAAGCCCAGTAACATCCATTTTAGTTAACCACATGCCGACCAGCACACAATGATGTAAGCAGGCACATCGGCATGGCTGGGCAAATGGGCGAACAGGTACTCCTTTAAATAGCAGCTCCTTTAAATAGCGGCATTGTGGGCGGCGCGTGTACTCGTGACCGTGCCCGCGGGTCCCGTGGACTCGATGTCCGCCGGTGTCCCGCGATCGTGTCATGTAAACAAGGCATTTCCCTGTTCTGCCTAGTGGCAGGACAGGGATCTACTGCTCCCTGTTATCAGGAGCACTGATTGCTGTCAGTGGTAGCTCATCCCCCCCACAGTTAGAGCACCTCCCTAGGACACACTTAACCCCTTGATCGCCCCCTAGTGTTTGACCCCTTCCCTGCCAGTGTCATTTACACAGTAATCAGTGCATTTTTATAGCACTGATCGCTGTATAAATGACAATGGTCTCAAAATAGTGTCAAAAGTGTCCGCCATAATGTCACAGTCACAATAAAAACCACAGATCGCCACCATTACTAATAAAAAAAAATTAATAATAAAAATGGCATAAATCTTTCCCCTATTTTGTAGACGCGATAACTTTTGCACAAACCAATCAATATACGCTTATTGCAATTTTTTTTACCAAAAATATGTGGAAGAATACATATCGGCCTAAACTGAGAAAGAAATTCAAATTTGTCGCTCTTCTTTTGTTTATAGCGCAAAAAATAAAAACCGCAGAGGTGATCAAATACCACCAAAAGAAAGCTCTATTTGTGGGAAATAAAGGACGTCAATTTTGTTCGGGTGCAACGTCGCACGCAATTGTCAGTTAAAGCGACTCAGTGCCGTGTCGCAAAAAGTGCTCTGGTCAGGAAGGGGGTAAATCCTTCCGGGGCTGAAGTGGTAATGGAATGAGCAAAATTCTGGACATCAATTAGAGTTTAAGGCCTCTTGCACACTGTTGCCTGAAGACTCAGCGTTTTAGGTATTTTTTTTTTACACAGCTACAGTACATTGAGTCCAGAGACATGTAGCCCCTGAGCAATGGTGCACTTCACTGGGATGGGACATATTGGTTGCCTTTATCTCCGATCATCTTCCAAAAATGTTTAATAAATACCTTTTGTCATAAACTGATAACAGGAACCTTTCAGAAGCCTAACTCTAAACTGTTCACATCCAGTAAAAAAAAAATAAACAGAGAAAATTGAAGGATGCAGCACCAAACATATAAATTTAGAGCTACCTCCACAGGAGCCACTAGTATTAACTTGCTCTTCCCCAAACAGTACAGAAGCCACAAATCACCCAAGCTAACAGTCCATTTACTTTTGGCTCCAATAAGAAGTCTAGGGGTTTAGACAGGAGAGGGGTTGGAATGGTATGGGATGCTGCAGGAACCCTGAATAATAGCAGGAGGACCCACTTCAGCAAGCTAGGCTTCTCTCAACAGTCTTTAGGTCAGGGACCAAGGGGAATGGCGAGAACTGAGACCCTGTAAGAGCTGTATATTAGTAAGAGCTACAACTGGCACTTATTGTCCCAAAGTCAAACACAGTGACTAGCATTTTGAGCTTAGGTCAGTACTCACAATGTATATAAAAAAGTGGAGCACTGGTGTGATATCAATGGAATAAATAACAAACTGATATAACTACATATTCAGTACAATGACCTCATATGCAAGTGAAGCAAGTGCTGATAGCAAATGTAAATCTATTTTCTATAATGGAAAGGTCATACAATCCCCACACACACATAGACAAAAATGAACAGACATTAATTTAAAATGGTGAAATAATACTGTGAAGCAAAAAAGAATATATGCATTCATAATTGAATATCAAAGTCCATAAACAAATATATATGACGACATGGTGACTTAAAATACTTGGTGAAGACACTTTGTCAGTAGATAATCCACCACTGATATATATAAGGCTTGCCAGAAAAGTTGAACCAGAATAGGCATACGCCTAATGAGTCAGTAAGGCTTGTGGTGTAATACACCCAGGAGAATCTTTCATCGGCCCATACAGCATCCAGTTGGAGAAAAGGCTTGTGTGGTCACTTACAGGGCTACTTCCGAATGGATGCCTGCCGGAGGGATGATGACCAAAGGATGGGTCAGAAAGTTTCTCCCAAGTGATGTGTTTTATAGGAAGAAGGAGGAATAGGCCACATAGTGTGATTCCATTTAATAAAGGACATTTATTGTTTAAAAAAGGGAACACTCACATTTGGTGAATATAAAAAGCGCTTTGCAATAAAAAGTATGGAAAGTGACGCAGTGGCATCAGCAGAGCCCGTCCGATGCGTTTCGTCTAAGACATCATCTGGGGTCTTTTTTATATACATAGTTTTTCTACTTTGCAAATTGATCCTTTGCTGTGTCAGCGGCTAAAATACCATTTAAAGAGACAGCGCGGTTAACCAGTTCTATATATCTACACTTAGTACTCACAATGTCACAGGATAGCTGAACACTTCTCAGTTTCCACTGGACATCTCTATGTCACAGGATAACTGCACAGTTCCTAGCTTCCTCCAAGATCCCTTTGGCTGCAAGATAGCTACTCACTTCCAGATTCCAATGCACACTCTTCAGTAAGGAGAGGTTAATTTTCACAATGCCACAGGACAGCTACACACTTTCCAGCTTCCACCAGGCACTCTTCGGTGAGCTTTCTAGACCAGATTCTTAGATGAAGACCTTTAGCTAGCTCCAAAGATACTTAGGAATAGACCCCCAGCTCTATCACAGCTGGAGCCTTGATGAACACAAGCAAAACTCCAGTAGAACTGCCTCAGAGGGGCAGCAGCCCATGTGGAACTGCTGCTGCAGACCCCAAACTATTTATGTTCTCCCAAGCCAACTACTGGGTACAGCTCCCTAAGGGTTGACTGAAGTAGAAGAAATATTTAAACTGCACATTTGACTCTTCCAGCACCCATTCTGGAAGCCTCTAGAAGGCAGGAGGAAATAGTCAAAGCTGCAATCAGTGAGATCCAGAGCAACCTAAAGAAAACAATAGTTGCTTCAATGAATACAGAGGAGCCAAAAAGAACTAAATTTACATATCATCCTAGCAGCCTATCTAGGAGGGTGCTACATTATTAAAATAACCCCTGCCTAACATAATGTAATACTCCCTCCCTAACATACACAAATGTAGCGCGTTTGACATGGTCGGGTGAGGACGTTTGTTGAAGGAGCTCCCGTCCACCCTCCGATCCTAACTGGATACACGCCTGAACAGTAGCGGTATGGAGCAGGGTGCAGCATCCTAAGATTGATATTCCTCCACTCATTCAAGGTGCTGCTCACACCAAATACTGTCTGAGCCTGAGATTACCTCCCATAGCCACCCACGCAGCCCAACGTTTTATCAGGAGCTGTACCTGGATCCCATCAGTGCTGCCGGCTGACCACTGCACCGCTCACATCCTCTGTCAGTCTGGCTGAGTTCAATGCACCTACCACCGCTGCAGGTACTTACTTAAATCAGCTGGAATCATACACGTTGCCGCGAACGTTTGCCTAAGTATCCCGCTATCTCCCCTGATTGTCACAGGCTTCTCCATCGGTTTTCTGCTCCTTGCATTCAGCTGTGATCACACATGCTGTCCTGGACTTTTGTATTGTTCATACCCTCTGTCAGTCCGGCTGAGTACGATCCTCACACCACTACTGCAGGTATTCACTTGAATCAGCTGTAATCATACACTCTGCCGCAGACCTTTGCCAGAGTATCCCGCTATCTCCCCTAAGCCCCATAGGCCGATCAATTGGTGCTCTTTGATCTCTGCAATCAGCTGTAATCATACACGCTGTTACAGGCCTCTTCCAGAGTACCCGCTAGTGTCACAGGCTGTCTCACTGGTGCTCTCTGCTCCCTGTAATCAGCTGTAATCGCACACGCTGCCATGGACCTCTGCCTGAGTACACCGCTATCTCCCCTGAACACCACAGGCTGTTCCATTGGTGCTCTCTGCTCCCTGCAATCAGCTGTAATTATACATGCAGTCACGGACCTCTGCCAGAGTACCCCGCTATGTTCCCTGAGTGTCACAGGCTATTCCATTGGTGTTCCCTGTAATTAGCTGTGATTACACATGTTAAGTAGGTGAGGCATAGGCGGAGATCCACCAATACTTCACAAAGGCAAATAGAAGAGACTCTGGGAATAAGATGGCGGACACACGAGGCCAGACTACCGGGACCAAGACTTCACAAACTGCATAGACTCCTCTAGCTATTAAAACAGGATTAAATCTCCCCCTAGAGGCTCAGCAGACACCGGCATCGGTAAAACGACTCTCTCTCCAGCAAGAGGAATTGATAACATCCCGCAAGAAGGGAGAAAATTATATAAAATTATTGATACAAGCACTTCCTACGCGACAAGACATAGAGGCTCTTATCTGTAGAGTAGAAGTTGCCCATCGTAAGGAATTACAGGTTATACATAAGGAGATACAGTCAATGTCAGACCGCTTGGAAGCAAATGAGATCACGACTCATGCCTTAGAGCAGCGAGTCACCGCATTGGAGAAGGACAAGGCCTTCCATACAGAAACAGCTATAGCACTTCAACTACAGAAAATACGGACCAAGGGTCTCTCAGTGATAAGGTAAAGGGTATTTTCCATAAGCTGCTGGGTGATGCTGCCCCTGCTAATATGGAACCGGATAGGATCCATAGAGCACCGGGCCCTAAAATCACAGATCCCAATCGTCCACGAGATGTGATCTGCCACCTCTATTACTATTTGCACAAGGAGACTATACTCAGAAAGGCATGGGATGTAGAAATAGTGGAAATGGACGGCGAGCAGGTCAAAATATTACCTGACTTATCCACAGCTACTTTACAGCGTAGAGCCCTACTTCGCCCAATTTTAGACCAGATAAGACAATCAAGTGGTACATACCGGTGGAGGTTCCCATTTGCGGTCACAATAAGGAGAAACTCATCCTTTTTTATACTCAGATCACAGGCGGATCTCCCTGAACTGTTTACCTTGCTGGAGATTGAACCCTTTCCGGTACCGGACTGGCGGCAGATACTCCCGCAGACAGGAGGCTGCAGGGGCGGCAGGACCGTGTAGCCGGACATATCTATTCAATAAATAGAGCTGTGGCAGGACTTGGGAGTTCCCATATTAAATGGACTAGGACAAGCTCTAATACTGTACACTGGTATAGACTGACACATCTTATAAGTAGAGGCATATAAGAACTGAAAGGCAGGATGTTAAGACTCTGAAGTAATAAGGCTAGTCAGGGGTGTTTCTCTGCAAGTATAATTCATAATTTAGATATAAAATAAATCTTTTTTTTTTTCCCCCTGATATTAGGGTATTTATTCTAGGTGGACTGATTAAATGACACATTAAGCAATTTATTACTCCAGTCACTCCGGATATATGGACTATAGGACTATATTTGGACTATTAGAGAGGGGAACGAAAGGGGAGGAGGGAGGATTTTATACGACTTATCAAGCTGGGGGAAGGGTACACCCTGAAAAGAGAAAGATATGAACTATGAACTATGAGGGGGAGGGAGGGGGAGAATTTTCCCCCTTTTTTTCCCCCTTGGGGCGAGGGGGGCACATGGAATTGAACTCACTAATTCATATTTTTTTTTCACACTACTAAAGATATATCCCCCTTTTTTCTCCACAATATCAATACACAATACACATTTTTTGTTTTTCACATTATTAAAGATATATCTCGTCTTTTTTCACAATATCAATACACAATACACACTACCTTTATCACATAATTAAAACACGATAAGACACTAGGGGAGGGAGGGCAATATTAACCAAGTGGGGGGGGGGGGGGGAGTAGCCACATTAAGTAGTTTTTTTGCACTAATTCACAATTAAATACTCCCGAATCTCAGGATGGGAGTGAAGAAGGTAGTGAAGGGGGCTCTGGTGGAGCTTGACGGAACACAGAAGGGGTAGGGGCACTAAGGGAATATCACCCCAAGGGTGGATGTTTTTGGGTAATTTTTTTTTCTTTCTTATTTTTTCTCCCCCCACCCCCACCTTTTTAAAAAAAATTATTTTTTTATTAATCTTTTTGTTTTTTCCTCTGCCCCCGTCTGTTTTCTTTCTTCTCTCTTGTGCTTATAAAAGCAAATAACCCAAATATTTTTTTTTCTCTCTTCCTGCTTTTTGACGTGCCCTTTTTTTTCTCTTCCTGTTGGTAACTATGATGTATCTGGGTTTAACAGAAGAATTGTAGAGAAGGATATAAACAGTGGGATATTGGAGTTATAAATTCTGTACTTTTTTTATCTATCATGGATTGGCGAGGTATGGCAGGGGCTTCCCTTTCTTGGTCATGTTGGGCTACTTCCCCCCAGTAGGATAGCACTAAAGAAGTTGAGTGCATAAAGAAAATTGCTTTGGCTTTGGGGTGATCATCGGCAGGTGCCCACCCCAAGTGGTCATAGTCAATAAACCTAGAAGGTTCTTAAGTTTATTGTTTGAGGTGTGGGTTTTGTTTTTTTGGTTCCTTTCCTTTTTTTTTTGTTTGGATTTTTTTCTTCTTTCTTCCTTCCCCCCTCCCCCCCCCTCACCTTGGAGCTAGTAAGACAAGGGACGGATATAAGAAATGGACAACCTTTATAAAATGTCCCTTAATACCAAGGGACAAAATATGCCGGAAAAGAGGCGCATACGCCTTCAAGATTTGAAACGTTCTCAGGTGGACATTGCATTCCTTCAGGAAACACATTTTAGGGAGAACAGATTCCTTCTACTTAGGAATAGAGCATTTCCAGTAGCCTATCAAGCTACTAATTCAGTTTCTAAGTCCAGGGGAGTGTCTATTTTGATCTCTAATAAGGTTCCATGGACCTGTTCAGAATCTATTGTGGATGCTGGGGGTCAATACCTATTCCTGGAAATGGAATTGGTATTGAGTTTTACATTAATTTCCTGGTATTTTGCAGTAGGTGGAGCTTGCCTGCAGTATGTCTTTTCTGGATGTGGAGTGATTCCCTTACCCTTAATGGTCTTACATGAGGTGGAGCAGCTTTAACCGCATGTGGAGTGGAACAGTGTTTGTAGGAAGGATCGATGGTGCCGCTATTCAGTACACCCCATACACTGATGGTAAGAGTCAGTACTATTGGGTGATGGTGATGGTCTATCTTTCCTTCCATATATGAAGACACCTTAAAGGGACTTTATGCTGATCAATCGAACATTTTTTGATGAATTTTATTATTGATTTTTATTTTTAAGCGCTACACTTCCTTTTCCATTTCTTTCAATTGTACCAAGCAATCTAGTGTTAGCAGCTTTTTATTTTTTGCATCTTATTATTTATTTCCTTTGTAGCTGGCGCAACAAATCCCTGTACTATTGTAATACCTATTCCTGAAAGGTTCGATTGGAGGAATCAGGGTAACCTTGGCCAATTTCTATGCTCCCAATACACAACAAGATATTTTTTTCAGAAAGATTATGGATAAACTTCTGGAATTTTCGGAGGGCCACCTGATTATGGGGGGAGACCTAAACGTTCCACTGATACCTAGAGAAGATACCGCTACGGGATCTTCCTCAGTATCATCTAGATTCAGGAAGCGGATTTCTCAGTAAATACATGGAGTGAGACTAGTAGATGCATGGTGTCTCTTTCATCGAGGAGAAACGGATTATTCCTTCTTCTCCTTAACACATAAGGTATATTCCCACATTGACCTTTTCTTTACACCCCATAATCAACTGCACTCTGTAGCTGAAGTCACCAATGGTTTGATCATGTGGTCAGATCATGCGCCAATCTTCTTAAAATATAGGATCTCAGATACTAATCGATCAGGCTTGACCATGTGGAAACTTAATGATATCCTCCTATAGGACCCGTTGGTTCTGGAGAAGGTCCAGAGAGAGGCAACATGGTTTTTCCAAATTAATGACACATCTGAATGTACCCCTGGTGTGATTTGGGAGGCGCATAAAGCAGCGATTCAAGGCGTTTTGATTAAACACGGTGCTAGGATAAAACGTGAAAGGGAAGCAAGGCTGATATCCTTATTAGCAGACATACATCGCTTAGAATCACTCCATAAACACGCTCCTACTCTGGACAGCGAGATCTGTTGATGGCCCACAGGCATGTCACGGATCTGCTGCTCTATAAAGCTAAAAAAGTAATATATAGATGGTGCAAACAAATTTATGAGTCTGGTAACAAGTGTGGCAAGCTACTTGCTAGAAGGAGCAACAATCAAGGACTTATGTACCATTGATTATAGGAGTTGATGGAGAAAAATTCACTCTGCCTAGGCAAATAGCCCAGAAATTCTGTGACTTTTACTCTACACTGTACAATCTACATCTAGACGAACCAGAACAGTCAGTAATGGACGATTATCTGGCAACCTTGGGAATGACTGGTCTAACGACTATTGCTCAACAGGAATTGGATTCACCAATTAAGCTAGAGGAAATACAGGCGGTAGTGAATTTGGCAAAGGTAGATAAGGCACCTGGCCCAGATGGCCTTACTGCTTATTATTATAAAATCCTGTTTCCTATTCTGGGTCCATATCCAGAGAAGATGTTTAACGGACTAGGGGACTCGATTTCCTTTCATACAGAAACACTGAAAGCTCTTATCACGGCATTGCCTAAAGAAGGGAAAGACCCCACACAATGTGGGAGTTATAGGTCAATTCCACTCCTAAGTACACACCCGAAAAATTTCTCTAAAGTCCTTGCGTTACGATTCCTACAACAATTGCCTTCACCAATCAATCAAAAGTAGGGTTTGTCCCGAAGTGGGAAGCACGGGACATTATCATTAAGGTTATGAATTTAATCAAGTAGGGTTTGTCCCGAAGTGGGAAGCACAGGACAATATCATTAAGGTTATGAATTTAATTCATGTAGCGAATGCAACTAAAACCCTGTGTGTGTTCCTTGGAACAGATTCTGAGAAGGCTTTTGACCGGGTCAATTGGAAGTTTATATTTACGGTTTTATGACATATAGGTCTGGGAGACAATATGCTCCGATGGATCTTAAGTATTTACACCTCTCCAGCTGCCCAGGTCAAAGTAAATGGAGTGATGTCCTCTCTTTTAAAAGTTACAAATGGAACTAGGCAAGGATGCCCACTATCACCACTCCTTTTTGCCCTCTCCTTGGAGCCTCTTCTTTGTAAGATCAGGCGAAACCTGGATATTCGAGGAGTAATAGTAGAAAAAGTCCAATATAGGATTTCGGCTTACGCTGACAATAGGCTTTTCTCTGTAACAAATCCAATGATATCTCTTCCCTATCTTTGCCAGGAGATGGAGATTTATAGTACCTTATCTCATTTCAAGATTAACCTTTCAAAATCGAAGGCAATGGAAGTAGCGATCCCAGCCGATCTGATGAGAACACTGAGATCTAGTTTTAAATTCAAGTGGACGGATCAGGCTTTAAAGTACTTGGGGACCCAGATCCCTTTAGAGCTCTCACGCACATTTGAGTTTAATTATCCACCACTTCTCTAGGAGCTCCTGGAGAGGTGGCACAAGGGGTTCCATTCCTGGTTTGGGAGATGTAATATTATTAAAATTATTATTCTACCAAAGTTCCTATACTTATTCCAGGCCATACCTATCGGTATACATATGCAACATTTTGAACGGATACACACACTTATCACCGGATTTATCTGGGCATATAAAAATCAGAGGATTGGAAGACCTGTTTTGATTCTCCCTAAACAATATGGTGGACTGGCCGTACCTGACCTACACAAATACTTGGGCCACCTGATAGATTGGTGTCAGCATGGGGACATAAAAATTTGGCCTAATCTGGAACAGGCACAGAGCAGTGCATTGCTACATAGAGCCCCATGGTGCTATGGAGGCCTTCCATCCAATATTAAGACTCTTCCCCTGATAGGACCCACATTGCGGCAGTGCTCAGGGCTCTTTACTAAGGGCAAACTTTCATCATCAGATTCTCCATTGTTCCCAAATTTTGGGAATCCACACTTTATACCGAGCCTGAGGGGGGGAACTTTGATAGACTAATCGACCAGGGGCTTTATCAGGCTTCTCATTTTATACCATCTAGGGAAATGCAGACGTTTCAAATGTTAACCTCTGGAATTGGTCAATATCAGCTGGATTTCTGGCGAATCAGCCCAATTGAGACATTATTTACATACTTTAAACGCTCCAGATGTTTTTTAGCTAAATGTATTCCCTTTTGAAGAGTATTGTACTGAGAGAGGACCACTCTGTCACACTATTTCAGATATAAACTTTATTAGTAGCGCCTTCTGAAAACTTCCAATTGCTATTCCTTCGGAAATGGGAGTTGGATTTGGCCACAAGGTTTACAGAGGAACATTCCATATTTGAATCTTCAATCTTTACTAAAATGCAGGAAACAAACTACAAGATTGTTTTTCAATGGTATTGAATCCCGGCCCTCCTCCATAGATACTTTCCAAATGTCTCTGATTAATGTTGGCGTTGTTGGAGGGAGCGAGGGACAGTATAACATGTCTTCTGGTCATGTCCCAGAATTGAGAACTACTGGAGAGAGGTCCGAAGGATTATTCAAAAAATTTGTGATACTGAGATACTGAGATTCTTGAAGGGCCAACTTTTTTTCTTCTGCATGACTTCAAAATACCGGGTAAGACACACAAAAATTTTATTATGTGCCACCTCTTGAATGTGGCTAATCAATGCCACACAGCGTCTTCTGATTGCAAGAATAGATAGGTATCCAGTTCCTGGCTACACAAATGTAAAATAATAAATCGCAGCATTTCACCACACAACAATTTGTTATCTAAATCCAGTCATCCTGATAGTGGAAACCTCAAAGCACTGCATACTGCAGGGGAGCAAGGCTGCTAGAAGCATAAACACTGTTGGCAAGCTCAGGGAACATGGATGACAGCGTGAGCACCCAGTGTACAGACTCCACAGACACTGGCAAGGCATACATGCCAACAGTCCCGATTTTCCCGGGACACTCACGGGATTTAGACCCTTGTCCCACTTTGCGTTGTCCCAGGCAAAATCACAAGAAATTGGCATTCTACCGGAGAATCGCCAGAGCCGCCGCTACAGGTCCGGGGCCGGCACTGGTGATGATCTCCGCTGCCATTTTACAGAAGACCAGCTCTCGTGGAGCCTGGTCACTCGCTGAGGGTAACAAACAAGAGGCGGAGCTGGCTGGGTGGCAGCCAATAGAAATGGATCTATACCAAACCCCCGCCCTCCGGGCTGCTGCTGGTCTGTGACGTGTTGTAGGAAAGGCCGGGGTGGGGGGTTGGCGGCAGATCCATTTTTATTGGCAGCCACCTGGCTGGCTCTGCCTCTTGCTTGTTCCCCTCAACTAGTGACCTGTTACACGAGAGCTGGTCTTCTGTAATAGCAGCGGAGACTCCGCTGGGGGCACCTGATGTAAGGAGGGACTCTGCTGGAGGCACCTGATGTAAGGAGGGACTCTCCTGGGGGCACCTGATGTAAGGAGGGACTCTGCTGGGAATGCCTGATGTAAGGAGGGACTCTGCTGGGGGGCACCTGATGTAAGGAGGGACTCTGCTGGGGGGCACCTGATGTAAGGAGGGACTCTGCTGGGGGGCACCTGATGTAAGGAGGGACTCTGCTGGGGGGCACCTGATGTAAGGAGGGACTCTGCTGGGGGGCACCTGATGCAAGGAGGGACTCCACTGGGAATGCCTGATGTAGGGAGGGACTCCACTGGGGACACCTGATGTAAGGAGGGATTCTGCTGGGAACACCTGATGTAAGAAGGGATTCTACTGGGGACACCTGATATATGGGACTCAGCTGGGGACACCTGATGTAAGGAGGGACTCCACAGGGGACACCTGATGTAAGGTGGGATTCCGCTGGGGGCACAAGATGCAAGAAAGGACTCTTCTAGGGACACATGATGTAAGGAGGGTGTCAGGGAAACAACCAAGATCAAACCTGTCAGCATCGCTGTTCCTGTGCGCGCATGCGCAGCGGAACGGTGCTTCGGCACATGGGTGGCCGGGTGAACGGCGCGCGCATGCGCAATAGCGCACATATAACATGAGTCCTCTGCCTGCCTATAAAAGCTGCATTTACTGTGTAACAAATTGCTGGTTTGTCTCTCAGCTTCCCTGAGATCTTGTTCCTGTTACCTGCTAATTGATTACCTGTTGTGACCCAGCTTGCCTTGACCTACTCTGACTCTCTCCTGGATTTTGACCATCTGGCTTGTTTTACGGACTCTGCTTACCTCTGGTGTTTGACCCTCGGCCTGTACTCGGATTGCCTTCTCCTGCCTTGACCCTCAGCCTGTGACCGGATTTATCTTCAGTCTCCAATACCTTGAACCTCTGCCTGTTTGGAACTTTGCTGCTGTCTCCTGTGTTTGACCCTCGGCCTGCTCTTGGATTTGCTTTAATCTTGTATCCTGATTCCCAGCTTATCCTGGACTCTGAGCCGCTGGGTCCGTCACCTGCCTGCTCCTGCACAACTACCCAGCTCCTCGCTGACCTTCACGCAAGATCAACCCAGCCTGCTGGTAGCTTGTGCCTCTTTGTGCAATTCACCCTCTGTACCATCTCCAGGGGAGGAGTGCGCTTAGTCGCAAGAGTGAACCGCTCTCTGCATCTTGGCCTCGGTAAGTACATTAAACCTGACAGTGACAGTGGGACTCTGATGGGGACACCTTATGTAAGGAGGGATTCTGCTGGGGACACCTGATGTAAGGAGGGATTCTTCTGGGGGCACCTGATGGCATCTGGTGGCAGGTGACGTGGCAAGTGACACGCTCAGGGCTCCCACTGATTCTACATTATGGTGAGTTGAACTATTTCATTTTATTTTACAATGTAATAATAGAAATAATGTGCTTCAATCATCCTGACACCATAACAACCATAGTGCCGTGGTGATTGAAGCGCTAACACCAGGTGTTTGTAGGATATTTATCTGCTGATTTTTTACATTTTCTGAAATGCACATATTGCTATTGTGGTGTAGGATCTGGGCCTGCTCCCTCCATCCCACTTTCTTTCCTTCCTTCCCTCTCTATTTCTTTTTTTTTCTTTCTTTTTCTTTCTTTCTTTCTTTCTTTCTTTCTTTCTTTCTTTCTTTCTTCCTCCCTTTCTTTCTCCCTCCATCCCTTGTTCATTTCAGACTAACCACACCCCTTTGAGTCACACCCCTTTAAACCATGCCCAATATTTTTTTTAAACCACACCCATTTTTAGCGCACCACATTTTTCTTTCTTCGCAACGTCACGCCTACAAACGAATGCCCCACCCCTAATTATAATAAGACAAAAAAATGTCACTATAAATTTTTTTTTCAATGTTGCCAACTATAGGAAGGTGTGGGCATGTCAGGGGGCTTGGCAATGCATTTCAAAGCTGCTGGCTTCTTTCTCAAGGCTCTTCGAGCTCGCCAGCAGTGTTTGAGCTTTTAACCTGTTGTTTGTGCTTGTAGATGCACACCCGGGAAGCCACTCATGGGCTCGAGAGATATTAGACTGTTTGACTTTGTCATTTTTTTTCTTCAATGCACGCAGTTCCTTAATATGTTGGGCCAAAGTGGGCTTCCCATAACATATTACACTTTTGTGTTAATGTTGAAAAAATTACCAATAAAAACTATTGAAACGAAAAATGCCCAATTCTTTAAAATAACATTCCTAGGGGTGCCCTAATCCTGTTCGTATCTGTTCTGCAGCAGAACTGACATTTACAAAGGAAAAAAGTGTTTAAAATTGCCAGCAAAATGATATTTCATTGACAGTTTCTTTAAAAAAAAAAAACAGCACAGGCCCCTCCAAGGGTCTTTTGGGGGGACCTTTTAAGGGGTATGTGTATAAGGTTCATATGCTTTTTTTTAAGATTTTTGCTTTGTAAATGTCACTTTTGCTGTAGAACATCCTATAGCAAAAATGAAAACAAAAACTTGTGTAGACTCTCCTCAAAAAAATGCATGAAGTCTCTTGGAAATCCATGCTCTCCCCTTATTAGAAACATGCAGCCTCAAGAAAGAATGGGGAAAAGGAGCACCCCCTCCCTAAATCATATCAGTTCACATGACCTCAACATGGGGGGGTCACGTGTTGATGAGGACAAGTGCTTCTATCCCCAAAACCCTGGCCGGTGGTTGTGAGGGTCTGCAGGCAGGCGGCTCTTAGAATATGGAAGTTCCCTTTAGTAATAAGGAAGCCCCCCAGTTATGCCCCCCATGTGAATGAATATGACGTACATTATACACCTTCTCATTCACAAAAAAAGAAATAAAGACACCCACATTTTTTACACATCCATCATTAAAAAAATAAGAATTCCCAAAAAATGTCCCCTGTTGTAAATTCATCTTCGATGACGATTCTCGCTGATTGCCTAGTCCAGTGATGGTGAACCTTGGTGCCTCCGATTTTTTGGAACTACATTACCCATGATGCTCATGCACTCTGCAGTGTAGTTGAGCATCATGGGAAATGTAGTTCCAAAACATCTGGAGTGCCAAGGTTCGCCATCACTGGCCTAGTCAATGGAAATAGTGGATAGTGGTGACATCATTGCCAGTATCAGGGGCCATATTTGGGCAGCAGTGGTGGCCCGTTATGCAGGGAGCAGGGGCACTGCCCCCCTAATCCATGCGTCTGGCTCCCTAATCTAAATGCGGGGCATTCCAATGTTTTTTTTTTTTTTTTAAAGAAGCACGTGATTAGAGCCAGAAGCTTCAATAGGCTTCAAAAAAGGGTGGGCTTGGGGTGCAGAATACCATGCTGATACTATAGCCGTTGGATAAAGATCTATACTATCCGGGAAACAACAAACTGATTATTTGGCTGGACTATCTGCATCAACATGGGACTGACAGATACAGTGAAAGCAAAGGTGTCATCTCACCGACAGTAAGTAAAGATCTTACTTCCCATGGTTTGGCAATGATGGTTCTCTTATACCTCCTCCTGTCTTTATTGAGTGGACTTACTGACACCTGATCTGCCTGCATATTGCCCATTTCAAAAGACAGCTGAGTCTCTTTGGAGAGGATTTCATTGTTTGCATCTTCTACCTCAGTGCAGTTCCAGCTCTTTTATTGTACAGCTACATCGCTGATCCTGCAGCAGTGATCCATCCAGGCTTCAACTTTCTGTGACACCCACCTTGAATTACAGGCAATTCCTGTCCTTGGGGTGAACATTCAATGACAGGTCCACGAACAGCAACTTATACACGGCTATTCAGCATTGACTACATTTTTGCAATCTTCATTGTGCAATCTGTGCTTTATACTGTTCACCTCCATTGAAGTTTAATCATTGAAGTTTGGTCCATTAAGGCTTCAACTTTCTGTGACACCCACCTTGCATTACAGGCACTTCCTGTCGATGAGGTGACCATTCAATGACAGGTCTATGAACAGCAACTTACACATGGCTTTTCAGCAGTCACTACCCATTTGCAATCTTCATTGCGCAATCTGTGCTTTATATTGTTCACCTCCATTGAAGTTCAATCTCTTTTTCCCCCATGTTCTGGTGGTGTAAATGGAAGAAATGCATGATTGTGGTGTGCTGCTAGCAGCTCTTTGTATCCACTTTGACAACGTTGTCTTTTTAATCTTTTGCAATGGTGGTAGTGTGGTATTTTTATCATGATTTTACTCATTGCTACATTGTTTTCAATAAAGTATAATATTTTTCTTTAACCCTGGTGTCTCTATAGAAGGTTATTGTGAGGATCTGCTATCCTCAACTTTTTTCTATGCTGCCAACTGCTAGAACCCATCAGCACTACTATACCCCCCAACGTTGCTAAGTGGGAAAGGCACCTTGGAATTTCCTTATGCCGCGTACACACGGTCGGACTTTTCAGCTACAAAAGTCCAACAGATCGTCCGACAGACTTTCGACGGACTTTTGGCGCACTTGCGGTGGACTTGCGGCAGACTTTCTAACGAACGGACTTGCCTACATACGATCACACAAAAGTCCGACGGATTCGTACGTGATGACGTACACCAGACTAAAATAAGGAAGTTGATAGCCAGTAGCCAATAGCTGCCCTAGCGTGGGTTTTTGTCCGTCGAACTAGCATACAGACGAGTGGATTTCTGGGTCCGGCATAGTTACGACGTAAAGATTTGAAGCATGTTTCAAATCTAAAGTCTGTCAGATTTGCGGCTGGAAAAGTCCGCTGAAAGTCCGGGGAAGCCCACACACGATTGGATTGTTAGCCGGCTTTGGTCCGTCGGCGCCCGTCGGACTTTTGTAGACAAAAAGTCCGACTGCGTGTACGCGGCATTAGACTCCATGGATTGGACCCACATTTGGTATGCCACTAAGTCCTCCTCCCAGAACATAGTAGCTCTGGAAACAAACTATAAAGTTCTCACCAGGTGGTATCTGGTCCCCACCAGGATCTCCAAATTTCTACTGAATTACTCCCTTCTCTGCTTTTGTGGTTGTACCCAAGTAGGTACCTACCTACATATCTAGTAGGAATGCCCAGTCGTATGGGCCTTCTGGTCAGAAATTTTTGACATTCTCACTAAGCTTTTTGAAATACCCTTAGCTCTGGACCCCTCTGTAGCACTTCTTAATAAGAAACCGCAAAACTTAAGTGGTCAAGAATTTAAACTATTACTCCAGGTCACCACTGCAGCTAAATAGACTATTGTGAGGGCATGGACAACCCCTTTCCTTAGTGCCCTTACAGTTGGCAACCGTGTCACTCAAGCTATGATTCACGCTAAAATTGAGGCTGTCCTCTTAGACAAGGTTACCAAATTTGAGAAGCTTTGGGACCCATGAGTGACTAATTTCCTACCCCCTAACTTTGATTCCACTCTGCTGTTTCCCTGAGCATGTTTAAGTACTCATAGTATAACCTCTGACATTGCCTGTTTGGGGCTCCAGCCTGCCCGTTGGGGACATCCACCTCCCTTCTTCTTTACCCCTTCTCCCCTCTTCCTCACTTTTCCTTCCTTCATCCTCAAATCTTTCCTCTCTCTACTCACACTCACTGTCTATTCCTCCCTACCTAGCCTCATCTCTTCTTTAGCCTCATTGAGAACGACAATCCCTTCATAGAGCTTGCCTTTTTCTGTCATGTTTGTGGACCAATGTACCAGGGTAGCATATTCACATAACCTTACTGGCCGTTTATCCCAGTAGGCTCCACCTCCCCTACTCCACAAGCAGGCTACATTACCCTAACCTGACTCTGAGATGCAAGCCTCCTGTTATCCCCCACTGCGCCCTATTTCCAGCAACTTCAACCTGAGTCTGTAATTGAGTCAGGGTTTATTAGAGTTCAGGGCTGGGTGACTCATGCAGGCAGCTCTCTGGTGCCTCCCCCCAGTTCTAAAAAGTTGTAGAACATTCTGGTAGCTGGAAGGCTTAGGCTAGGAGGGCTGTTCTGCATGTTTAAGGGAGCTTAGCCAATCCCCAGGCGGTGGGCCTGGCAGGGGACTAAGTGAGCCCTTAAATATGAAAGAGCCATGCCAGCAGGGGAGTCGGGTGAAAGATCAAGATGCAGTGCTGAGGGGACTGTCAGTGGCCCTCGAGGGACCCCAACCAGGGAAGGGCTCTACCTCGGGCCGGGGCTCAGGTGCTGGCCTGGGAGGATTCTGACAACAGGAGAAGTTTGCCTTTCCCTGAGAGGCACTAGGAGCAAGGAGGACAGTGTGAGTACTACAACACAGTGCAGGGACCTACAAGGGGGGAGACTGCCACATGTAGCAGCAGGTCTCTCTGGAAGATAGTGGTGTGCTTAAATTATCTCTACCTTGCCCTGGGAAATCTCCAGAGAATCAGTCGGGTAAACTGGTGAAGAGAGTCAGTTGGGTAGACTGGTGAAGAATTAGTCGGGTAGACTGGCGAAGAAGCAGTCAGGCGGACTGGTGGAGAAGCAGCCAGGTGGACTAGCATTTCCGGTAGTGGTAGAGTTGGGACCAGTGTCTACAAGGGAGTTGGAGGTACTCCAGGATGCAGTTTACAACACATTGTGCTACTTTCTAAGGAACTTAGAGTTTCAGCCTGTAAGGGGCTGTTGCTGATCTAACATAGACTGTTAGTTACTAATGCAGGAATCAATTAGAGCTGTACAGACCAAGGAAGAGGAATCAATTAGAGTTGTACAGAGTAAAGGAGAAGAATCTGTTGGAGCTGTAAATATGGAGAACTGTTCACTGTGTTTGAATGAAAGCTGAAGCTGTGTGCCTGGCTGTGCAGCAGTGGGGAACCCTGTCATTTGCAACCCCTACGGGGATAGTGCTACATAAATATCCCCCACTGTTGTAAATTATAATGGAAAATAATAAATAACAGTGCTCAATAAACTGAAAAAATAGCAATATTAATAAATGAATATCAATATTATATGTGACATAACTGTTAGTAATAAACAATAATGATAAACTGTTCCATAAACCCCATTCACGTGAATTTAAATGTGAACAAACAGCTGAGTAAATGAGCAGAAAAAAAAGTCCATCTAAGTGTAAGAGAAATAAAAGTCCAAAGGTGTACAATGGATTCTTCTTATTGTTAAAGGGTAGATGGCTAATTCATTCCTCCACCGCACCACTGTGTTATCACCAGTAAAATAATGTGCTTACCACAAGGCAAGCTAGACAAGCCTGTAACCTTAACCCGGTCAGGGCCTTTAACCAATGCGGATGCCTGGATGGCGATAGTCCGCTACACCATCTGGAAGAGTCAGCTACTGCAAAAAACCTCCATGCGCACCTCCAGAGCACCGGAACACGTTTACCATTCAGGGGTTCCCCAAAAGGAAAGAAGTAACAACATAGCGTAATCCTGATATAGGTAATTTATTAAAAAAATAGGAAACGCACTTACATTTAAAATGAAGACAAACAGCATAAATCGTATAAGCCGGCCGGCTACAGCGAACACCCGTCCTACAGACAGAACACACGGGACGTCAGCACGTCAGCTCCTCCCGATGCGCGTTTCGTCATACGATGACGTTGTCTGGGGCACGGGCGACGCACTGACGTGTCGCGTGTAAATAGTACCAGGAGAACCAAGCCTCGATGTGAGACCAGGAAATCATCCCGCGTTCCATTCAAACACATTCCAATTCCGCCATGTTGGGCACTGGAAGGATAGATCCAAAGACAGAACGGATGTTAAAACAAGTGGGCAAATCGTAAACCGCTTTACACAGTCTACCAGGAGAATAGATAAGCCACTTAATAACATCAGCCTAATTAAATTTGTTGAAAAATAAAATACATGGAAAGTAAATAAAATCTAAAAACGTGTAATGGATACTAATTTCCAATTACTGGTATAATAGTACTGGAATAAGTAGTAATAAAGGGAATACGAGAGGAATCCCATTCGCGAGATGGCCTAATCCCAAGAAGTTCATTTCTGTCTAAATTATTAACTGATTCTAAAGCAGATTTTAAAGAGTCCAGGGGGTAACCCTTCTCTAGAAAACGTTGAGTCAGCACATCTGCCTGTTCCAAAAACTTAGTGTTGTCCGAGCAATTTCTCTTGAGACGTTTGATATTTCTATACTATGTTATTTGGTTGATCTATATATAGGAACTGGACTCGATGTGGGCCACAGGAAATTGCCTTCGGTTTTTTGCATTTTAGTGAATGATGGCTCTCTCTATAGGTTATGTGATATACCCATAAAATATACAGCCCTTTTTTGGGACATATGCCTTTAGTTTATTACCTCTTTTGAGATTCACCTAAAGTGACCTCATTACCACCTTTTGGTAGTGTATTTATTTTTTGTGACAAACATGTTATTTGTCACTTAATTTTATTACATTTTTTTGTTCCTTGTGTCCTCTTCAATTTTTAATGGTTTTTATTTAATAATTTTTTTATTCTCGGTACTATTATACCAGTAATTGGAAATTAGAATCCATTACACGTTTTTAGATTTTATTTACTTTCCAAGTATTTTATTTTTCAACAAATTTAATTAGGCTGATGTTATTAAGTGGCTTATCTATTCTCCTGGTAAACTGTGTAAAGCGGTTTACGATTTGCCCACTTGTTTTAACATCCGTTCTGTCTTTGGATCTATCCTTCCAGTGCCCAACATGGCGGAATTGGAATCGCTCCATGTGTTTGAATGGAACGCGAGATAATTTCCTGGTCTCACATCGAGGCTTGGTTCTCCTGATACTATTTACACGCGACACGTCAGTGCGTCGCCCGTGCCCCAGACGACGTCATCGTATGACGAAACGCGCATTGGGAGGAGCTGACGTGCTGACGTCCCGTGTGTTCCATCTGTAGGACGGGTGTTCGCTGTAGCCGGCCGGCTTATACGATTTATGCTGTTTGTCTTCATTTTAAATATTAGTGCGTTTCCAATTTTTTAAATAAATTACCTATATCAGGATTACGCTATGTTGTTACTTCTTTCCTTTTGGGGAACCCCTGAATGGTAAACGTGTTCCGGTGCTCTGGAGGTGCGCATGGAGGTTTTTTGCAGTAGCTGACTCTTCCAGATGGTGTAGCGGACTATCGCCATCCAGGCATCCGCATTGGTTAAAGGCCCTGACCGGGTTAAGGTCACAGGCTTGTCTAGCTTGCCTTGTGGTAAGCATATTATTTTACTGGTGATAACACAGTGGTGCGGTGGAGGAATGAATTAGCCATCTACCCTTTAACAATAAGAAGAATCCATTGTACACCTTTGGACTTTTATTTCTCTTACACTTAGATGGACTTTTTTTTCTGCTCATTTACTCAGCTGTTTGTTCACATTTAAATTCACGTGAATGGGGTTTATGGAACAGTTTATCATTATTGTTTATTACTAACAGTTATGTCACATATAATATTGATATTCATTTATTAATATTGCTATTTTTTCAGTTTATTGAGCACTGTTATTTATTATTTTCCATTTGAACAGGTGTGTATCTCACTTATAGCAGCAGCTTTAGGTGATAGAAGTTAATCAATTTTTTCTTGGTGTTTTGGCCAAAATTGCTTTGGCCATCTTGTTACAGCGTGGTAATTTTCCATTTTTGTTGTAAATTATAGGCATACTGGTCCCATGCCTTTGAGCTTTGTACATAATGGCCTCTAACTCAGCCACGTCTAATGCCGCGTACACACGGGCGGACTTTTCAACCACACTGGTCCAACAGACCGAATCCGGCGGACAATCCGACCATGTGTGGGCTCCATCGGACCTGCAGCTGACTTTTTCGGTCAAAAATCTGACGGACTTTAGATTTGAAACATGTTTCAAATCTTTCTGACGGACTCGAGTCCGGTCGAAAAATCCGCTCGTCTGTATGCTAGTCCGATGGACGAAAACCCACGCTAGGGCAGCTATTGGCTACCGGCTATCAACTGCCTTATTTTAGTCCGGTCATACGTCATCACATACAAATCCGTCGGACTTTGGTGTGATCGTGTGTAGGCAAGTCCGTCGGAAGTCCGCCTGTATGTACGCGGCATAAGAGGCGTAAGAGTCAATCAAATCCTGTGAGGAGGGAGTGGGACCGAGCTGCTCTGTGTTTGTCTAAGGACGCACACAGCCCAGCTTAGGAGCCAGTCTGCAGGTTTTCTCCCATAGGAAGCAGCTTCCTATGGTGGCCCACCGAGAAGAGAAGGAACCGAGAGTGCCAGCAGGGGATCCAAAACAGATGGTTTAGGGCCGCTCTATGCAATACCATTGCACTGAGCAGGTATGTATAACATATTTGTTATTTTAGAAAAGAAAATTCCAGCCCTTACAATAATAAATTCTAGTATCGTTGAATTTTGCTATGTAGCCTTTTTTGTCTAGCTGTATATTGACACATACAGATTGCCCATGATCAGTCTAAACCGTATGAAGGTATTGTTTTGCATCCTGTCTGTATTCTTTCAGCAGTAATATACCACTTGCATTAATCTTTCATAAATCTCTTTGAGAAATGGCACAATATAATCCATCAAGGTTTTTTTAGTTGTCTAATGGAATCCGCGATTAAACCAACATTTTTCTGAGCTGTGTTGTGTTTTCTTCAGGGGGTAAAGCCAGAGCATGTTGAGGGTTGGATAATTTCATTGAGTTTCACAGGATGATTGTGGTGCGCTAGTGTTCATATTGCAAAGATTTATTTCCCACTTATTTATAGGGTGATGCAAGTCTTGTACCTACGCCTGAGTCTCATCAGTATTCTATGTCAGCACCTGAGCGTTCCTACAGAGCACATGCATTTTCAGCTTGTCTCCCTATAGCAGACTACATGCAAGGAACTGTTATTTCTTAATAGAATTCAACATGTCCAAATAAATCATAGAGATACTTACTTTGGGAACATTGAGATTTCAGAAGAGAGAACTACCAGCAGGATTATCACTCCTGCCTGCAAAATTTATATACACTCAACAAATGTGACAGGAGATAACATGTACTTTAGTCTCAGAAGACTGTCATTTCTATCTATGTTGCGGCAATTTCTATTCTTGCTGAAAGGGTTTTTCTATCCTTAATGCATTGCCATAGATGTACTTTTTTGTTGTTCAGAAACGAAATTTTCCACATAAACAAGGCGGCATGGGTAATACGTTGAATTCTCCCTATTTACTATGTGTGAGCTTGTTTGGTGGCTGTCTGAATGGAGCATATTCTGAGACTAGATATACACTGAGCAAAATTATAAATGCAACAGTTTTGTGTTTGCCCCAAATTATCATGAGCTGAACTCAAAGATCTATGACTTTTTCTATGTACACAAAAGGCCTATTTCTCTTAAATATTGTTCACAAATCTGTGTTAGTGAGCACTTCTCCTCTGCCGAGATAATCCATCCACCTCACAGGTGTGGCATATCAAATTGCTGATTAGACAGCATGATTTTTGCACAGGTGTGCCCTAGACTGGCCACAATAAAAGGCCACTCTAAAATGTGCAGTTTTATAACACAACACAATGTCACAGATGTCGCAAGTTTTGAGGGAGTGTGCAATTGGCATGCTGACTGCAGGAATGTCCACCAGAGGTGTTGCCCTTAAATTGAATGTTCATTTCTCTACCATAAGCCATCTCCAAAGGCATTTCAGAGAATTTGGCAGTACATCCAACCGTGTTATAAAATAGTACAAGCGCGCATCCACAAGTGATTTCTTGATACAAAAATGTATACGTGAAACAATATATGTCACTATAAATGTAAAGGATGAGCAACAAAGTTGCTATACCAGATAAGATATGCAAGCACAAATCTTAACGTGATAAGTGAAACAAAAAAATATAATTAAGTGTAACCAGATGTGATTAAATATAAATATTGAGTTAATAAGATTCAAACAAATCACCAACTAAACGTCTATGTAGATCCAAAAAAAAAATATATATATAAACAATAGTCCCAATGTGTATGAAGTAACAGCCACAATTCCTCAACACTTAGAAAAAGTATCGATGTTCTTCCAGCCAGAAATTATATTTAAAAGGGCCGCTTACCAGATATGTTGGACCTCAGATTATAGAGATCGTTTGAGCCTGGTGCATTAGCCTTCCGGCAACAATGGTTTCCACCTATACTTCAATCAAGGAAGAAGGATATCCTCATCTGATTTCAACGACCAGAGAGTAGGTACTTTCCATCTCAACAGCTTGGATCCACAGGTGCAGAAAATGTATTACCCTCAATTAGGTTTTTTTTTTCAAAGACCCTCCTGAAGTTTAACCCCTCAGTAGAAATAAAAAGGGGGGACTTCATAGTCCAGATGTTTTTCAAGGAGTTTAATTAAAAAGTCACTATAAATTCACAGCAATAGGTCACAGCAAATTGTAACAGCAAGCTTAAAACTGTAAACTTTAAAATCCAAACCACACGGCAATAAACAGGAACAAAAAGGGACCGGATAAAAAAACTAGCATAAAACTAGCATAAAAAACAGCAGAGGATTGAACCGACTGACTGCATAGGAAAAAAGAAGAACGTGATGGCGTCACAGCCACTTGCTCCACCCGATGCGTTTCCCCTCAACAGGCATCCACTGGGAACGGGGACGTCAGACCAAGTGTAACCACACCGGCCTAGGACCTCTAGATCTAGCTTCTTCACCTCCAAGATCGTCTGAGACCAGCCACCCGGACAGCTGCTGCAACAATCGGTTTGCATAACCAAAGAATTACTGCAAAAACTGTCAGAAACAGTCTCAGGGAAGCTCATCTGCATGCTCGTTGTCCTCATCGGGGTCTCCAACTTACTGCAGTTAGTCGTCGTAACTGACTTGAGTGGGCATATGCTCACATTCGATGGCATCTGGCACTTTGGAGAGGTGTTCTATTAACGGATGAATCTCGGTTTTCACTGTACAGGGCAGATGGCAGACAGCATGTATGGCATTGTGTGGGGGAGTGGTTTGCTGATGTCATTGTTGTGGATCTAGTGGCCCATGTTGGCGATGGGGTTATGGTATGGGCAGGCATATGCTATGGACAACGAACACAGGTGCATTTTATTGGTGGCATTTTGAATGCACAGAGATACCGTGCCGAGATCCTGAGGCCCATTGTTGTGCCATTCATCCACGACCATCACCTCATGTGGCAGCATGATAATGCATGGCCCCATGTTGCAAGGATCTGTACACAATTCCTGGAAGCTGAAAACATCCCAGTTTTTGCATTGCCAGCATACTCACTGGACATGTCACCCACTGAGCATGTTTGGGATGATCTGGATCGGCATATACGACAGTGTGATCCAGTTCCTACCAATATCCAGCAACTTTGCACAGCCATTGAAGAGGAATGGACCAACATTCCACAGGCCACAATCAACAACCTGATCAACTTTATGCAAAGGAGATGTGCTGCACTGTGTGATGCAAATGGTGGTCACACTAGATACTGACTGGTTTTCGGACCCCCCGGACCCCCCCCCCCCCCCCAATACAGTAAAACTGCAAATTTTAGAGTGGCCTTTTATTGTGGCCAGCCTAAAGTCTTGTACAGATGCTTAGATTTTCGGACGACCGAACATCCGTTTTTTTGTGTCATGCTAGTCTCATGTCGAAAGTGAAGAGGTTATTCACAATACGAAAATTTTCATATGACAGAATACAACGTCAGAAGTGACGTAATGTGTTGAATAGTTTTGTATGTATTCCTTCGTTTCAGAGCATGCATAGTCTTGCTCTTGCGATTTTTTTCATACGAAATCCGTACTCCAAAAATCGGCAGACAGCTCGCCGTACAAATTTTTCCATCTGATTTTCGTATCCTTTGTATGGGCCTTTAGGCACACCTGTGCAATAATCATGCTGTCTAATCAGCATCTTGATATGTCAAACCTGTGAGGTGGATGGATTATCTCAGCAAAGGAGAAGTGCTCACCAACACACATTTAGACAGATTTGAGAACAATATTTGAGAGAAATCGTCATTTTGTGTACATAGAAAAAGTCGTAGATTTTTGAGTTCAGCTCATAATAAATGGGGGCAAACACAAAAGTGTTGCGTTTATATTTTTGCTCAGTGTAGTTTCATAGAGAATGCTTGTTTGGAACTATAGGAAAACAGCACTTAACCATGCCTTTAATTCTTATATTTGTCGGAGTCTGGGGAGGTAAGATTTTTTCACAAATTGGCATGTTTTGAGTAAACATGAATTCATTTAGGCAAGGCTCTGCAGTGTCAGTAATGTTACATAAATACGTTATAAGGCAGCACAAGAGTTTTAGCCTGTCAAAATGTGTTGCAAACAACATCAAAATGGCTGTAAACCTTTAAAATTAAAAATGAACAAGGCGTATCCTTCAATGGTATGCAATTGTCTCAATCCAAAGCACCTGGTGTGATTTCTGCCAGCTCTTTCCTTCCTATGCTATCTGCATGATTCACTTCTTAGTTTATGCCCACATCAGGTAATCCTGGTAGATGGTTAGCCCCCTCTCCAGCACACAGTATGTAATCGATAGCCTCAGCTTTGCATGTTTCCCTATGAGAATGTGCAGAGGGTAGTGTGCCCGTTCCCTTCACTCAGGTCTCAAATTAAACTCAGCTCTGTGCTGTGCAGTGTGTAATGTCAAATCTCTACCCCTGCCTCCTGGAGCTAAGAATTACTGTTTAAATGTCGTACTTTGAATTGCTGTAGAGAAGAAAGGGCTGCAGATAAACAGGTACAACTTATGCAGGGGGGGTTTGTTTCAGTTCTGTGTATCACCTAAGGCTAGTCACTTCAGTGGGTATATGTAATGCCGTGTACACACGAGCGGAATGTCCGACAGAAAAAGTCAGACGGGAGCTTTTCATCAAATATTCCGATTGTGTGTATGCCCCATCGGACTTTTTACGTCGAAAATTCTGACGGACCTAGAAAGAGAACATGTTCTAAATTTTTCTGACGAATACAATTCCTATCGGAAAAAACGCTCATCTGTATGCTGTTCCGACGTACCAAAAACGACGCATGCTCTGAAGCAAGTACGAGATGCAAGCTATTGGCTACTGGCTATTGAACTTCCGTTTTCTAGTCCCGTCGTATGTGTTGTACATCACCGCGTTCTGGACGGTCGGAATTTGGTGTGACCGTGTGTATGCAAGACAGCTTGAGCGGAATTCCGTCGGAACTCCGTCTGAAAAACCTTCAGAGTTTATTCTGACGGGAAAACCGGTCGTGTGTACAGGGCATAAGTGTTTACAACGAGTTAAAGCGTTTGTTACCCCAACACTTCATATTCCTGATATGTGCCTACTGTACTATGTACTTGTATGAGAAAGTATCCTGTTCTCTTTGTATCACTTCCTTTGTGTGAAATCCCTGCCAGTTCCTCTGCTTTCCTATTAAAAACTAACCACACTAAGCAGGAGAGCCCACTGGGATCAGTTCTCTAGCTATGCTAGGAACTCAGCCTGCTCTCCTCCAAAGATCCTCCAATGATCAGACTTGTCCTGACACACTCCTGCTGCACAACCATTTACTGGGAAGCACAGTGTGCTGCTTCTTCTCCTCCCCCAAGCTCTTATGCAACTGAGAACAGAGGGAATGTGATCACTTATAAAAAAAAGGGGAAAAGGGTATTCATAATGTATTTTTCATTTATACAAAAATGTTTTGCCTTTAATTTCTATTTTAGGCTAGGTTCACACATAAAGAGGATGTGGTTCACAGCAGAGGTCCGGTGCGTCCCTGTTCTCCATTTCAGGGACCAATCAGGCCCGAATTTTTGCCTGAATTCGGACCTGAAACTGAGCCAAAGGCACACAGGATTCCTGTGTAATTTGCTCCGCAGCCACCCCGGAGATGTGTGAATCGGCTCTATTGAGAGCCGGGCACACTCTCCTGTCATCTGAATTGGATGTGAGGAAACCACATCTAATTCGCACTAGTGTAAACCCAGTCTTAAACTGAATGGTTTATTTTACAAGGTGATCGTTTACAATCACTTTAATTTTTTTAAATGAAGTTTTCTGTGCCAAAATAAAGCAAATGGCCAAGAAACCAAAAACAAGAAGGGTTCCTTTGTCCATTACTGTCCCCATTAGGCTTATGAAAGGCACAGGGGTCTTCAGACTTTCCTTTGCATAACTTTGCTGAAGACTTAGGGGGTCTATGTTTCAGGACATGTTTTGATTAGGGATGAGCTTCGAGTTCGAGTCGAACTCATGTTCGACTCGAACATCGGCTGTTCGCCAGTTCGCTGAACAGCGAAAAATTTGGGGTGTTCGCGGAAAATTCGAAAGCCGCAGAACACCCTTTAAAAGTATATGGGAGAAATCAAAAGTGCTAATTTTAAAAGCTTATATGCATGGTATTGTCATAAAAAGTGTTTGGGGACCTGGGTCCTGCCCCAGGGGACATGTATCAATGCAAAAAAAAGTTTTCAAAACGGCCGTTTTTTCGGGAGCAGTGATTTTAATAATGCTTAAAGTGAAACAATAAAAGTGTAATATTCCTTTAAATTTCGTACTTCGTATTCCTTTAAATTTCGTACCTGGGGGGTGTCTATAGTATGCCTGTAAAGGGGCGCATGTTTCCCGTGTTTAGAACAGTCTGGCAGCAAAATGACATTTCAAAGGAAAAAAAGTCATTTAAAACTACTCGCGGCTATTAATGAATTGTCGGTCCGACAATACACATAAAAGTTCATTGATAAAAGCGGCATGGGATTTCCCCACAGGGGAACCCCGAACCAATATTTAAAAAAAAAATGGTGTGGGGGTCCCCCTAAATTCCATACCAGGCCCTTCAGGTCTGGTATGGATATTAAGGGGAACCCCGCGCCAAAATGTAAAAAAAAAATGGCTTGGGGGTCCCCCCCAAAAATCCATACCAGACCCTTATCCGAGCACGCAACCTGGCAGGCCGCAGAAAAAGAGGGGGGCGAGAGAGCGGCCCCCCTCCTGAACTGTACCAGGCCACATGCCCTCAACATTGGGAGGGTGCTTTGAGGTAGCCCCCCAAAGCACCTTGTCCCCATGTTGATGAGGACAAGGGTCTCATCCCCACAAGCCTTGGCCGGTGGTTGTGGGGTCTGCGGGCGGGGGCTTTTTGGAATCTGGAAGCCCCCTTTAACAAGGGACCCCCAGATCCCGCCCCCCCATGTGTAAAATGGTAATGGAGTACAAAAGTACCCCTACCATTTCACAAAAAAGTGTCAAAAATGACAAGAGACAGTTTTTGAAAATTCCTTTATTTAAAGTCTTCTTCTTTCCATCTTCTTCGGGTCTTTTTCCTTCTTCCTTCCTTCGGTTTCTTCCTCCATCTTCTTCTTCCTCTGGTTCTTCCTCTGATCCTCTGCTTCTTGCTCCGGTGTTCTCGTCCGGCATCTTCCTCCGCGGCGTCTTCTTCCCCGCTTAGTTTTTGGCCCGCTCCGCATCCATGGGAGGCTCCCGCTGTGTGACGCTTCTCTTCTTCTGACACTTCTTAAATAACGGGTTGGCCTGGCTCCTTTTCACTGTGCTCTGCCTGATGGTGGCTTTGCACTTCCGTTATCGGGAGCTGCGACTTGCACAGGGGAGGTACTTCTGACCTCCTGCTGCCCTCATCTGTCCCTCGGGGGGGTCTGGCCACCTGCATGTCGGCGCCATGTTCTCCACGCCCACTCTGTGATGTCCTCTGACCTCACATCTTGTGGACTGTGTGGAACATCCCGGATGGACGAGGGGTTGTTGCTATGCACACCCGGTCCTGACGGCTGGCGTCCTTTACATCTGTCCGTCACCATCCGTACATGATGCTGGGGGCGGAGTTTCCGGATCCACCTTGGGTATATCTGGATGCTCTGCGCGGCTGCAGCTTGCATTTGTGCTCTGATGGTCTGTCGTGATGGTTACAGGTCTGGGAGTGTATTGTGTCGGGGACTTGCTCAATGCATTCAGGTAACATTGTTTTCCTTTTCCATCCATTCTATACCCGCTGTGTAGGTGATCCCTTCTCACCATACACAATACCAATTTTCCATCATTGTTGGTCCAAACATTCCTCCATACACAATTTAGGGTTGTTTACACTACATTTTTCGTTTTCTTTTTGTTTTTCCTGATCAGTTTTTTGCTTTTACCTATCTGTTGTGATGACGGTCTATATAATATCTACCTCAATTACATCAGAAGTTATTTCACACATATATTATATTCATTTACTTTAAACGTAACCCCCTTTGGTCATCTCCCACTTTTTGAATTCATTATTTGATGCCCAGTCGGTTTCAATACATCTCTTGAAACTCATGCATCTTTACACATCCTTTCTTAGATTGCTTATGGACACATCCAGACCACAGACCAGATGTTTTCCTGTCAGTCCGTGCTGTGCGTCCTGATTCTTTTCCGCTGAGTTTCCGGTTGCAATGCCCCCTCAGCTCCTGAACCGGCATTGCTCGTTGCCGCCATCTTGACATCCAGTGTTTTGTTGACCCAGTCCAGCTGAGTTGTGAGTATGAGGTCTTCATATCACTGACCTCACTGCCAACCATCTTTCTCCTGCCCCGATCCATTCAGTTATTTACATAGATTCACCACTTTATTATTTCTGTTATAGAAAAACCCAGTATGCATCTGCCCCTGATGAGCGAGAAAAGACTTGCCAAATGCGTAGGGCACCATCTATGCTACCCGCATGTCTATTCTGCTGGGCATCCGAAGTTGGCCATATTATGTTTATACACTGCCACAACTCATGCATGTGTACCTTTACATGTTAGATGATGTATATGTATTCATTGGTTTTAACATTGATCATGGATCTTGCTACTTTTTATGGATGTACTAACTAATTGCAGTGTAATTGTATTTGTTTTTTACTCATGCTGTTAACTAGGCCACTATGCCGGGTAACACACATTCATTGTTGTTCCCATTTGTTTATACAACCTTTGTATTAACCAGTTGCCGACCGCCGCACGCCGATGTACGTCGGCAGAGCGGCACGGGCAGGCAAAAGGGCTTACCTGTACGTCCTTGCCTGCCCGCGGGTGGGGGGTCCGATCGGACCCCCCCGGTGCCTGAGGCGGTCGGCAAATCTCCCCCGGCGATCGGTGGTGAGGGGGAGGCCATCCATTCGTGGCCCCCCCCTCGCGATCGCTCGCAGCCAATGGGATCATTTCCCTGCCTCTGTATTGTACACAGAGGCAGAGGAAATGATGTCATCTCTCCTCGGCTCGGTATTTTCCGTTCCGGGCCGAGGAGAGAAGACATGTGAGTGAGTGCACAACACACTACACACACAGTAGAACATGCCAGGCACACAAAACACCCCGATCCCCCCCCGATCGCCCCTGATCCCCCCCAATCACCCCCCCTATCACAAACTGACACCAAGGAGGTTTTTTTTTTTTTTTCTGATTACTGCATAGTGTCAGTTTGTGACAGTTACTGTGTTAGGGCAGTGAGTATTAGCCCCCTGTAGGTCTAGGGTACCCCCCTAACCCCCCCTAATAAAGTTTTAACCCCTTGATCACCCCCGTCACCAGTGTCACTAAGCGATCATTTTTCTGATCGCTGTATTAGTGTCACTGGTGACGCTAGTTAGGGAGGTAAATATTGAGGTTCGCCGTCAGCGTTTTATAGCGTCAGGGACCCCCATATACTATCTAATAAATGTTTTAACCCCTTGATTGCCCCCTAGTTAACCCTTTCACCACTGATCACCGTATAACCATTACGGGTGACGCTGGTTAGTTAGTTTATTTTTTATAGTGTCAGGGCACCCGCTGTTTATTACTGAATAAAGGTTTAGCCCCCTGATCGCCCGGCGGTGATATGCGTCGCCCCAGGCAGCGTCAGATTAGCGCCAGTACCGCTAACACCCACGCACGCAGCATACGCCTCCCTTAGTGGTATAGTATCTGTACGGATCAATATCTGATCCGATCAGATCTATACTAGCGTCCCCAGCAGTTTAGGGTTCCCAAAAACGCAGTGTTAGCGGGATCAGCCCAGATACCTGCTAGCACCTGCGTTTTGCCCCTCCGCCCGGCCCAGCCCAGCCCAGCCCACCCAAGTGCAGTATCGATCGATCACTGTCACTTCCAAAACACTAAACGCATAACTGCAGCGTTCACAGAGTCAGGCCTGATCCCTGCGATCGCTAACAGTTTTCTTGGTAGTATTTTGGTGAACTGGCAAGCACCAGCCCCAGGCAGTGTCAGGTTAGCGCCAGTACCGCTAACACCCACGCACGCACCGTACACCTCCCTTAGTGGTATAGTATCTGAACGGATCAATATCTGATCCGATCAGATCTATACTGGCGTCCCCAGCAGTTTAGGGTTCCCAAAAACGCAGTGTTAGCGGGATCAGCCCAGATACCTGCTAGCACCTGCGTTTTGCCCCTCTGCCCGGCCCAGCCCAGCCCACCCAAGTGCAGTATCGTTCGATCACTGACACTTACAAAACACTAAATGCATAACTGCAGCGTTCGCAGAGTCAGGCCTGATCCCTGCGATCGCTAACACTTTTTTTGGTAGTGTTTTGGTGAACTGGTAAGCACCAGCGGCCTAGTACACCCCGGTCATAGTCAAACCAGCACTGCAGTAACACTTGGTGACGTGGCGAGTCCCATAAGTGCAGTTCAAGCTGGTGAGGTGGCAAGCACAAGTAGTGTCCCGCTGCCACCAAAAAGACAAACACAGGCCCGTCGTGCCCATAATGTCCTTCCTGCTGCATTCGCCAATCCTAATTGGGAACCCACCTCTTCTGCAGCGCCGTACTTCCCCCATTCACATCCGCAACCAAATGCAGTCGGCTGCATGAGAGGCATTTTCTTTATGTCCTCCCGAGTACCCCTACCCAACGAACCCCCAACGAAAAAGATGTTGTGTCTGCAGCAAGCGCGGATATAGACGTGACACCCGCTATTATTGTCCCTCCTGTCCTGACAATCCTGATCTTTGCATTGGTGAATGTTTTGAACGCTACCATTCACTAGTTGAGTATTAGCGTAGGGTACAGCATTGCACAGACTAGGCACACTTTCACAGGGTCTCCCAAGATGCCATCGCATTTTGAGAGACCCGAACCTGGAACCGGTTACAGTTATAAAAGTTACAGTTACAAAAAAAAGTGTAAAAAAAAAAAAAAAACACATACAAAAATATAAAATAAAAAAAAATAGTTGTCGTTTTATTGTTCTCTCTCTCTCTATTGTTCTGCTCTTTTTTACTGTATTCTATTCTGAAATGTTTTATTGTTATTATGTTTTATCATGTTTGCTTTTCAGGTATGCAATTTTTTTTACTTTACCGTTTACTGTGCTTTATTGTTAACCATTTTTTTGTCTTCAGGTACGCCATTCACGACTTTGAGTGGTTATACCAGAATGATGCCTGCAAGTTTAGGTATCATCTTGGTATCATTCTTTTCAGCCAGCGGTCGGCTTTCATGTAAAAGCAATCCTAGCGGCTAATTAGCCTCTAGACTGCTTTTACAAGCCGTGGGAGGGAATGCCCCCCCCAACATCTTCCGTGTTTTTCTCTGGCTCTCCTGTCTCAACAGGGAACCTGAAAATGCAGCCGGTGATTCAGCCAGCTGACCATAGAGCTGATCAGAGACCAGAGGGGCTCCAAACATCTCTATGGCCTAAGAAACCGGAAGCTACGAGCATTTTATGACTTAGATTTCGCCGGATGTAAACAGCGCCATTGGGAAATTGGGAAAGCATTTTATCACACCGATCTTGGTGTGGTCAGATGCTTTGAGGGCAGAGGAGAAATCTAGGGTCTAATAGACCCCAATTTTTTCAAAAAAGAGTACCTGTCACTACCTATTGCTATCATAGGGGATATTTACATTCCCTGAGATAACAATAAAAATGATTTAAAAAAAAAAAAAAAAATGAAAGGAACAGTTTAAAAATAAGATAAAAAAATAATAATAATAAAGAAAAAAAAAAAAAGCACCCCTGTCCCCCCTGCTCTCGCGATAAGGCGAACGCAAGCGTCGGTCTGGCGTCAAATGTAAACAGCAATTGCACCATGCATGTGAGGTATCACCGCGAACGTCAGATCGAGGGCAGTAATTTTAGCAGTAGACCTCTGTAAATCTAAAGTGGTAACCTGTAAAGGCTTTTAAAGGCTTTTAAAAATGTATTTAGTTTGTCACCACTGCACGTTTGTGCGCAATTTTAAAGCATGTCATGTTTGGTATCCATGTACTCGACCCATGACCGCGCAATTAGCAGTTAAAGCGACGCAGTGCCAAATTGTAAAAAGTGCTCTGGTCAGGAAGGGGGTAAATCCTTCCGGGGCTGAAGTGGTTAATAAATCAATTTTTATTGCAGTTTTTGTGTACGTGTGCCAATCTCTCTCACCTCATCTAAAGTCCCAGGGCTACATTTCCCTCTTATTTCGCAGTATTTAGGGATGGAGTTGTCAGAGGGGTCTTTCCAGACCATAACTCCCCTTTCTCTCAATTACCCGGGTGGCAGACACCTATTAGCCCACAATTTGGTCTGTTCTGACCATTGGTTCACGTTCACTCTTACATCCACCCAGCATCGGGGCCCACTCCTGGGCTGGCCTGGCTCCTTTTCACTGTGCTCTGCCTGATGGTGGCTTTGCACTTCCGGTATCGGGAGCTGCGACTTGCACAGGGGAGGTACTTCTGACCTCCTGCTGTCCTCATCTGTCCCTCGGGGTGGGTCTGGCCACCTGCATGTCGGCGCCATGTTCTCCACGCCCACTCTGTGATGTCCTCTGACCTCACATCTTGTGGGCTGTGTGGAACATCCCGGATGGATGAGGGGTTGTTGCCATGCACACCCGGTCCTGACGGCCGGCGTCCTTTACGTCTGTCCATCACCATCTGTACATGACACTGGGCGAGGAGTTTCCGAATCCACCTTGGGTATATCTGGATGCTCTGCGCGGCTGCAGCTTGCATTTGTGCTCTGATGGTCTGTCGTGATGGTTACAGGTCTGGGAGTGTATTACATATGTCGGGACTTGCTCAATGCATTCAGGTAATATTGTTTTCCTTTTCCATCCATTCTATACCCGCTGTGTAGGTGATCCCTTCTCACCATACACAATACCAATTTTCCATCATTGTTGGTCCAAACATTCCTCCATACACAATTTAGGGTTGTTTACACTACATTTTCCGTTTTCTTTTTGTTTTTCCTGCTCAGTTTTTTGCTTTTACCTATCTGTTGTGATGACGGTCTATATAATATCTACCTCAATTACATCAGAAGTTATTTCACACATATATTATATTCATTTACTTTAAATGTAACCCCCTTTGGTCATCTCCCACTTTTTGAATTTATTATTTGATGTCCAGTCGGTTTCAATACATCTCTTGAGACTCATGCATCTTTACACATCCTTTTTTAGATTGCTTATGGACACATCCAGACCACAGACCAGATGTTTTCCTGTCAGTCCGTGCCGTGCGTCCTGATTCTTTTCCGCTGCGTTTCTGGTTGCAATGCCCCCTCAGCTCCCGAACCGGCATTGCTTGTTGCCGTCATCTTGACATCCAGTGTTTTGTTGACCCAGTAGGAGAAGAACAACAAGGGCGCCACTCTAAGTGCAATATTAAAAACGAATTATTATAAAAATTATTAGAAAAATTATTAATAATAAAATAAAAACATGAAAAAATCAGCATGTATAGGTAAAATGTGTGGCTAGAAATACTATGATTAAATGAACTGACTATAATGACAGTGTTATGAAATAGGGAATATGCATTCCTAATAGAATAAGGAATGGGGAGAAGAGGCAGCGCAATGGATAATGAAGAACGAGAGAACTATTTTGAAATAGAAATGAAAATAATAATAAAAATAATAATAATAAAAATGGTGAACTGATATAATGAAGTAATATAGATTTAGGTGTTGTTATTGAAAAAATCTAAAAAAGAGAAAAAGACATGATGAGAGAAATGAATGGGAATGAAAAATAATAATAATGATGATTATAACTGCATTGGAAATGGGTATAGAGTGATATGATGTGAAGAAAATGAAAAAAATAAAAAATAAAAAATAAAAAAAAAATAAAAAAAGGGGGTAATATAGATGATGGCGATAAGTCTAAAATAATAATAATAAAAATAAAAAATATATATAAAATATATAATAAATGATATGTTCCTGACATTGTTGTGGAATTCTTACAATATTGGGGTGATAGTAATGAGTCCAATTGTTCTTACGTGACAAGTACATAATTAATAGGTCATAATTATAAAAGAAATAATGTGCTTTGATACGGGTCCAGCTGAGTGGTGAGTATGAGGTCTTCATATCACTGACCTCACTTGCCAACCATCTCTCTCCTGCCCCGATCCATTCAGTTATTTACATAGATTCACCACTTTATTATTTCTGTTATAGAAAAACCCAGTATGCATCTGCCTCTGATGAGCGAGAAGAGACTCGTAAAACGCGTAGGGCACCATCGATGCTACCCGCATGTCTATTCTGCTGGGCATCCGCAGTTGGCCATGTTATGTTTATACACTGCCTCAACTCATGCATGTGTACCTTTACATGTTAGATGATGTATATGAATTCATTGGTTTTAACATTGATCATGGATCTTGCTACTTTTTATGGATGTACTAACTAATTGCAGTGTAATTGTATTTGTTTTTTACTCATGCTGTTAACTAGGCCACTATGCCGGGTAACGCACATTCATTGTTGTTCCCATTTGTTTATACAGCCTTTGTATTAATACATTTTTATTGCAGTTTTTGTGTACGTGTGCCAATCTCTCTCACCTCATCTAAAGTCCCAGGGCTACACTTTCCTATTTTTTTCGCAGTATTTAGGGATGGAGGTGTCAGAGGGGTCTTTCCAGACCATAACTCCCCTTTCTCTTAAATAACGGAGGGCGGGGCCACCCGGTGACCCCGCCCCCTCTGACACACGGGTACTTGACAGGGACTTCCCTATGGCTTTCCCCATGACGTCAGAGGGGGTGGGGGTCACCCGTTACATAACTGGGTGACCCCACCCCCTCTGACATCACGGGGAAAGCCATAGGGAAGTCCCCGTGCGTCAGTGGGGGCGGGGTCACCGGGTGGCCCCGCCCTCCATTATTTAAGAAGTGTCAGAAGAAGAGAAGCGTCACACAGCGGGAGCCTCCAATGGATGCGGAGCAGCCCAAGAACGAAGCGGGGAAGAAGACGCCGTGGAGGAAGATGCCAGACGAGAACACCGGAGCAAGAAGCAGAGGATCGGAGAAAGAACCAGAGGAAGAAGAAGATGGAGGAAGAAACCAAAGGAAGAAGGAAGGAAGAAGACCCGAAGAAGAAGGATAGAAGAATACTTTAAATAAAGGAATTATCAAAAACCGTCTCTTGTCATTTTTAACATTTTTGACACTTTTTTTGTGAAATGGTAGGGGTAATTTTTTACCCCATTACCATTTCACACAGGGGGGGCGGATCTGGGGGTCCCCTTGTTAAAGGGTGCTTCCAGATTCCGATAAGCCCCCTGCCCGCAGACCCCCATAACCACCGGCCAAGGGTTATGGGGATGAGGCCCTTGTCCTCATCAACATAGGGACAAGGTACTTTGGGGGGCCGCTACCCCAAAGCACCCTCCCAATGTTGAGGGCATGTGGCCTGGTATGGTTCAGGAGGGGGGGGGCGCTCTCTTGTCCCCCCTCTTTTCCTGCGACATGCCAGGTTGCGTGAACTTTTATGTGTATTGTTGGACCGACAATTCATTAATAGCCGTGAGTAGTTTTAAATGACTTTTTTTTCCTTTGAAATGTCATTTTGCTGTCAGACTGTTCTAAACATGGGAAACATGCGCCCCTTTACAGCCATACTTTAGACACTCCTCAGGTAATTTAAAGGAATATTACACTTTTATTGTTTCACTTTAAGCATGATTAAAATCACTGCTCCCGAAAAAACGGCCGTTTTGAAAACTTTTTTTGCATTGATACATGTCCCCTGGGGCAGGACCCAGGTCTCCAAACACTTTTTATGACAATAACTTGCATATAAGCCTTTAAAATTAGCACTTTTGATTATTCATGTTCGAGTCCCATAGACTTTAATGGTGTTCGCGTGTTAAAACAAATTTTTTGCCTGTTCGCATGTTCTGGTGCAAATCGAACAGGGGGGTGTTCGGCTCATCCCTAGTTTTGATCTCTTCTGAGCTTTTTATAATTAAATGTATTAAACTTAGGGTGGGAAATAAACAATACCGCCATTGATGGTAAGACTTTTAAGGGTTACTGCTGTCTCTAGCCATGTTACACAAAGCATAAAACTAGTTGACCACAGAAAATGTAGCAAACAAACTATATAGCACTTGTTTAGGAGAAGAGGCCTTACATTTTTTGCCCCCCTGACAAACGAAAATATTTACAGCATGGTAGTGTCACACTCTCAAACTAGGGTGGCTCTTTGTTCTTGCAAATTAAGGGACAGGATAGGGATGGGGGGCGTTTGTGGAGTAGGAGTGGATGAAAGCAAAGATCAGGCATAATTTACGAACAAAGTGGAGTAATACACAGAGTACAGAGGTAAAGAAAAGCCTGGAGCAACAGCATGCAATGATGTATGCAAAGGGCGCACATGACAGTGGTAGCAGTGTAAGGGTTAAAGTTAATTTGTGAATGTGGAGCCGAGGGGGAGGGAGGATCAGGGGAGGGACTAGTTAAAAGGGGTTCCCGCGCTGGGAGGGACAACAGAAAGATTAGGAAAGTTCTCAGGAAGGTTGTGCTGGTAACATGGCTGAATTAGAGGGGCTCATGGCCCAGTTGCGAGAAGAAGCAGCGGTGCGGGGTGCTGAGTGGCTGCAGGAGACGATCGCAGCCGCGCTACAGGGCTCCACTATGCAGGCAAGTGAGGGAGAGAGAAGCGGCACCAGAGCACGCCGCTCTCGTCCGCCTGAGCGGTTCTCTCCGGACCGCATGACGTCAGCGCAGCGGCACTCGTGTAGTCTGTCTTCCAGACTCCCGGGGGGCCCACCGGCGAAACGAGCAGCGGGAAGGGAGCAGGTCAGCGGGCGTGCGGCCCCGGCGGGACAGGAGCAGAGGCAAGCCAGGGAACCGGCCACAGTGAGGCCTAATAGCAGGAGACACACGGAGAGCGCAAGCCCCGCCCCCAGGATGACGGCGGGGAGCTCCGCCATCGCTGCAACTGCACTGCCTGGAGGGCCTTCTAGTTCTGTGGCAGGGGACAGGCAGAGGGGAGAGAGAAGCAGGGCTGGCCTAACAACTACAGGAGCGGAGGCCGGCTGGACTGAGGTAGCCCACACCGGTCCTGGGAAGGTGGTCCGGAAGTCCACAGGAGGTTTCGCTGCGCGGAGGAGGGGAAGGATGGCGAGCAATGCGGCAGCCGCGGTCCACATCCCGGGCAGGCCTCCATCGGATGCAGGTGAAGAGTCGGGTCGGAGCGGAAGAGATGAGGAGTCCGGATCGGAGGAGGAGGCGGCCCCCCTGCCCAGGAGGATGGGGCCTGAAGAGAGCAGACGGTCGGCTGATGGGGCGACACCTATGCAGCCAGGTGAGCCAGCACAGGTCATTGCAATGTCTAGTTTAAATGATGCATCATGTGTAGCAACTGGGGCTGGGGGGTTAGAAAAAAGCATGGTGGGGTCTGGTATAGGGGTTTCCTGGGGTTTTTAACGGGAATTAAGGAACTGGTGCAGAGGTTGGAGGCTGCAGAGAAGCCGGTAGAGGGCCTGAGAGCTGCATGGGTACAGCAGACAGGGAAGGATTTAGGAAATGCTGGGGGGGACCTGACAACAGAGGTTTCAGCTGTGGTCGCGTTGCCTGCTCAGCAAGCCACGGGGAGTGGAGTTGCGCAGGGGAAGGAAAAAGCAGCGCTGACAGGGGAGGCTGTGGCGAGGAAGGATATCATTAGGCTGGCGGACGCGGCTCGCTGTGAAGTGTATGTGTGCTACGAAGGGCCGTTAGGAGCGCACTTGAAACAAGAAGTGCGGGAAAAATTATGGAAGGGTGAGTATGTAGAAATAATTTCGTTACTGCCCTTGGAGAAGTTCAATCTTGATAGAGTCAAGCCGGACGACTCCAAAAAAGAAGATGAGGAAAAGAGGAGGTATAGGCTGATACCTAGGTCATTTACGAATTGGTTACAAGCGTTCGCGATCATGGCAAGTGTGATAGGGGAGAAGCAACCGGAACACTGTTCGGCGCTTTTCTGCTATCAGGATGCGATAGGGGAAGCATATAGAGTATATGGAGGTACGGCATGGTTGCGATACGACGAACAGTTTAGGCAGAGGAGAGCGATTCGCCCAGAGCTACGTTGGGACCATAAGGACATCAGCCTATGGATGCGCTTGATGACGACGGCGAGGGCGCCGAACCAGTTTTTTCAGGGGGGAGCCGGTGGACCGTCCGCCCAGGGACATTCGGCTGGAAACAAAAAAGGGGTTTGTTGGCAGTATAACTCAGGATCCTGTAAGTTTGGAGGAACATGTAAGTATAAGCATGAGTGCTCAGGCTGCGGGGGAACACATCCATCATCCAGATGCTTTAAGCAAGGAAAAGGGCGACAAGGAGAGGCTGGGAACAAAAGGGAGGACGCCGGTGATGGTGGAAAGGATGCGGCCGTTTCTCGGTAAGTACCCGGACAGAAAGGCAGCATCGCTATTAGAAGAGGGCTTTGCGTTGGGTTTTCGGATTCCATGTAGTTTATCGGCGACTCCCCCGGTGCCCAAAAATTTAAAGTCAGCCCTGCAACATCCGGAAGTGGTTTCGGAGAAACTGCAGAAGGAAGTGGCATTGGGTAGAATGAGTGGCCCTTTCCCAGTAGTACCTATAGTCGATTTGGTGGTATCTCCGCTGGGCGTGGTGCCCAAAAAGGAGCCCAACAAATTCAGACTCATTCACCACTTATCCTTCCCAAAAGGGGTATCCGTGAATGATGCCATAGACCAAGAAGCATGCTCGGTGACGTATACGTCATTTGATGCTGCGGTGAGGTGGGTGAGACACTATGGAAAAGGTGCCTTGATGGCTAAGGCAGATATAGAATCAGCGTTTCGACTGTTGCCGGTTCACCCGGATAGTTTGCGGTTGCTCGGGTGCCATTGGAATGGCGGATTTTATGTCGATCAATGCCTACCAATGGGTTGTTCAGTGTCGTGTGCGATATTTGAACAATTCAGCTCCTTCGTGGAATGGGTGGTAAGGGATGTATCCGGGGTGAATGCGATAATTCACTACGTGGATGATTTTTTATGCATAGGCCCGGCCTCTTCTAGAGTATGCGTGGTGTTGCTGGCTTCATTACAGCATATAGCAGGCAGATTCGGCATTCCATTGGCGGATGAAAAAACGGAGGGACCCTGCACGGTCATCACGTTTTTGGGCATTGTGCTAGATTCAGAAGCAATGGAATGTAGATTACCTGCTGACAAATTGGAGGATTTGAAAAAAGAGGTGGCAGGGTTGATAGGAATTAAAAAGGTACAACTGCGTAGGTTGCAATCGGTGTTGGGCAAGCTGAATTTTGCTTGCCGCATACTTCCGATGGGGAGAGTGTTTAGTCGCCGGCTGGCGGCCAGCACGAGTGGGATAAAATCACCAAAACATTTTGTGCGTTTAAGGAAAACGCATAGGGAGGACCTGAGGGTATGGCATACCTTTCTGGAATCCTTTAATGGCAGGGCAATGTGGATGTCGGGACCAGTCAGCAATTTTAACTTGGAATTGTTTACCGACGCCGCAGGATCAACAGGTTTTGGTGCGTTTTTCCGAGGAAAATGGAGCGCGGGTCCATGGCCACAATCTTGGATAGAAGAGGGCTTCACGAGGAACTTGGTTCTGCTGGAACTGTTTCCGGTAGTTCTGGCAGTGGAACTATGGGGAGCATCGTTCAGGGATCTGAAAGTGCGCTTTCATGGGGACAATATGGGGGTGGTGCAAGTGATAAACAGGGTCACGGCGTCATCTCCGCCAGTGATCAGGCTGTTGCAGCACTTAGTCTTAAGATGTCTACAACTGAATGTTTTCATTCATGCTGTGCACTTGCCGGGGGTGGAAAACGTCATTGCTGATGCACTGTCTCGCTTCCAGTGGGACAGGTTCCGAGAGTTGGCGCCAGACGCGGAGCAACAGGGGGTACCTTGTCCAGACTGGCTGTGGGAGATTGCGCTGGCATCGTAGAGGGATGGATTAAGCGGTCGGTAAGTGGGAATACATGGGCAGCATACAATAAGGTATGGCAGGAGTGGATGTCATTTGGACAAGCTTTGGGGGAAGAGCCTATAGGGCAAGGATTAAGTTCTTTATTGCTGTACTATGTGGCAAAGAAATTGGACGAGGGCATGTCAGTGTCAGTGATGAATACACAGTTGGCTGGTTTGGCTTTCCTTTTCAAGCTACAAGGGCAGCCAGACGTCATTAAGGAATTTTGGGTAAGACAAGCGTTGAAGGTTTATAGGAGGGCAGTGGTCAAGCGTGATTCGAGGAGACCGGTAACTTTTGAGATATTGAGGGGTATTGTGGATCAGTTGGGTGTGGTTTGCTCATCTGAATACGAAGTTACTTTGTTTAAGGTTGCTTTCGTGTTAGCATTTTTTGGTGCATTTAGGATAGGGGAACTGGTTAGTCCTTCCAAAAAAGTGCAAGGGGGAATTGGGTTACAGGAGGTGCAACTAGAAGAGGATGGGGTATCGATATTTTTGAGGAAGTCTAAGACGGATCAGGGGGGAAGAGGCAGGATGGTGCAAATTTATCCCATTCACGGTTCGCCCCAGTGCCCGGAGGTCACGGTCAGGGAATTCTTGAAGGTTAGGCCGGATTTTCAAGGCCCCTTTTTAGTGCATTTAAATGGTAATTTGTTGTCACGTTTTCAGTTTGTAGTCGTGTTTAAAAAATGTTTGCAGGGGCTGGGGCTGGAGGAGAAGGATTTTTCATCCCACTCATTTAGGATTGGAGCTGCGACGGAAGCGGCCAGGTTGGGGATGGATGTGGAGGTAATAAAAAGGATTGGGCGGTGGGAATCTAACAGATTCCAATCTTATGTGTGGCCACAACTGGCAATAAAATTGTAGGTGACAGGGTTAGTTTCTGTTAGTTTATATTGGGCATGTATTTAGAGTTCTGTTATGGCCAGGATTATAGTTGGAATAGTCAATGTTGAGAATAGTGTTTGTTTTTCTTCTAATTTCAGGTGCAGCGCCAAGAATGGTCTGGATTATGGGCCATTCTTATGTATGTTGGGGGGGCACGGAGGGGAGACGCTCGGCCTGAGGGTAGGCAGCTAAGTTTTGATAGAAGGGAAGTGTATATAAAGTGGTTTGGTATACTGGGGATGTTGTGGGGTAGGTTGGTGCAGGAGGTACAGCGCTACGCAAACAGAGAGGGACCTCCGGATGTCCTGGTGATACATGTTGGCGGGAACGATTTGGGCATTCGCTCGATGATAGACATCACGCGAGATATCAAATTTGACATTTGGCGATTGATGAAGGAATTCCCGCAGATGATCATTATCTGGTCGGATATGGTTGCCAGGATGTCTTGGAGAATGGCCAGGTCAGTGGAGGGTGTGAACAGAGCCAGGAGGAAGATCAACAGGGAAAATAGTAAGTTTGTGGTCGGTAATGGGGGGTTGGCAATTCGGCATAGTGAATTGGAATTCGAGACATGGAGGTATCTGAGACGTGATGGGGTACATCTCAACGATGTGGGTACAGATTTGTGGGCTTTAGGCTTGCAAGATGACATACAGCGAGCTATTCGGGTGTGGAGGGGCACCCAAGAGTAAGGTGTTACTATTGGGATGCTGTGGCGGGCGTTGGTCTGGGCAAAGGAAGGAAGATGGCAAAAAAGTAAGAGTGGGGATCCAATGTTGATATGGGTCCGGAGGTTTTTTGGTTCCCGGTTAACGGAGGTTAGCCAGGAAGTGATAATGGGGCACTGCGGTCACGGCAGTCTCTGAGCCAGCTTGTCGGCTTGAGGCCTATTGGAGATTTTGGATTAGAGCTGCAGTGCTATAGTTGTTATGGCCATCAGTTTGTTTTTGCTAAGCGATTGCTCAGACCAACGCTCTTTTGAAATAACAGGTTGTATAACAGATGTTTTTTGGTTATTGTTTTTTCTGATGACAGAATTTTATATTTTATATTTTATATTTTTATAGGAAAAAGATATGTTAAAAATAAAGAGGCTGCTACGGCCTTTTTTATTATTCCAAAAGCTTGTGTGGTCTTATTTATTTGGAGTAGGAGTATAAGGGTTTTGAGCATAGTTATAGACATCTGTTATCCAATAGTCAAGAGTAAGTGGTGCACAGAATGTCAGTGGGTGCATGACTGGTGTATAGCTGATTTTCGTGTGCTCCCTTAACCAAAAGACATTCCACTACTTGCCTTACCTTACTTATTAAAATGATCACCACACACCTTCTGGATTAAATGGCCATCGGGCCCCTTTATTAACAAATATCAATTTTTATAAAAATAAACTCAATTTAAATATATATAACTACATATATACAAATATATATATATATATATATATATATATATATATATATATATAAAACAGAAATATATATATGTATATATATATATATATAACACTTATAATAAACCCCAACTTTTTTAAACTCCTGCTTTGTCTGAGGTTCGTGAAGGAAGGTATATCTACCGCATCGGCTGCACCACCACCACCACAGTAGCCTTGGCCCCTAGCCGTATTCCCACCAGCACAGGGACGAACCATTGCCACCTTCATACCACTGCAGCCCGATGACCGGTAGCCCATTATTTCCAGCTAGGGAGGGTACCATACCGACATAGGTCCAACCCTCCCCACACCATATCCTGTTTACCTTCCACCATTCCAACCTACATGAACCAGAGACCCATGCCACAGACACCCACCGGTGACCACCTCGCGCATGGGAGGCCCGCCACAGCCGACAGGCCTGCTGCAGCCCATCCTGGAGCTAAGGAACCACATGTCAATCCCGACGGCTGACAAATGTACCCCATCGGTCCTTAAGTACAGACCGATGTCCTGTTCCAACTCGAAATGGCGGACCACCAATCCACCATTGTAAACCACAAATTTGGCCACAGCCTTGTTAACCTTTATCCTGGTCTTGTTGATTCGCTCAACAGACCGGGCACCCCTCCAAGTTGCCCTGCCAATCATATCTGACCACACCACCACTGTCTCCGGAAATGCTAAACTTAAACGTAAGAAATCCCATTTGACATCCCAAATAAGATCCCTCGAGGCCCTGATACTCTAATCATTACCCCCTGCGTGCAACAACAGCACATCCGGGGGCCTATCCAGCCTCGCGTACTGCTGCATTTCAGGAAGGATGCGGGCCCATAGCATGCCCGGAATCCCAATCCACCACACCAAAGCTTCCTCCCTTGGGAAACCCAACTGCCTTCCTTCCCGTTTGACCAAGGCCCTTCTTGCTCCCCAATAGACGTATGAGTGCCCCATGATCCATATCAGGCACACCGGGCCTGAAAGACAGAAAGACACAAAGGGAAACATAGACACACACACCAATCTTCATTCATACCACCCCATTATTAATGTACCATACCACATAAAGACATTACAAACAACACCAGACAGGACCGGTCTACCCGGGCTCCACCCCCAGACCCTTCCCCACAACCCTTCAAAGTAAATGAGGGCGAACATAGAGTCAGAATCGTTGAGATTCTCAGTGACCAATCCGTTGCAAGATCTGGTCATTGACACCCCACCTTGCCGCCTCAATCATAAATGAATGAGATGAGTACTCACAAGGGGAGAAACCCCCTGCCACTAAACACTTCCTGAACACGGACACAAATTAATATCGCAACAACTGCGAACCATTGTCATGTACCAGAAGAGAAAACCCACCGGAAGGCTGTATTCCTAGCCACTCCCGGATACCCTTACCTGGCATAATTTCAGCCCAGTCACCGCACCCAACACCACCTTAGCCGCTTTACCCAACTGATCAGTTTTTGATCTAAGGATGACCAACGTAATCGAATCGTCCGCTACTGATACATCCGACAGTGCCAGACCCCCAACCACCGATTTCGAGGGGCTCACCAATTCACTCTCACTCAAGGCCCCAAAAAAATCCAACACAAAAGCTGTCCTAAACAGCTGTGCTTCAAATGAAGAAAAACAAACCTGGGGCAGATTACTCAAGTTAGTTAACGTCCCCAACGACACTGGCCTCCTGGAATCTGTCTTACTTCACCCCCGTCTGTTACCCCTCAAGGCCTTCCGCACTATAAACGCCTTCTTGACATCCTCCACCCCATTCAGCTGGAACATGAGCGCAAGGCCCGACATCTTCCTATTAACCGTGGCAACCGACACCCCTTCTTCGCAATTCTTACCCAGCAAATACATAGTACCTGAAGCCTTTCCTCTTTGTTGGAACAACCGCCGACATCACTCACCAACTCCAACCATTCCTGCCATACCCGCTCATACCCTCGCCACATAGCGTCCGCTACCGAGCGCCGCACCAAAGTCATCACTGTATCAAGACGAGTTCCCACATGTGCCTGGGGCTTAACCGAATTAAATGATGTGGCGCCTTGACTCCCACAGTCGCGGCTGCCAGGCGCCTACAAAAGACCCTCCCCATTGGCATAATTTTACACGCAAAGTTCAGTTTTCCCAGGAAGGATTGCAACTCCTTCAGCTGAACCTTATACCGCCTAGCCACCGCAGCCACAGTCGATCGAAGATCCTCCAGCTTATGACTTGGTAACCTGCACTCCATCAGTGTAGTATCAATTATGATACCCAAAAACTTCAGGACTGTGGTTGGCCCTCCGTTTTTACTCTAGCCAGGGGAACCCCAAAAACCTGAAAGACATGTTGCAACGTGGCCAACAAAATGGAACAAGCCCGCTCTCTCGGCGGACCTATCACCAAGAAATCGTCCAGTGCAAGACTGAACTAAGGCCGGACAAGTCCTTGATAACCCATTCCAGAAAGGTACTGAACAACTCAAAGTACGAGCAAAAGATAGCGCAACCCATAGGAAGGCACCTGTCCACGAAAAACTGACCCTCCCAGCAACAAGCCAACAAACACACACTATCCGGATGAACCGGCAATAGGCTAAAAGCCGACTCAATGTCGGTCTTGGCCATGAGTGCCCCTCTCCCAAATTTCTGTACCCATCACACTGCTTCGTCAAACGAAGCGTAAGACACCGTACAGCGTGCCGGATCAAACGCATCGTTTACTGAACCCCCTTTCGGATGAGACAAATGGCGAATCAGGCGGAATTGATTCGGCTCTCTCGTGGGCACCACGCCCAATGGGGAAACCACCAAGTCCTCCACCGGTGGCCCCACAAACGGGCCCGCCATCCTCCCCAACTCAACCTCCCTACGCAACTTACCTCCCACCACCTCCGGATTTTCGTACGCTGATCTAAGATTAGGAGAAACAGGGGGGACCCTATCCAACGTGCTCGGGATGGTGAAACTATCCCTAAAACCCATCCACAACGTCCGGGCCGCCCCTCTGTTATTGTACCTACTTAGATACGGCACCAATTTTTCCACCCCCACCGGAGTCCTCCCTTTTTCCAGCGTCGGCCAGTTTCTGACCTTTACAGAAGCACTTAGACCATGGGTGGACACCTCCGCATCCCGAACACATGTCGGAAGCAGCAGGCTCCCCCGAACTTGCAGGTTCCCTCATTAAACTGCCAACAGAACCCCTTGCGCTTAACGGCTGATGGTGACGAGGTGTTGGCACCCCCAGCCCAGGTATGAAAGGGCGGCAGCACTGCCCTGGCTTGTGTCATGAGCTTCATCTACAGCCCAATATCTTTTTGATACCACCGCACCAACGGCCAAAAAGCCTTCCGCTGCCGGAACTGCTCGTCGTACCTAAGCCAGGCCACCCCCCCATAAATCCTTTGTGCCTCACTGATGGAATCCAGGTAACAGAACAGCCCCGAACAATTGTCTGGAGCCTTCTCCCCAATTACGCTCGCTAAAATGTGAAACGCCTGCGACCAATTCGCAAACGTTCTAGGGATCAGCCGATAATGCCGTTTCTCCTCTTCTTCCTTTTTGCTCTCGCCCGGCTTAATCTTGTCCAGATTAAACTTTTCCAGCGGAAGGAGCGAGAAGATCTCTACGTACTCCCCTTTCCAGATCCTCTCCCTAACCTCCAATTTTAGATGGGAACCAAGGGGGCCCTCGTAGCAAATGTAAACATCACACCGTGCTGCATCCGCCAGCCGCACTCCGTCCACCACCGCCACCCCTGGCGTCCCTGTACTCGTACTCACCTGCAAAGTCACTGCCACCGTTGCAGGAACCTCACCCGTTGACGACTTCACTGTTAATGGCGACGGCCCTGTCACCACCGCAGTAGCCGGCGGAACCGCCACCACCGCAGGCGAAACCGCCATCCCCGACAATGGGGGAGGAGATGACCCCACCACTGGGAGGACACCAGGCGGCGCTGTAGCACCCCCCAGCCCACCCCCCGCTGTCCATGCTGCAACCGGGGAGAGCAGAGCCCCAGGCGTGGCTGTTCCAGGACCCCTAAACGCTAAGAGCGCAGCCAGCAAATGCCGTACAAGCTTGGTGGGGAAAAGAAAGTCCAGAGGTGTGGGACTGGATAAATGCCGTGGAGGAGACCCACACCATGGAGCAGTTTTCCCTGTATAAAGAGGAAAAGAGAGAAGTAGATAACTGGAAATGTTGGAAGGAGTTTAAAAAAACATGGAGTTATGCGGAAAAAATCAAGAGGTAACTACCCACTGAATAAGACCACGGGCAGTGCACGGGGGTGGGAGGGGGGGGGGGTGGAAAAAAAAAAAAAAAAAAAATGCCGTACAAGCATGTCACTGGCGCCCATGTCCTAGAAGCCCCCTTGCGGCACTCCCATAGTCCCCACAGGCCCAGCCCCTGCAGCCAAAACAGGCGCCGGGGCCGGACCACCCCCCACCCAGATCCCAGAGGGGGAGCTAACCGGACCCCCCACCAATAACCCAGAAGGGGAACTAACAAGGGGAGGGTGGGTTACAGACATAACAGGCACATTGACAGGAACAGACAGAGACTTACCAGGCTGCCCAGGGGAAACTGACCAACCAGCTGCTGATCCGGATCCCTGCAGATGTCCCGCCCGAACTGGCGCCGCGCCAGGCCCATCCGATCCGGAATCTGACAGTTCACCTTCCGATCGTTGGTCCCCCTGTCCACCAGGGGATGCTGAGTATGTAGAAGGTCCTGGTTGCACGTCCATGATGTCATTGGCCTGCGACTTCTGTGCACTGCGGCCGACTCCTGCACTACTCCCTCGTTGAGCACGCTGCCGGCTGGCAGGCGCCAGTCTGCCACTGCCGCCGACCCCATGGGAAACTCCGCTTCCCCGAACAATGGCCGCGGCAGTAACCGCAAGTCGTCCACGCCGAGCGCCCCCATACACAGGGAAATGCCCTGCCCTGCGCGCTGCTCTGTCCTGATCCCTTGTAGAAGGAGGCCTGGAGGGGGATGCTAATGGAACCCTCCTGGCCAGGTCCCGCCCACAATGGGAATTCCTCCCAGGCCCCAGCAGCAGCAGCCATGGCTGGGCGCTGGAGGGCCCGAATTTGGGCTCCCAGATTGGCGGCTCACCCGAGGGGCCTCATCCAGCCTAAAACACGCAGGAGGCCGAGAGCTCCTTGCGCGCGATGTTAAGGGGACTGGCAGAGCTGAGCCCTGACCCCTGTAGCAACACTGTGAGCTGAGAATTCAGCCACTGCATGCCGTGCACCTCTGCGGGTGTCCTAAGCTGTTTTATAAGGCCGTCAAAGGTCTCCATGCTGACAGTAAAAAACCTTACCTATACCTCTCACTGCCTCTGCTGGCCCACGAATGACTAACCCCTCCCCTCTGCAGGGTCAAAATTAATTTTACACTCCTCCCCCTGACCGATCCAAAAACTCCCCTTCCCCTTTCTCCTGAACACTTCCCATGTCAACATCCTGTGCACCCACTACAGCTGTCCCCAGTCATGTTCGCCCTCCACCTAAGGTTCCCTTTTCATTCAGGGCTTGTTCTGTAATGATATAACCCCCAGCATTAGTAGTAATAAAAATAACGTGCAGGAACAGACACTGGGACTTGTCTGCACATAAGGCATCTCCTTTATGGCAGGTGAACATTTTTTACTTTGAGTACTATGTGTTACAGCAGTTATAAGCACTTTAACACTAAGACCCCTTTCACACTGATGTGCTTTGCAAGCACTATAGCGTTAAAAATAGCACCTGCAAAGCGCCCTGAAACAGCGGTTCCATTCACTCCAGTGTGAAAGGGCTTTCACACTGGAGCGGTGCACTGGCAGGGCGTCAGAAAAAGTCATGCCAGCAGCTTCTTTGGAACGCATTAGTTGCGGTGAACTTACCGCTCCTAAAGCGCCCCTGCCCATTGAAAACAATGGGGCAGCACTGCTATACTGCTGGCAAAGTGGTGTTTTGCGGGCGGATTTAACCCCTTTTCATCTGCTAATGGGGGTTAAAGCCAAATAGAGCCGCTAAAACGATGGTAAAGCTTTACTGCTGACTCCCGGGGCAGCTCAGTGTGAAAGGGGTCTGAGGCTTCTAGACCTAGAGAAGATGTTATCATTTCGACATAAATAGGGCATTCTCTATAGCAGGGGTAGATCTGCATGACAAAAATACTATATGTGGCTGACCATAGATTAAGACTTACAGCACACTAATAGTTAAAACTACCCAGGCCTTATTTACAGCCCTGCTGTGCTTCCAGTTGTTCCTTATCCCATACCAGTGTTTCCTATCCTGTCATCACCAGCTTCAACTGACTCAGTATTTGCACAGGTACAGGTATATGAGATGCTGATTCTTAGCAAAAGGATGCTCAGAAAGTAGTACCGTATGTAGGTTGGAGGCATGCCCAAACCAGAAAATTAATGCTAGTCAAGGGGGAAATTGTAGGCATTGTGAATGAAAAGAAACTAAAAGCGGGCCAAGTTCAGGTAAATTATTTTCCCAAGCACTATCATAAATCTTAGATGTATAAAAAGTGAATCTAAGGCCCCTTTCACACTGGGGCGGTGGGTGCGTCGGCGGTAAAGCGCCGCTATTTTTAGCGGCGCTTTACCGTCAATTTTGCGGCGCTATTCGGTCGCTTTTACCCCCACTAGTGGCCGAGAAAGGGTTAAAAACCAGCCGCGAAAAAGTTAATACCACCGCAAACCGCTGCTGCAGCAGCGCTATGCTGGCGGTATAGCCGCGCTGCCCCATTGATTACAATGGGCAGGAGCGGTGAAGGAGCGGTGTATACACCGCTCCTTCACCGCTCCAAAGATGCTGCTAGCAGGACTTTTTTTTAGTGTCCTGCTAGCGCACCGTTCCAGCAGCGGCTCTTTCAGGGCGCTTTGCAGGCGCTATTTTTAGTGCTGTAGCGCCTGCAAAGCGCCCCAGTGTGAAAGGGGTCTTAGAAACAGAAGTTGGATCCAATATATTTTAACTTCAGATGAGTACAGTTGATGATTTTTCCAGTCTTTTGAGATGTAAGCAGACTATACTTTAATAGGCGATGAAAGTAAATTCATTCTGAGCAAGCATAAAAGAGCAGAGAGTTTCTAACTAGAGACTGTAGAGACTGTACTAACTAGAGACTAATACTGAGAATACAGGGAAATGCAGGGTTTACATTCTTTATCCTTTCTTTAAAAATGTTTTAATTTGTCTAGTTGTCATGCTGATCCGTTGGCCTTTGCAGTGTCTTTGACCAGTAACATGTATGCAAGTCAGGTGTTCTGACCTCTCTTTGACTTTACACGTTATCTGCTTGTTCCAAATTAGTGGCTCGGAATGTATTGGGTTGTAGCCAGGCAGCTATCATTTTTGAGAAGAAGCTATGACTGCTCACATTTCTATCAGTACATGTTTCCTATAAAGGGAACCTGTCTGGGCAGCTTAGTGTTACCTGACATGGCTAAGACTTGCCAAATTTCTAAAAGTAGCTTAACCGCTTACCGACCAGCCGCTGTCATTATACTGCGGCAGGTCGGCACGTTCCCGCGAGCCGTCGTAGCTGTACGTCAGCCCTTTAAGCAGGGATAGCAGGTGCGCACGCCCGCTGCACTGCGGGGGAACCGATGCGCAAGGCCGGCGGTCACGATGACTGCTGGCCACGTGCAATCACGGGCAAATCACACAAATCCCTGTTCTGTGAGGAGAGGAGAGACAGATCATGTGTTCCTACTAGCTAGGGACAACGATCTGTCTCCTCCTCTAGTCATTCCCATCCCCATACAGTTAGAACACACATGAGGGAACACAGTTAACCCCTTGATCGCCCCCTAGTGTTAACCCCTTCCCTGCCAGTGACATTTACACAGTAATCAGTGCATTTTTATAGCACTGATCGCTGTATAAATGTCAGTGGTCCCAAAAATGTGTCAAAAGTGTCCGATCTGTCTGCCACAATGTCGCAGTCCCAATAAAACTCGCAGATCACCGCCATTACTAGTAAAAAAAAAAATAATATTAAACATGCCATTAAAAAGCCATAAATCTTTCCCATAGATTGTAGACACTATAACTTTTGCGCAAACCAATCAATGTATGCTTATTGTGATTTTTATTACCACAAATATGTAGAAGAATATATATTGGGCAAAACTGATGAAGAAATTTGATTTTTAAAAACATTTTTGGAGATATTTATTATAGCAAAAAGTAAAAAAAAAATTCATTTTCAAAATTGTCACTATTTTTTTGTTTATAGCGCAAAAAATAAAAACTGCAGAGGTGATCAAATACCACCAAAAGAAAGCTCTATTTGTGGGAAAAAAAGGTCATCAATTTTGTTTGGGTACAATGTCGCATGACCGCGCAATTTTTCAGTTAAAGCTACGCAGTGCCGTATCGCAAAAAAATTGCCTGGTCATTAAGCAGCCAAATCTTCCGGTCTGTAAGTGGTTAAAGAGATCCTACCAGACTGTTCATTTCAACAACAATCATCCTGTATGATTGTGCATTTAACATATTATATGCATGTTATTTTACCTGTAGAAGCCTCCTATGAGTAGAAATCCAAAAAGCTCTAAGCCTGCTTCTGGGTGCTGTTATCTTGGTCAAATTTATTACCGTGTTCAGAGGCACATTACAAGTGAATACAAATAATTTATGGAAAGAAAAAACATTGCAAGTAGGCATTTGAAATACAAGATTTTTTATTGTGTTTTTACCTGCAATTTATTTTACAGGACATGATAATACACATGCGTGCTGTGACTTTGAACTAGAAATTAGGATGAATGGGGGTCTCCACTGCAGAAGATAACAGTGGAAATTTTTTTTTTCTGTTGTTATCATACTCAGATCATATTGAAGCAATTCTTTACTATGCTGGATTATATAAGGTTACAATAAGAACAGTAAGTTTTTTTTTCCAAGGTGTTATTTTACTGAATTGTAGATTTATGCTAGATAACTTTGCAGACCTCGTTTAAAAACCTATACATCTAAAAATGTTAAACAAGAGTGCTTTTGTAGATTCTGTGGCAAAAAAATAAGGACTCTTTGGAGTAACATTTTGTTTTTAGAACAGACAGGAACCACATGTGACTTGCACTAACCCCTGCTGTGGATTGTGGAAGACTTTCGAATTTAGCCAACGTTTCTCTCTTTGTCTAAGCACCTTTTGCTATACATGGCTCCAATAAGTATGAAGCCAAGCATTGTCGAGTTGTTGAAATAATTTATTTTAAATAGTTTGAGTGTTTTTTTTCATGGTATTTGTTATAGTTAGTTGTACACATACTTTTCATGTGACTTAAAAGCAGATAAAGGTTGGGAATATTTGGTGTTCAGGAGATTCCTTTACTGGTCAGTCCTAGTCAAAATCTCTCAACATGGTAAAAGTTGGTATAAAAACTTAATTCGCAAAGATTGATGCCAGCTCTAAATGGGAAGGAAATAAAGTGAGTAGGAAAGAGAAAACATTGCAAACTGCAGAAGACAAAAAAATCACAAGCTCGACATTTTAAACAATATGAGATCATAATGGAACAAACAGAAATCAGTCTTCGCATCATGTGAGCCTGCAGCTGTAATCAACATGACTGCTCAGCTGTTTTGCAAAGTTGGAAGAGTCTGCAAGACGTGTGATTGAAATCCAGTATGACCAGATATCACTTCTATACCCTTTTCTAATGTTGTCTTCCTTCTGTTCTGTTTTTACAGTATTACCTAATGTTGTACAGTTCTGTACAGAACCTAGTATCTACATTATCAGAATTATAACAAGCTGAAACCAATTTAAATTAGTATTTGAGAGGACTTCACAGCAGGGGTCTTGCCAAACGCTAAATTTCAGACTCTGTGGTTTTCTTTATCTACCCTTTCTATTAATGTGCAGTTGTTTTAGGATAAAAAAGGCCTAATGTCAGACATTTTGTCAAACATAGAAGGAATCGCCAAAAAGACCACAGAAACCTATTTGGAACAGAGATCCAGAGTAAATGTATTAATATGTGCTCTCTGGGTCACATTTATTAGTAGGCATAATAGACCTATTACTGTAGGTACCAGAGACTTATGCCGCGTACACATGGCCGGACTTCCCGACAGAAAAACTCAGATGGGAGCTTTCGGTCGTACATTCCGACCGTGTGTATGCCCCATCAGACTTTTTCTGTCGGCATTTCCGACGGACTCAGATATAGAACATGTTCTAAATCTCTCCGTCGGAAATGCCAACGGAGTTTAGACTGTTCGCAAGTCCAGTTGTGTGTACGCGGCAAAAGAGGCAGTGTAGTTATCAGCCATGAATTTCTTCTCATCATGAATACATATATAACCAACTCACATAAACTTATTTATACATTTTTTGTGATGTTCTAACCAATTTGGATCAGTAAAACAAGGAAAATTATTTGCAACGGAGGTGGTCCTTGCATAAGAGTGGTACATTGCCAAACATTGTAAGTTGATAGGCTCCAGTGACAGAAATCTGGTCCTGTGTAATCTGATTGGCTAAAAGTTTTTCTAAACATTTGTCAAGTCTGTGAAGGCTGGGCTTGGTAAATATCTCTCAAACACACAGACAAAAAAAATAGAATTCCAGATCTTACATATCTTTAGAAGGGTACATTACAATGGACAGATTTTACAGATGGAAGGCTTCCACTATTATTATAAATGTGTACCTGCATGTAACTTCCAATTCAATTCCAAAAACATATACAGAGTGGAAGTTTGACACTTTTTCGTTGTTTTGGAGTGTTTGAAAACATAGTAGATGCTGGAATTCAACTTTAAGGATTTTTGGAATCGGAAAAAGTAAAAAGTCATCAAGATGCTCTAGGTTATATGCATTCAACATGTCATTCCATGAGTTTCTAGTGTTTCCCACCTGCAGACCCCAACAGCAACATTTCCAGTTAGCCCCCTTATGCATCCATTCACCTTCTTTCATGTTTACTTTACTTTCCATCTCTCTTTTATGCTTTAACCCTTTCTGGCTTGTGTTATGAAGCCCCATCTATATAACCTACTCTTAATTGGATTTGCAACATAGGCTGTATTTAATTACAGATTCCTAATTAAAGAAACAATTTTACAAGCACAATTTGCCTCCCTTCAGCAGCACTGATTAGTTTGAATGAAGACACGCATCTGCGGTTAAGTGAGGGTCTGAACGGTGGTAATTAGGACATAATCCTTGGAGATGAGTGGAAATCTGGAGGTGATGAGAGGGTGGTATAGATAGAAAGTGAGAGAGAGAGAGACACACACTGTTTTCCCTTTGGTGTCTGCAGGTACTAAGAAAAAAGCAAGTGAAAATGATGTGTATTTCTTCAGCTCACTAGAGGTGACAGGCCATAGTGAGCTGGGCCTAACAAACAAGCATTCCATTCAACTGTGAAGGAACACACCAGTAATATGACTTAAAGGAGAATTATGGCCAAAGCTTTTTTGGCCATTCTTCTTCTGTAGGTCACCTGTGACCCAGATTCAGCTGACAGCAGGCTACAGTCCACTGTCGGCCGACGTCACAGGGCCAGTCTAGGCTCTGCAGGGATTCTAACGATAATGTCAAGATTCACCTAGATGCCTGAGTGCTGCTGAGAGCCTGAGCCAGCTGCCATCACAATCCACAGCCCAGCAGAGCAGACAGCAGGTGACTGATAGTCACCACTGTGTGCTCAGAGTGGACTCAAGAGCTGAGTGATCAGTGGACTTTGATTGCTCAGTTCTCGGTGTAGAGGCAGCAAGGGACAGATGCAGAATTTGATTGATGCTGCATCCACCTAGGTAGGTACGATTGTTTTTTCTTTTTCAAATATGGCACTTCTCTTTTAATCCTTTTATAAGATTAGAAAAACCACAAGACCTGGAATTATAGCTCAGAATTATAATATAGTAATAGGGTTAAAAATAAACTGTTCATTTGGGAAGCAAAGAGGCAGGCTTGAGTTGTACTTTGATGATAAATACCAAAATATCCACCTGAAAAATCCAGCATCATAATTTTTCTTTTTATTGTATGCTAATTAGAATTAGTATGTGTGTGTGATACTGTTTGATCTGATTGTATCCTGTTTTTAATAGTAATAATAAAACATTTTGTCAATATCTCCACTCTACTGCTTTGTCCACCGATATGCTATACCGTTAGTCAAAATGATGCAGTGGTAGCAGGAGAGGACTGGAAACATTTACAGTATTTTGAAAAAGTATTCACACCCCTTGAAATTTTCCACATTTTGTCATGTTGCAACCAAAAAACGTAAATGTATTTTATTGGGGTTTTATGTGATAGACGAACACAAAGTGGCACATGTGAAGTGGAAGGAAGATGATAAATGGTTTTCAAAATGTTTTACTAATAAATATCTGAAAAATGGAGCATGCATTTGTATTCAGCCCCCCTGAGCCAATACTTTATAGAACCATCTTTCGCTGCAATTACAGCTGCAAGTCTTTTTGGGAATGTCTTTACCAGCTTTGCACATCTAGAGAGTGAATTTTTTGCCCATTCTTTGCAAAAAAGCTCAAACTCTGTCAGATTGGATGGGGAGCGTTTGTGAACAGCAATTATCAAGTCTTGCCACAGACTCTCAATTGGATTTAGGTCTGGACTTTGACTGGGCCATTCTAACACATGAATATGCTTTGATCTAAACCATTCCATTGTAGCTCTGGCTGTATGTTTAGGGTCGTTGTCCTGCTGGAAGGTGAACCTCCACCCAAGTCTTTTGCAGACTCTAAAAGGTTTTCTTCTAAGATTGCCCTGTATTTGGCTCCATCATCTTCCCATCAACTCTGACCAGCTTCCCTGTCTCTGTTGAAGAAAAGCATTCCCAGAACATGATGCTGCCACTGCCATGTTTCATGGTGGGGATGGTGTGTTCGGGGTGATGTGCAGTGTTAGTTTTATGCCACACATAGCGCTTTGCTTTTAGGCCAAGAAGTTAAATTTTGGTCTCATCTGACCAGAGCACCTTCTTCTACATGTTTGCTGTGTCCTTCCACATGGCTTCTTGCAAACTGCAAATGGGACTTCTTATGGCTTTCTTTCAACAATGGCTTTTTTCTTGCCACTCTTCCATAAAGGCCAGATTTGTGGAGTGCACGAGCAATAGTTGTCCTGTGGACAGATTCTCCCCCCTGAGCTATGGATCTCTGCAGCTCCTCCACAGTTACCATGGGCCTCTTGGCTGATTCTCTGATTAATGCTCTCCTTGCCCGGCCTGTCAGTTTAGTCAGACGGCCATATCTTGGTTGCTTTGCTGTTGTGCCATACTTTTTCCATTTTGGGATGATAGATTGAACAGTGCTCCGTGAGATGTTCAAAGCTTGGGATATTTTTTTATTCCCTAACCCTGCTTTAAGCTTCTCCACAGCTTTATCCCTGACCTGTCTGGTGTGTTCCTTGGCCTTCATGATGCTATTTGTTCACTACGGTTCTCTAACAAACCTCTGAGGGCTTCACAGAACAGCTGAATTTATACTGAGTCTAAATTACACACAGGTGGACTCTATTTACTAATTAGGTGACTTCTGAAGGTAATTGGTTCCACTAGATTATAGTTAGGGGTGTCAGAATAAAAGGGGCTGAATACAAATGCCAAGTCTTTTTTCTGCTGTCACTTTTCTATGTTTCTATGAGAACACGACCAGCTAGCTTTCATGATAGGGACAGTTTCCTGTGGGCTACAGAAAGTGTGCCAGGCAAAGAGGTCTATTTAGAAAAAATTCACTGTGTGAATTTGACAAACATGCACACAGTCTCAATAAAAAATTGGCATATTTTGTCCAGTATAAGTATTTATGATTGTAAGCACAATCTAGTGGGCATAATGTGGCATTTTTAATGAAATACCTAAGTTAGGCAAATACCACATTATGGCCACTAGATGGCACTTACAATCATAAGAAGAAATCATATTACACAAAATGTGGAAATTGACCCCTAAATGTTCCACAGTGATTGGAGGCCATGGTAAAGGGTTGATGTTTTCTTACAGAATATATGCAGTTTATTGTAACAAACATTTTTACATATAACTACATAAAAAGGGGTATTGTAAGAGGATGAACTGGAAATAGCACATTGTTTGCTGAACAATATAATTGCAACTATGCTAAAATTAAATTTACTCACATAATCCTCACATTCTGCTTCCTTAAAGTGGGGTTCCACCCAAAAAAACAAAACTACATGAAAAAACCTAAAAAAAAACCCCAAAAAACATTTGGATATTTTTTTTTAACTTACCTCTAAATGCCTGTTGCTAGGGGGTCCCTCGTAGTCTGCCCCTTCCAGTGCCTGGGCTGGTGACATCACTTCCCCCTCGGCACAGGAAGGGCTCCGCTCTGCTCCCTCCCTCCTGTCAATCATCTGGGACCCATTACAGGTCCCAGGTGACTGAGAGGCCAATCACGGCTAATCACGGCGCATGCAGCCTGGCACATGCTGCATGCGCAGCGTGTGCCAGGCTGTGAAGCCACAGCCCGGCGCCCACAGTTGCAATGCCGGCGCCACTGAACGGAGGGGGAGACGAGCGGGGCTTCGATCCCCCGCATCGCTGGACCCAGGGACAGGTAAGTGTCCAATTAAAAGTCAGCAGCTGCAGTATTTGTAGCTGCTGACTTTTAATTTTTTTTTTTTTTACTGGACCCTCTGGGTGGAACTCCTCTTTAACAAGTTTTGTATTCTTCCAGCATTAACTTCCTTTGCGGTTCTCTGTGTTTGGTTGCATAAAATCTCAGAGCTGCAAGACAGATGGAAGACTTCACTCTGCTTGCACTGACTAAGGTCTGAATAGGGAACCATCTCCACTCAGGCATACCAACACAACATATATTGGTTGTACATGCTTTTGGGGAAAAAGTTCCCCTGTCTTTAAGTCTAGTCCACCCTTTAAGCACATCAGATCTGGCCACATATTAGCTGATACTCAGTTGTAATGACTGTAAGTAAAGTTTGCTTTGGCTCAACCTGTCATTTAGACAAGAGCTCACTTCTACATAGCTTGTTTAACAATGAAGAACAAAGATTTATGATGATGTGCAAAGTGCATTAACTCAAAGCCTCCAATCAGTTTTCAGTGTATTGTGGTCAGAGTGCTGAAAAATAAATATGAGTTATTGATACTTCAGTGGAAAAATGCCCTATTAAATAGTTAAAATTTTTTTTGCTATATCATCACACCAAAATCAAATATGATTGCTATTTAAAATCCACACTACTTTTAATTAGGTATGCATTTAAATGAAAGAGGAAATAAAGGCATGCATTTCTGCATTCTAGCTTGCTGCTAACGCCATTCACTTGTTTTATATAATGGATCACCTGATGCTGTTTTCCAGCAACCTGCACTCTCATTATGTTCATATTCGGACATTCTTATTTAATGCTAAATTCATAAACTGCATATCCTGCAAATGCATCAAGGTTCAGAGCTTAATTTAAAAGGTCATCACTATTTACGACTGCTGTCCAAAATTTAATGAAATCCTCTACATATATCTATCTGGACTAAGCAGCATGACTAGAGCTGAATTATGGGTGGGAAGCTACTTTCAAGTAAATGACTACATTTGGCCCATAGGCAGGCTGGAAGATTTGATAAAATGATATTGTACGCTTCTGAATATCACGAGGCATCAAAGATATTGCTCAGTTTAGTATGTCACAGGGAAATTTAGTATGGTTCCTACTCCCTTGGTCATCCAGAGTAGGCCTTTCCTCATCTGCCGTTCTTTAAATACCACTGGATTTTATACAAGATTATACAATACTATTTTGGCATCTCTGTCCTTTCTGTAAATCCTCATTTAATACCCTTGCATAGCATTTTTTGTGTTTTGTTTCAAAGCAATTTATGGCCAGGCTGAGCATTCCTAGCAGCAGAATTAAAAGCTAAAGCATATATCGCCTTGGGATTTCCACCGATGATTCTTAATGGTGGGAGAACAAGGAATTTATGCAGCCAGTGTGATTAACTTGTACAGAGCAGTTTGTTTGGTGGGGGGAAGTTTACCCGACTGCTTTTTTTCAGAAGCTTGATGTGTGTGTTAGGAAACTAAGCATACAGAGCCCTGGAGGGACGAGCTCCACTATTGCCTGTTCTGCTCATGGTGGAAACCTCGGCAGAATTGTTTTTGTGTCTATATACTGGATTCATGTTAACCAGTAAGCACTGCATAATTGCAACTTCTTGTAATTATCGGTTTAAACGCTGACTTGGGAATTACCTTTTCTGCCTTGCAGGTCAATCATAGTTCTCCTCTTACAACATGGATATACATGGACTCAATGCCAAGTTGAATAATTTATTGGGAAAAACTGCAGCCAATTCATGAATGTGAAAATGTAATGCTACATTGGGCAAATTAGAACATATTATTTGGACCAGCTTTTGCATCAGTATCCTTTGTGTAAGATGTTGAAGGACTTACAAAGTCTAGCCACCACCTTGTGGACTTTCCTGAGGAATGCATTATCCTGGGCAGCTTGGGCAATGGATGAGAGTATATGGACCATACTACACTGGATAGTGCTCACAATTGAATTGTGCCTCTGGAAAGCTCTTAGATATTTAGCAGCTAGTTTATGGAATGGATCAGCAGTACAGTGTATAATTTTCCTTTACCATCTGTCTCCCGTGGCCTGGATTCTCCTACCAGAGATTCTTCTTGGAGCTGCCTTATTTACCTGCGTGGGATTACAGAGGCTAATTCAAGTGGGCCTATTTTTTGGATGGCTTGTTTTCCTGAGCACTTTATCTTTATGGTTTCAACTTTTAATCCACTGCCTTGCAAGAATATTCCTGCTGTGGTTGAAGCTTCCATGGAAGATTATATCTGGTTCCTTTCGTTATATGAAACGTTTATCAGCACAATCTTTAAAATGGTTTACTTTTCTGTAAAAGGGCACTCATCCTATGCTACTGAGGATACAAGATCGAGAACAAAACATTATAAAACATATTACTGTCAGTACTTTGTTCTTCCTTTTACTCTTGAAAATATCCTACATGTGACACAAGACAAATTCAGTCACAACCCTAGAATTTAATAAGATGAAGTGATAATGCACAATAAACCAATGACAAAAGCGACAGGAAATTTAGACAATCGCATGCATCATCTCTACAGTCCTTTGCAAGCTGAAATAATTTCAACATTGAAAAGAAGAAACAGACCATTCTAGCGCTGACATTAGAGAAGCAGAGCAATTATTAAGCAATAATGAGGGAGTAATATGAAGAGGCTGATAGAGATAATTGTCTAATTTACAGTGGTAATTACCAGAAGAGTTTTGGAAGACAAAGGAAGCTAAAAAAAAAAAAACTTTCCAAAAGAAGTTGTTACCTGGGGTGTGAAATTGTGACTTACTTCCAGAGGAGGAATTAGCAGCTCTTAACCTTATTCCTAAGAGCTGAATGAATTAAGCACTTGTATGTCTCAACAATGACTGACTTCAAACTAATTGCTGACAGGGTGATGAATTCTGCAGGCAGCACACCGATGCTTGTTTAGTTCGTCGAGGGAAACAATACAACAGCAAAGGAAAGAGTTAGAAGACTATAATCACCGATTTGTTTTCCTAGGTAGGAATACCCCAGCAACTAAATGGTTAGCTTCAGTGAGCAGGTGGATACATTGTGCCTCAAGCCCCCCACCTCTTTATCAGAAGCGTACTTAAGGTTCAATCAGAGGCTTAATGGACCCATGCAAATTATGAGACTAATTAAGTGCGTGCCGGGCTTGTAAAACAAAACAGCTGTGGTGACTGCAGGAAAGAGGGACACCCTCTCAGCTCCAGCTTGGAAACAAGGGTGAGCTTCTACGTAGCAACAAACCAACTGTGGTTTTCATTAAAGTTGTAGCATTTTGAAAGCACTTTGCCACACAGCAACATAATTGTGTTTGCTTAAGGTTAAAATGCATCACGCTTTCTGTTTTGAGACCAGCTACTGTATTTCCCTACAATCACATCAGCACAGAACTAAAGCCCAGTCAGTACAATACTTTCTAATCAAAATGTTTGTTAAAACTGAATGACTACAGTGATTAATGTTCTTCAACCAGATTACAGTTTTGATCTGAAAGAGTAGACACACATCTTTAATGACACAAAGCAGGGGAGTTCATAAATTATTCAAATTATTTTGATTGTTTTGACAATACTGTTTTTTTCTTTTCACAGTCAAGATAATGAGGCTGTAATGCATATGACCAAATCTATTCATCCATTTATTATTAGCTAGTCAGTCTATGGGATATATTTTTTTTCTTGCCAGATTGCTTATTGTTTCCTTCAATCGACACTGTTGTCTTCCATGCAAATCTTAAACACATTTCCCTGTAAAAGAACAGGCATAATACTTACCTCTCTGGTGGAGATGCCTGTATTCCCCTCCCTGCACTGTGGCTCCTTCAAATTACCCCTCGTTGCTGTGTCCTGTAGTGATATAGGGTCCAGAGAATAAAAGCACAATGGAAGATTCTGATGGAGGTTTTAGGGCTTAAAAGGAGCACAGGTAGGAGACAAAAGCCATTGGAAATTGTCCTTTCTTTCGCAGGGACCTGTGTTTAAGATTTTAGAGAGCAATTATAGTGTCGCTTTATGACAATAGTTCTTAAAGTTCTAGGATGCAAGATCCACTTAAAACCAGGACACAGGTTCTGAGATAATATTTCTTCTTATGTAGGAACCTGTGTTTAAGATGTTTTTGGTGATGACAGTGTGGCTTCAAAGCGTAAGTCCACTTTTGTTGAGAAAAAAACATTCCCTCTGGGTGATTTATGTACATTACAAAGATTTTAACAAACTTTGTTGCAGATTGCTACAATTTGCTATTCTAAAGAAATCTCCCTGTGTTTCTCTATGTTAGAAAGTAAATCTAATGGGAATGGTTTCATAATTAACAATCGGCTGTGCACCTGCAGGACACTAATAAGGAAATCTGCTGGGCACGTATTCCTTTAGACATGTTCCTATTGGTAGTATCTCACCAAAAATGAAATTTTTGTTGCAGGGGATGCCTGAAATCTGATTTGTATCTTAGTGCATTCTTCAGAGAAAATCAGTAAGCCAATCACACAAGCAGGAAATTATGTTTCTGGGGAGTGGTCAGTGCACATTCTGACAACTCCAAGTAGTCATATTGCATTGCATTTTCAGAAAATTATAGTGAATGCAGATTGAAAAGGAAAAGTCATTTTAATACCAATCATTTACAATATGAATTGTGTCGCAATTGTATACGCTATATTATTTTTTCTTTATTTGCTATTTTTTTTCCCACGAAAGTGGAGTTTTCCTTTAAGACAGTGGCTCTCGAAGTTCTATGACTCTGGATCCACTTAAAACCAGGTCACAGGTAGACATGTGCGTCTAGTTTTGTTCCGAACTGAAATTCGGACAAATTTTTCGATATTTGGAAATTGGGATGTATCTGAATTTCCAAATCACAATAGGAACGAATTTAAACAAATCCAAAATAAATTATAATGAAATTAAATTTATGTTAGAATTTGAATCAAATTTGAATCAAATTCAAATTCGAAATTGAAATGAATTTGAATTCGAAAACGAATTTGAAATATAAACATATTGTTGACTATTGTTGTTTTCCTTCAAACACTGCGTGCAAGTGTACCTAAAAGAACTGATGCTGTTTTGAAGCCAAAGCGTATTCAAATATTGATTTTATTTAGATTGTTATTCTGTTTGCTCACTCTGCATTTTTTTGTTTCAATATTTTTATTATGTTTCAAGAGGGAATGACAAGCCATGGTTTGGGGTCATATTGAACAGGCACATACAAAAAACAGCGTATATACGTATGATAATTAATATAACTGTAAAATGTTACCAGGATCAAAGGGGGCCAGGGTAGAGGTAAGGTAAGTATCACAAGCTATACTATACTGTACTGTCCCCTGAGGGGAATCGGTCTTCATCTAATAGCCTTCATATCAGGAATGAAGAGGAAAAGAAAGAGACAAAGGAGAAAGAAAGAAAAGAGAGAAAGAGGCCCGAGGAGAGGGAGAGTACCATGGACGAGGGACCTGCACAAGCGAGGTTTACAGTTGATCATAGCTAGTCGGGGGTCACTCTGCATTTTTAAATTGATAAAAATAACCAAGTAAAATATATATTTTTGAAAGCATTCCTAAAGTGTTACTAAATCCATAGCAGTAAACTCAATCTGTATATACAGTAAAGCATACTTGTTATACTCACTTTGGAACCTAAGGGGTTAATCCTCTCCATTGCGTATAAAAGGCTGTGTGATTCTGTCTTCTCTGATCCTCTTCTTCTTTAACTGACTCCAACTTATCTCTCGATAGAATAGAGCATTAGGAGTTAGGCTGCACATGCTCAGTTTGGTGTGTATTGCTAGAGAGTTGTTTTTTTTTTCTTGGGAGAGTGCATCTGATCAGCACAGGGCCAATCAGCACTGTCCAGATGGGAAAAGGGGAGAATGAAAATTCCTCCTACAAGCTTAAGCAGACAGTGATACAAGTCACAAGACTGCTATGTACTGCTGATGAGAAAAGGTATTTAGCAGTCTATATTTACTAAAGCTATTGCATTTCCATGTTCTGTGTACTGTGGGAGACCAGATATATTGAATGCAGGTTCAAGATTTAGTAACACTTTAAGCTGGCCATAGAATCACTAGATTCCCCCATCAACACAATCATTGTTGATGGGGGAATCCCTCCCGCTGAGCCATTGTGTTCTCAGTATATAATAGCCACTAGCAATAATCGCACGTAAAATCCGACAGGCTGGGTGTACTCAAGTTGATTGATTGATCAACTTAGGTACAATCAGCCTGCCCATACATGGTTGGAATCTTGGCTGGTTCTTGCTGAACTGGCCGAAATTCTTATTGTCTATGGCTGGCTTTATTTTGAATTATTTCTTCACACCTGCCTAAAACGTTAGCAAAATGTTGATGCCAGATATTTATTTTATAACTTAGAACACTTCACATATTCTGAATAAACCTTATTAATACAAAGAAGATTAACATGTCAAAAATCAAACTGTCAAACTGTTAATATTTTTGGTGAATGAATAATTTTGGCATCATTTGTGTCCAAATCAACATACAGTATATGCCTTTTATAACCTAGGACTTTTCAAATTTTTTCTGTTTCCTAACTGATTTTCAGATATTTGAATCAAATTTGAATCGAATTCGATTAGAATACAGACGAAAAACAAGAACAAAAAAAAAACAAAACGAATTACAAAAATGAATCATTCTGACATAACAAATTTAACTAAACAAAATTTTTACCTTAACTAATCTATCCAAAGCGTAACACAACTAATTTTTATTTGTTCGGCAAATGTCTAGTCGCAGGTGCTGAGGACCACCTAATCTGTCTACTCAACCTGTTTGTAACTTATACTGGTTTTATTATTATTTTATTTAATATATGATGTGTTTTCACTGGTATTTTAGTAGGATTAGAATCTTTCCCTATTTGCCATGTCTCTGGTTACCTATTGCTTCCCAAGTTTGTTTAATCTCTATCCCTATTTCATGCCACTGTTCATTCACCTCAGGCAAAGGCACAGAAAAAATAGCATCCAGGACCCATGGTCATTGACAGGAGAAATGTCAGACCAGGAGAGTCTGAGTGAGGCCTAATAAGTAATTTCTATCTTGGTGTCATTGGTGACATCATTCACAAATGTAGTGTGCTACACAATTGAAGTGGCTTCACCCATCTGCCACGCACTCACTCTGATGCTTCTATAATTACATTTTGCTGGTGCTCACAGATCACCCAGCACACACCTGTGACCCAATGATAGTCTGTGGTTCACAGTTTTAAAAATATTTCCCTAAGAAAACATTTCAAAAGTGGTGCAATTGCTAAATCTATTAAAAAAGGACATGGAAGGAAACATTTGGGAGATATGGCATTTTAAAGGCGCACTTATATTGGCATATATATGATGAGACACTTTGATAAAAAAAATATATGAATTTTATTGTAATACATAAGAAAAGTTTAAAATAGCATTATATTCAATACATCTGCATCCAGAGTGAACCAAACGTAAGTAGGTGAAAGTAAGTGATTTTATTAAGATACATGCATATAAATGTGAATACACCAGCGATACAAACAGAGTGAGAAAACCAAATAACTAAAACAGTGACAACAAACCAAGCAGTATATATATATATATATATATATATATATCTATATATATATATATATATATATATATATATATATATATAGCAAAAGGGGATACCAGAATCATAGTCAAGCCAGGCCAGGGTCATGAACGGGAGGTCAGCAGATGGGGGCAAGGAGTAAACAGACAGGGACAAGGTGGAAGGGATCAGGTTGCAGGACAAGGATCCAGGAATGCAGGAACAGCTAGGATCAGGTACAACAGGTTCAGGATACAGGAATCAGGGATCAGGTTCAGGATCAGGATAACAGGTAACAGGATGTAGGTCAGGGCCCAAGGACAATACCAGGGCAAGGTGTGTGTGCACTTGCTGGGTATTTATACTATTACCTGCTATCAAACTCAGGTGATGCCTGACTGCAGAAGGCAATATCTGCTCCACACTGCCAGGGTCCATCCGCTGGTGGATGCCATTACTGCCACCCAAAGATGACATAACACCAGCATGGGAAAGCTCTCCTGACAGTTCCAAACTGGCAGGAGATACCTGCTGGTGGACCTCAGTACGGCACACCAAATGATAGATATTACCAGTGGATGGAACCTTTCCTGACAGTACCCCCCTCGAAGGAGTGACCCCTGGATGCTCCAACTAGCCGTTGCTGGGGAAAGTCCATGGCGTCAAGCCGGGCAGCGGGCAGGGTCACATCAGGTTGGGCATGAGGAAGGTCCATGGCTTTAAACTGGGCAAAATGCAGCTCAAGCTGAGCAGCGGGTACAGACACATCAGGCTGAGCAATAAGTACGTCAAGCTGGGTAGCAGGCACAGGAACCTCAAGCTGAGTAGCAGGCACATTGAGCTGGGCAGCAGGCACATCGAGCCGGGTGGCAGGCACATCGAACTGGGCAACAGGCACATCGAACTGGGCAGCAGGCACAGGCACATCAAGCTGGGCAGGAGGCACATCAAGCTGGGAAGCATGCATGGGCACATCAAGCTGGGCAGCAGGTACAGGCATATCAAGCTGGGCAGCAGGCACAGGCACATCAAGCTGGGCAGCAGGTACGGGCACATCAAGCTGGGCAGCAGGCATGGGCACTTCAAGCTGGGCAGCAGGCACAGGCACTTTAAGCTAGGCAGCAGGCACAGGCACTTCAAGCTGGGCAGCAGGCATGGGCACATCAAGCTGGGTAGTAGACAGGGGCAAATCAGGCTGGGCAGCAGACAGTGGCACACCAGGCTGGGTAGCAGACAGGGACACATCAGGCTGGGCAGCAGACCGTGGAACATCAGGCTGGGCAGCAGACAGGGACACATCAGGCTGGGTAGCAGGTTCCGCAGGCTGGGAAACGGGCAAAGCGCCCTCAGGTCAGGAAACGGGCACCGGAACCTCAGACCGGGAAATGGGCCCCCGGAACATCAGACAGGGAAACGGGCACCGGAACCTCAGACCGGGAAACAGGCACCGGAACCTCAGACCTGGAAACAGGCACCGGGACTTCAGGCTGGAACGCTGGCTCTGGCTCTTCAAGCTAGAATGCTGGCTCTGGCTCTTCAGGCTGGAACGCTGGCCCTGGCTCTTCAGGCTGGAACACTGGCTCTGGCACTTCAGGTTGGAACGCTGGCTCTGGCACTTCAGGCTGCAATACTGGCACTGGAACTTCAAGCTGGGACAGATTGGTGGGTGTGGAGGCAGGTTGGGTTAATGGCAGGATCGTTTTGGTTGGAAAAAACTTTTGTTTTTTCTTGGTTTAGCCACTGAAGCTCTGTAGGTGACTGCAGGACTGTAGGTAAGGGGTGCAGCAGACTGGAAAGGAGGATTGGGATATGGCAGCAAAGAGGTAACAGTAGCTGAGGGAATTTTTTGTGGGTTTGTAGGCAGCTGAGAAGAGGCAGGTGGGTTGAAGGCAGGATAGGTACAGGGAGCAGAAACTGGATATGAGTATTTGGTTGGAAGCAGCGTATATTGGGCTGCGACTGAGGTTGTCATGGGTGATGGGGAAACGTACATTTGGGTAGGCAGGTGTCTGATGGCAGAGGTGGTTTGTTTGGGGCTGACTGCATCATGTCAGACCATGCCGAAAGTATAGGTTGTACAAACTGTAGTTTTAAATCTCCCTGTCTAACAAAAGACTGAGCAGACACAACGCACTCAGCAATCACCTAAGGGGAAAAGGCTGAGTAGTGCTCACAAAGATAGGCGGGGTCATCTTCAAAAAGCCACACTAGGGATACAACCTGATTTATACTAAAAGGAGGAGAGAAATCATCATGGCCCTCTGGAATACAGGGCAGGGCCAGCTCAGTACATATCTTGATCAAAGGCTGCACCTCCCCAAACAGTATATAACCCTGATCGACCAGGGAGTGAGCCAGACGGATAGTTTCAAGCAGCTGGTCACTAGACTATCCTTTCAAAGCCTGGCGGCAATATTCACCACTTTCAGATGCCAGCAGAGAAAAATAAATAACCTCATCAGCATTCATGTTTGCAAACAAACTGAATCAAAAATGGTTCCCTTGTGCAGCCACTTCTGGTCAGGGATGGCCCTGGTATTCTGCCATAAACCAGATGTGACCAGAACTGTGTGACTGCGACAGAGTGAACCAAACATAAGTAGGTGAACGTTAATGATTTTATTAAGATAAATGCATATAAATGTGAATACACCACCAATACAAACAGAGTGAGAAAACCAAATAACTAAAACAGTGACAACAAACCAACCAGTATATATATAGCAAAAGGGATACCAGAATTGTAGTCAAGCCAGGCCAGGGTCATAAACGGGAGGTCAGCAGATGGGGGGGCAAGGAGTAAACAGACAGGGACAAGGTGGAAGGGATCAGGCTGCAGGACAAGGATCTAGGGATGCCAGAACAGACAGGATCAGGTACAACAGGTTCAGGATACAGGAATCAGGTTCAGGATCAGGATAACAGGTAACAGGATGCAGGTCAGGGCTCAAGGACAATACCAGGGCAAGGTGTGTGTGCACTTGCTGGGTATTTAAACTATTACCTGCTATCAAGCTCAGGTGATGCCTGACTGCAGAAGGTAATATGTGCTCCACACTGCCAGGATCCATCTGCTGGTGGACGCCAGTACTGCGGCCCAAAGATGACATTACGCCAGCAGCGGAAAGCTCTCCTGACAGTTCCAAACTGCCAGGAGACACCTGCTGGTGGACCTCAGTACTGCACGCCAAATGATAGATATTACCAGCTGATGGAACCTTTCCTGACAACAAGAGGGTTAGGGCAGTGCTGGAAAATAATGGTGGCCACACAAAATATTGACACTTTGGACCCAATTTGGACATTTTCACTTAGGAGTGTACTCACATTTGTTAGTGTAAATGAGATTTAAATCTGTACTAAGTGGTGAGTGCAAAACACCCCACATGACGAATTAAATCGTGGCGCTATTTCCAAAAAATCTTTTCCACCTCCTGTAGTGAAAATAGAAAATCTAACGAACACCCCTTTACTGCTGTATATCTACATATAGTGCAAATAAACTTACAAATAAAATTATATAAATGTGTACAATAGATATATAGTGAAAATATCCTATTGATAGCCCCACATCATAATCAGCAAAAATAAACACCAAAATAGCTAATACATAACGTGACTCAGTGCCAATATTACTCAGATGCTAATATAATACAATCCCCATGCGATGAAAAATGAATTGATAAAAACTGAATAGATAAAAAATAATACAGTCTCTAAATGACACATATAAGTGCAACAAAAAGTGTCCGTGATAGTGATCAAAAACAACTTATATTGTGCAACAACGAGTCCCTCTGTTACAGGAGTGTAAATTCTTCTAATGCAATCTTCCACCACACCTCTGTGTTAAGTGACCACTCTCCCTATGGACAGCCACTCACCAGCTCCTCATGCCTCCACTTTCGTATGAGGCTAAAAGGCATAGATGACTGCTGCTACTGGCAAGGGTTAAATCGTATCCATCCGGAGGATCGTTCCATATAGAATTAGAAAAAAACTCCCAATCGTGTAATACCGTAAAACACTTTAATGATTCACACTGCAAATTACACTTCAACAGTTCCACTCACATTGTGTATAAAACAAATTAGCACAGCAAACTCCACAGCAATCTGTCCGATGTAATAATAACCAGCAGCTAAGATCAACCTCCTAGGGGGTATGCGGTCACGGCGGACCCTCTAGCAACCAGCGTCCAAGAAGTATCTCTCACCCTCTCCCCGCTTGCTTCCTAGATGGGTATAACCGTCTCCCCCGCTCGGTGAACCGTGCAGCTAGCTTCTTCCTGTCACTTGTACGTGGTGTTATCCTTCATTCGGCCACGCCCCCGACATGTTTCGATAAGCTTGTACCTTAATCATGGGATAGGCCGCTCTAGACATCCATCACTCCTTATATTTCCTCCCATCTCCAATCGAATGAGGACGCCTTAGTGCGCATGCGCACCTCTCTACTCAGTGCCTGCGCTTTACGAGTGTCCCCGTGAATGCAAACCCCCGCTGATATCAACAACAAAACATGTGTTGTTGCTGCATCTCCTAGCGCTGTTAGATTGATCTCTCCTATCCATCACTACTTGCATAGCGACATCCCGGAATAGTGGGTCATTAAACAGCGCTGTTTCACCCTGACATGTCAATTGTAAAATGCATACTGTGCTTTTCACACATTAAAGCGGTTCACATATATAAAACCATATATTAAACTTAACACCTCAATACTTATTAACCCAACTTATCGGCATAAATGGGTTAAATACCCACACAATAAATTACATTGAAAAAATACCATCTAAACATGGCTAAAATCAGGAAATCTAATAAATTTCGGACTAATTATAATATGTGTATATGGAAATATAGAAATGGCTGAAATATAAAATACCATTAAAATCATCAGACCTAAAACCTAAATAAAGGATGGAAATTGTTCAATCCTAAAAAAACTATAAAATTAACTGCCGATTAATCTGCAATTGTAATCACCAGTCAATCAATACTCATACCTTAATAATTCAAAAAACATCTAAGGCATAATAAAATCAATAAAACTCTTAAAATAGTGACCTTCCACTCATAGCAGCGTGAGTGTATATGTGGAATAAGGAACCATGTAGTCAAGCTACCTACAGAATCTGTCTAAAAGTCATTTAAAAAGCAGTTTAGGTCTAATTCAATATTGAGGCCTCTCGGAGTTAAACTCTTAAAGAGGAATATCCATTCCGTCTCTCTCTGTGACAGGTCTCTTACCCTGTTGGAACCCCTCCAGGACGGATGGACCACATCGATGCCACAAAATTGCAACAGCGAAGGGTCTTGTTGGTGTTTGACCTTAAAGTGCATGGATACGCTGTGATACTTATATCCGTTTTTTATGTTGGTGAGGTGTTCACTAATGCCGATCTTCAACTGCCTTTTGGTCCTCCCAATGTAGTACAAGCCACAGGGACACCACATGAGGTATACCACATGTGTAGTGGTACATGTACTAAATTCTTTAATCTCAAACCTTTCCCCTTCTCTGTTAGTGACACTCGTAATACCTCTGTTATTGACCCTCACTGTTTTACAACAAATACATTTCCTACAACAGAAAAAACCTTTAAAATTAAAGGATAGAGCTCTCGGTTTTGGTGGATCCAGAACCTTCTTCACTATCTGATCACCTATACTTGGGGCTTTCCTATAAATGAATTTTGGACATGTTGGTAATATTCCTCCCAAGTGTTTATCTTTACAAAGAATATACCAATATTTTCTATAAATGTTCTCAATCTCTCTATACTGGTAGTGGAAACCAGAAATGAAGCTTAATTGATGTTGGGAATCCCCTCGTTGTGCTTCTTTTTCCTTCAAGCACTGTTCCCTGGGGATATTAGCCACTTCTTGTACAATTTTAGTAAGATCTTCATTTTTATACCCCTTCTGGATAAATTTCTCCTTCAAAGTGTTCGATTGGATCAAGTAATCCTCCATCTGGGTACAGTTACGACGGATCCGCAATAGCTGGCCCTTCGGAATGTTTTTTATCCATGATGGATGATGACCGCTAGCTATGGACAGGTAGCTATTGCGGTCCGTCGGTTTAAAGTACACCTTAGTTTTTAATGAATTATTTATTTTTTCAATAGTGACATCTAAGAAATTAATTGATTCGTCACTAATAAGGTATTCCAACCTGATATTGTTCGTATTTCTATTCAACTGTTCAAGGAAAAGTTCCAAAGTATCCCTGGATCCCTCCCATATCAACAGGATATCATCAATGAATCTTCGATAGAAGATCAATTGAGGTCTACTGATATTGAACACTCGTCTATCCTCCCATTCAGACATAAACAGGTTGGCGAGGCTGGGGGCATATTTAGCCCCCATTGCCACGCCAACCTGCTGGGAGTAGAACTGTCCATCAAACCAGAAGTAATTGTGGGACATGCAGAAATCTAATGCATGTCCCACAAATTTCTTCTGTATAAATGGGATGTCGTCCCTTTTACTTAGTGCCCAATTCAGGGCTAGTGACGCATCCTCATGTTGTATACTTGTGTAGAGAGAAGCTACGTCTGCTGTTACCTGCTGTTGAAATTTAACCCTGCAAGTAAGATGTTATTGCAGGGTTAAATTTCACTTGTTCTAACAGACGTAGCAGATCTGAGGTGTCTTTCAGATATGCTCTAGTAACCTTTACACTGGGTTGGAGAAATCTATCTAGATATTCGCCAAGCCTTGCAGTTACGGATCCAATCCCATTTACTATAGGACGCGGGGGAGGTTTCTGGGTGTTCTTATGCACTTTAGGTAGTGTATATATCACTGGTATGCGATTGGCACTAGGTACGAGATATCTTTTCTCCTTCGGGTTTAGGGCTTTTACCCCAAAACTCCAATCCACTAGTGCAGCCAATTGGGTACTGTATGAGTCTGTGGGATCAGATTTCAATTTTTTATACGTATTCTGATCACTTAATAACTCCACCAATTGTTTATGGTAGAACTGCTTCTCCATAACTACCACCCCTCCACCCTTATCCGCTGGACGAATAATAATGTTTTTCATCTTTTCCAAGGATTCTATCCCCTCCTTAATGTACTGAGGGTTCACTCCTTTCCTTACTGGAAGATCCTCAATATCTTTCAATACCAGGTTCTTGAACACCTCCACATAATGATTATTTTGAATCTGGGGATTAAAGATTGATCTATTTTTCAGGCCACTATCTATTTTGTCCGGTGCCACTGAAGCTCTCATTCCTGCTTCCACCGGATGGCTCAAAAAATGTTTCTTTATGTTCATCGAACGAATGAACTTATGTGTATCAATATACACCTGAAATTTATTCATTCTTTTTTTCGGAGCACATTTAAGGCCCAAATTCAAGATATTAATTTCTTTGTGATCCAGCTCAATTCCACTCAAATTGTAAATTCCCGTGTTCACATGTCCCTTGGCCGTTTTTTTGGATTGCTTGGATCTCCCTCCCCTGCATCCCCTCCTTCTTTTGGTGGGGGCTTTGTATTCATATTTTGCATGTGTGGGGGTCCAAGTCTTCCTCCACCTCTCTGTTGTTGTATCCGGGGATACCCTCTCGGAGTACCCCGCCTCCCTCCCCTCCCCCGTGGTCCTAAAAAAGGCTGGTTATACGACTGCTGGTCATAACAACCCCCTTCTTCCAAACCAGTGTATCTATTATACAGTGGAACCCCATTTCCCTCTGGATAGTGGTTCAATGGGGGATACTGTCTCCACTGTTGGTATTCCTGTGGAGGGGGGTATCCTCGTGGGACATCCCCTCTATATGGTGATTGATAATCGTGGCCTCCCCTTCCTTGGGGGGTATTCACCCTATAGGGTCTGGGTGTTTGGTAGTCATAATCTCCTCTTCCCTGTCGAGACGGTCTGGGGGAGTGAGCATATTCACTATTGTAGTTCTTTACTTGGTTTTCCCCATTATGGGAGGGGTTTGTAGATCCCTGTTAATTTTTCTTCACTATACTTTTTTGCCCATATTTCTTCTGGGTTGTTTTAGGCATAGGTTTCTTTACAACGGGTTCCACCTCTTGACTTGAGTCTCCAATGGTTACCTCCTGGTCCCCACCATTTACATTCTGCCACGTATATATCTTATTTGCTCTAAAATCATTTGAATCCCTCGTGAATTTCTTCACTTTCTTTTTTTGCGTTTCACTGTCCACTTTATCCAACTTCTTTTTTATATTAATATTAAAGTCTTTCATTTGGTTGGATTCCTTGATGGGTTCCAATTTCTCCTGTATCTGTCTAATGTTTTCATTAATCCTTCCTAATTTAATTTGTTTTCTTTTTAAAACCAGATTCTGCAGTTCCCTTCCAGCTCTATTAAAAAATGTCAGCCATTCTTCCATAAAAACAGGATCATTCAATCCATCCTGTGGGGGTACATCCCACCTTAACCGCTTCAGATCCGGGCCATTGCCAAATGACGGCAACAGCGCGGATCTAAATTGCCGGGACTACGTCTACTGACGTCGTCCCGTGCACGAGCGGCCTGCGCGCCCCCTGCAGGGCGTGCGCGGCGCGCTTGGTGATCAGCGAGTCTATGAGACTCGCCTGATCACAGATCAGAGTAAGGGGTTGGTCCCGACCCCTTACCACATGATCAGCTGTCAGCCAATGACAGCTGATCATGTGATGTAAACAGAGCCGGTAATCGGCTATTTTTCCTCCTCGCGCTGACAGCGCGAGGAGGAAAAAAAAAACCCGATCACCGGCGGCCGTGATCGGGACATCAGTCCCGATCACGGCGATCTTCCAACACAAGGCAATAGGCAGCAGTGCTGCCTACCAGTGCCCACCAGCGTCACCCATAAGTGCCCACAGTGCCATCAATCAGCGCCACCCATCAGTGCCCACAGTGCTACCCATCAGTGCCCACAGTGCCACCCATCAGTGCCCACAGTGCCACCCATCAGTACCACCCATCAGTGCCACCCATCAGCACCCACATCAGTGCCACCCATCAGCACCCACATCAGTGCAACCTATCAGTGCCCATCAGTGTCACCTACCAGTGCCCATAAGTGCCCATCAGTGCCGCCCATCAGTGCCCCCCATCAGTGCCCCCCATCAGTGCCCCCCATCAGTGGCGCCCATCAGTGGTACCTATCAGTGCCCATCCGTGCCACCCATCCGTGCCACCCATCCATGCCACCCATCCGTGCCACCCATCTGTGCCACCCATCCGTGCCACCCATCTGTGCCACCCATCCGTGCCACCCATCCATGGCCATCAGTGCCGCCTTATCTGTCCCCATCAGTGCCGCCTTATCTGTCCCCATCAGTGCCGCCTTAACTGTGCCCATCAGTGCCGCCTTAACTGTGCCCATCAGTGCCGCCTTATCTGTGCCTATCCGTGCCCATCAGTGCAGCCTATCAGTGCCCACCAGTGCCGCCTCATCAGCGCATATCAATGAAGGAGAAAAATTACCTGTTTGCAAAATTTTATAACAAACTATTAAACATGATTTTTTTTTTTTTCAAAAATTTCCATCTTTTTTTGTTTGTTTAGCAAAAAATAAAAATCCCAGCTGTGATTAAATACCACCAAAAGAAAGCTCTTTTTGTGGGAAAAAAATGATAAAAATTTCATTTGGGTACAGTGTTGTATGACCGCGCGATTGTCATTCAAAGTGCGACAGCGCTGAAAGCTCAAAATTGGTCTGGGCAGGAGGGGGGTTTAAGTGCCCTGTAAGCAAGTGGTTAAGCTTCTAAAGATTACATTTTCCTTTTGGTAGTGTTCAAAGGTGAACACATCCCACCACGCCTTAATTTGCTTTTCTAGAAGGTTCTCAAGTGATCTTAATGTTACTGAGAAATCCTCCTCATCAACGGTCATTTCTAAATTATTTGAAAAAACATGTTCAGGGTTCATCTGTCTGTTAGACAGATAATTGAAAGGGTCCATGGCTGCTAGTGGGTAAATAAAGGAATCTTATGAATGCACGGTTTTTCATAGGTAAAATATCCACCCTATACTAGGTTAACCCCCACTGCGCCTTGGATAATTAACCTAGATGATAATATACACCCGGTTAATAACACCTACCTATAGCTGCCACTTAATGTATGTAAGACAGTGTAAATGAGATTTAAATCTGTACTAAGTGGTGAGTGCAAAACACCCCACGTGACGAATTAAATCGTGGCGCTATTTCCAAAAAATCTTTTCCACCTCCTGTAGTGAAAATAGAAAATCTAACGAACACCCCTTTACTGGTGTATATCTACATATAGTGCAAGTAAACTTACAAATAAAATTATATAAATGTGTACAATAGATATATAGTGAAAATATCCTATTGATAGCCCCACATCATAATCAGCAAAAATAAACACCAAAATAGCTAATACATAACGTGACTCAGTGCCAATATTACTCAGATGCTAATATAATACAATCCCCATGTAATGAAAAATGAATTGATAAAAACTGAATAGATAAAAAATAATACAGTCTCTAAATGACACATATAAGTGCAACAAAAAGTGTCCGTGATAGTGATCAAAAACAACTTATATTGTGCAACAACGAGTCCCTCTGTTACAGGAGTGTAAATTCTTCTAATGCAATCTTCCACCACACCTCTTCCACCACACATTTGTTGCCAGCGGTTTAGACATCAATGGCTGTGTGTTTAATTATTTTGAGGGGACAGCAAATTTACACTGTTATACAAGCTGTGCACTCACTACTTTGCATTGTAGCAAGGTGTCATTTCTTTACTGTTGTTATATGGAAAGATATAATAAAATATTTACAAAAATGTGATGGGTGTGCTCACTTTTGGGAGATACTGTAGTCCTGGTTGAGAATGTCAACACCACATCCCGAATGAGAAAAAAAACAAAGAGAAGAAACAAAATGGGACTTTAAAGGTGTCAAAACCTCCATATCAGAGTAATTACCAATACACAATCATAAGTCAAAAGAAGTTTTTATTACAAGATTCTAAAAGAGATAAGGTTAAGGGTTTACACATCCCTTTGTTCTAAAACCATCAGAAAAAATTACAAGTCACAATCAAAACCCAGAGCAACCCTGAAGAAAGAGATCCTTCATTATGTACTATATAATACATATAACATCACACAAGGAAGGGATGACTCATACCGACGTGTTTCACCCTTCTTGGCTTTCTCAAGGGCTCAGAGGGTTATGGGTTACTAAAAAAGAAAAGAAAAAAGAATATACATGATACACATTCAAAAAACATATTTATCATACATTGCTTCCACCATGATGCTAGCATATGAATACTGAGCCGATCAAAGGGGAGATATCACCACAGAAAAATATGTGCCTGCTAAATCTTTGTGGTTCACCTTTGCTTTTTAATTTTTATTTAGCTAAGTAATTAAAGTATTAAGTCATTTCTATAATTATAATGCCTCACTGGTTTTCTGATTTTTTTTGGTATTTTCTTTTTTTGGTATCTATAAGAATCAGGAAAGTTCTAAAGTTCTACAATACTCTCAGCTGATTTTGGTCTTCATTTAATCTTTGTCCTTTAAATGCACCTCATCAAAACAACAGATTGTATTTGTGTGAGAATTAACAAGTGCATATCTATATTTATTTTTATATTGTTTTAATATAAGCAGCAGTAATAAGCCTAATATATGTTGTTTGTGATCTGCTGTGAGGTTGCAGCCAAGGAAAGACCTTTGTTTGATTCAGTGCCAGTAACTCATTCTCTTTTCCTGGTACAAAGCTGCAGCTATAGCCTGACATGAGTTTGCACTAATTGAACCAGCTGAGCTGCATAATAATAAAGCAATATTTTAGAAAAGCATAGTCCATCATATTACTCATAGTGATACATAATGCACCTACTCTATGTAATTAATGTATCCTTGTTTTTGCCTTTAGGCTCACAAATACCATGCAATGTATATATCATGGTAATATTATATTCCCTATTACAAAATAAAGGCACATAGCCATGCAGCATGTCTCATATCATAAAAATAATTTTATTAAAAAAATATAAATCTTCTGTATTGTACTTATTTCTTCTGAGTAACAGTGGCAGTTCTCCAAACTGGCTAAAATTCTTTCTTTGCAATAAAGCTTTTGTTAATAAGCAGAATCAAAAAATGTGGATGATACGTAAAGTCTGTGCTGAAAACTAGGTGACTATGAAGCATACAAAGTAGAAGGCAGACATTTCAGGATGTGAGTGGTGACCTGCAATCATCAGACAGTGGTCACTAAATTTCAACTTTCATTTTGGAAATGGATAGTTGGTTAGCCCTAATATTAATTCTATGCCCAATATGAAATCATTAGACCACAGTTTCAGTGTATTTATTTTAGTGAAACTTGTGATTATCAGTAATACAGAGGGTGCAGTGCTGTATTTTGGCCTAGGCCAACAAGGCCCAGGCCAAGGGCGGCACTTTGTGGGGGGGGGGGGGGGGGCGGCGGCCGCCCCCCCCCCGCACGGAGAAAGCCCCCCCTCTGCCTCCCGAGTCAGTCCATTGCTTTGCTGGCCGAGCGTCTCTCACATGGAGCACATACAGCGTGTGCTCACAGTTCCCCCCTCTGCACTGATGGAGAGAGAGAGAACTTGTCAGCGTCTCCTCCAGTGTTGGTGTTGTGATTCCCGGGTCGGATTGTGTCTTCAGTGGACAGACTCAGCTACAGTCTGCATATCCTGGAGGGTGAGAATATAATCCCCACCCTCTTCACTGTCTCTCCTTAAACCTCACACAGGCCTTATCTGTGCTTTGACTTTGTTTCTCTTATCATCTCCCTGTTATCTGAAATACAGACTCTCTGATAATTAACCCTTTTTGTCCTTGCTGTGCTTTACTACTCTGCTTTAATGGACACATGTACACTGCTGCTTACATATATGGTTAGCTCTTTACAGCTCAATATCTGCAGGCTGGTGATTCTGGAATCAATTGCATTTAACACCTTAGTGTCTGCTTGTATATGTGGTTAACCTTTCATAGCTCCCTGTATCTCTAAGCCCCGGTTCACATTGATGCTACTTTGAAATCATGCTATTTCACTTGAAGTAGCGCGATTTCAAAGTAGCAAGGTCAGTGTGATTTCAGGTCCTACTTGATAGACATTTGTGTGTCTTCATTCACAGAGGTCTATTGAAGTTGCACCTGAAATCGGCAAAAGTAGTACAGAAACTACTTTTGCAAATCGGTGCGACGCTGCAAAATCAGTGTCGCACCGATTGGAACAGTGCTATTGCCTCCAATAGCCTGCGACTTGTCATGCAATTTGATCTCTCAAATCGCATGACAAATTGCTCCAATGTGAACCTAGGCTTAGGCTCAGTTCACACTGGCTTTGATGAGCACTAATGAGGCAGCTTTGATGGGCACTGATGAGGCTGCATTGATGGGCACTGATGAGGCTGCTTTGATGGGCACTGATGAGGCTGCTTTGATGGGCACTGATGAGGCATCTTTGATGGGCACTGATGAGGCTGCATTGCTGGGCACTGATGAGGCAGCTTTGATGGGCATTGATGAGGCTGCATTGATGGGCACTGATGAGGCTGCATTGATGGGCATTGATGAGGCTGCATTTCTGGGCACTGATGAGGCTGCTTTGATGGGCACTGACGAGGCTGCTTTGATGGGCACTGATGAGGCTGCTTTGATGGGCACTGACGAGGCTGCTTTGATGGGCACCGATGAGGCTGCTTTAATGGGCACTGACGAGGCTGCACTGATGGGCACTGATGAGGCTGCACTTGGTACCCACTTTTAACCACTTCAATACTGGGCACTTTCACCCCCCTCCTTCCCAGACCAATTTTTAGCTTTCAGCGCTGTCACATTTTGAATGACAATTGCACGGTCATGCAACACTGTACTCAAATTACATTTTTATGTTTTTTTTCACACAAATAGAGATTTTCTTTGGTGGTATTTAATCACTGCTGGGATTTTTATTTTTTACGCTACAAATAAAAAAAGACTGAACATTTAAAAAAAAAAAAAAAGCATTTTTCTTAGTTTCTGTTATAAATTTTTGCAAATAAGTATTTTCTTTTGATAAATTTTGACCAAAAATGCTGCTGCTACATTTCTTTGGTAAAAATAACCCAAATCAGTGTTTATTTGGTGTTGGCAGTGATGGGGGATAGACAGATGTTTTATGGGGACACAGACATGTGTATGGGGACAGGGGTGACAGGGGTGCTTGGTGTACTGTTTGTGGGGTGATCTGTAACAGCTCTCTGTGTAAAATAATTCTCGCACAGAGAGCTGTCACAGATCTGCACTGAGCTTGGCGGGGAGAACTGTCACAGAGACATGCATCTCTGTTTACATTGTGACGGTTGTGATTGGACACAGCCGTCACGTTATCGGGAGAGCCGATCACAGCGCCCATATCCCAATCTCTGCTCAGCTGAATTCTGTGATCATAATGATCACAGGACCAAGCCGCAGTGCGCCTTGTGGCCGTGCTGCGAGCACTCGCTCTGGGGAACATTCCTGAACGTCCACTCAGGACAAGGAAATGACCACCCGGCCGTTTATGTGCAGTGGCCGGGTGGGAGGTGGTTAATGTACAGAGAGAAAGAGGTGGAGCTCTAAAAAGAAAAGGTGGGGCCTAAAGAGGAAAGGGTGTGGTTTACAGATGACAGGGCGGGTCTTAAACAGGAAGGGGCTTGGCATTGACAGGAAAGGGTGGGTCATATTTAAATTAGGGGGTGCACAAATTTAGTCAGGCCTAGGGCAGCACAAAACCTAAATACACCTCTGAGAGGGTGTACTAAGAGCAAAAGGAGCCCATGGGACTGCACAGGAGACCAGGGGGCCAATATTCAGAGGAAAACATTTTTCAAAGGCACACTGTCAGGCTACATAATACATCAGGGGTAGACAAACCCTGGCACGCGAAGCCTCTTTTGCCAGCACTCGACTCCCTCCCCATCAGCAGGGCAGCGCAGGAAAGTATCAGTGAGACACTAATGCATTCCAATTTCAGAGTTCCCCACGCTGCACCTGCATTGAGGGGAAGGCACTGTGCCCCCACACATTGTACAAGATGGGAAACATTGTTTGGTTCTCTAACTTTGCTGTAGCTGCGATCATCAGCTTTTGTGATTCGGAAGAGATTGGGTGCAGTTCTGCTAGGGGGGACAGTCCCTGTTTCCAGGAGGAGGACTGTCATTGGCCATTGCTAACCCAAACACAGTCCTGCTAGCCCCATTCACCACCTGGAGGAAGATGACTCACTTGGTTGCCACTACCAATCTCAGATAGATGAGATTTCACTGTGATTGAGAAAACCACAATCAGATGACAGTTTGTGGAATTACAGTTGAGCTTCTGGGAACTTTGTTGAAATTATTCCTGAACCCTTGCATCACTTACTACTGAACCCCTGCACTCTGTGTCCCTTTAAGCCACAGCCAGTATTCAGCGCAATGAAAATCACACCGAACTTTTGCTGTGGCGCAGAGCGCCGCACCTTTTCTCAGCTGCGGGAGCCCAAATTATGATTCTGCACACAGGCCCACTGCTTTCAGAAAATACCCCTGACCTGGGCTCATCATTCCAGATGCTTGTATGTGACATCACATACATCACAAACAAGCATGTGTGATGGATGCGAGAGGTGGATCAGCAAAATGAGTGTCTCATCTCTGCTTCCTTTCACCACTCTGCATACAGTATCATGCATATCATAGATGAGAAGAGGGTACATCGGTGGGGAGAATGAGCAGGAGGGGTTCAGAGGTGGGACAGAAGAGCAGGAGGGTACAGCGGTGGGGCAGATGTGCAGGGAGGTACAGTGGTGGAAGAGATGAGAAAGGGGTTCAGCAGTGGGACAGATGAGCAGGGGGGTTACAGTGGTGGGACAGATGAGCAGGGGGGTTCAGTTTTGGGGCAGATGAGAAGGGGGTTCAGTGGTGGGACAGAAATGCAGGGGGGTAGAGCAGTGGGGCAGATGTGAAAGGAGGTGTATTGGTGGGAAAGATGAGCAGGGGGTTACAGTGGTGAGGCAGAAGAGCAGGGGGTACAGAGGTGAGACAGATGTTCAGAAGGTACATTGGTGAGGCAGATGAGAAAGCAAGTTACAGTGGTGGGGCAGATGAGCAGATGAGTTCATAGTTAGGACAGATAAGAAGGTGATTCAGTAGCGAGACAGAAGAGCATGGGGATACAACGGCAGAGTAGATGTGCAGGGAGGTACAGTGGTGGGACAGATGAGAAAAGGGGTACAATGACAGGGCAGATGATCAGGGGGGTTACAGTGGTGGGATAGAAGAGCAAGGGGGTACAGTGGTGGGGCAGATGTGCAGGAGGTACAGAGGTGGGAGGGATGAGAAGGGGGTTCAGCGGTGGGACAGAAAAGCAGGGGGTTCAGTCTTGGGCCAGATGAGAAGGGGGGTACAGCGGTGGGACAGCTGTGAAAGGAGGTGCATTAGTGGGACAGATGAGCAGGGGGTTAAAGTGGTTGGGCAGAAGAGCAGGGGGTACAGAGATGGGGCAGATGTACAGGGGGGTACAGTGGTGGGGCAGAGGAGAAGGGAGGTACATTGGTGAGACAGATGAGCAGGGGGTTACAGCGGTGGGGCAGATGATCGCGGGCACTATAGTGGTGGGACAGAAGAGCAAGGGGTTACAGTGGTGGGACAGATGAGCGGGGGGGGTTCAGAGTTGGGCCAGATGAGAAGGGGGTTACAGTGGTGGAAAAGATGAAAAGATGAGCAGGGGGGGTTCAGTTTTGGGGCAGATGAGAAGGGGGTTACAGTGGTGGGACAGATGAGAAGGGGGTTCAGTGGTGGGACAGATGAGCAGGGGGTTACAGTGGTTGGGTAGAAGTGCAGAGGGTACAGAGGTGGGGCAGATGTACAGGGGGTACAGTGGTGGGGCAGAGGAGAAAGGAGGTACATTGGTGGGACAGATGAGCAGGGGGTTACAGCGGTGGGGCAGAGGAGCAGGGGAGTACAGATGTGCAGAGGAGTGCAGAGGAGAAAGGAGGTACATCGGTGGAGCACATGAGCAGGGGGTTACAGTGGTGGGGCAGAAGAGCAAAGGGAACAGAAGTGGGACAAATGTGCAGGAGGTACCATGGTGGAGCAGATGAGAAAGCGGCTTACAGTGGTTGGGCAGATCAGCAGATAAATTCAGTGTTAGGACAGATGAGAAGATAGTTCGGCAGTGAGACAGAAAAGTGTGGGGGTATGTGGTGGAGCAGATGTGCAGAGAGGTAGGTTTGGTGGGGTAGATGAGAAAGGGGGAACATTGGTGGGGCAGTTTTGAAGGGTAGTGCAGTGGTGGGGCAGATGTGCAGGGGATACAGTGGTGGGGCAGATGAGCAGGGGGTTACAGTGGTGGGACAGATGTGCAGGGGGGTACAGCGGTGAAACAGATTTGCAGGGGGGACAGTGATCTGAGGTGTGAAGGTGCAGGAATTGGGGCTGATCTGAGGCGTGAGAGTGCACGATGTTAATTTCTCACTACTCACCAGTAGTTTACACCATTTACTTTATAAAAAATCCCTTTCGTAATTGAGAGTGTGAAGTTGACATTTTTTTGTTATAAAATCGGCACGCTCAATTTTTCGGCACACTGTGCTCAAAAGGTTGTCTACCCCTGTAATACATTATCCAGGCAGAAAAAGCAATACGTTAAACTAGCCATAGGCACAACATTGGTTGTGCAACACTATCCAACTGCTAAACACTGTTTCTTTAATGATCTTAATGCCACGTACACACGAGCGGACTTTACGGCAGACTTTGTCCTGCGGACTTTTCGCCGGATTTTACGACGGACTCTCTGAATGAGCGGACTTGCCTACACACGATCAACCAAAGTCCGACGGATTCGTACGTGATGACGTACGACCGGACTAAAACAAGGAAGGTCATAGCCAGTAGCCAATAGCTTCCCTAGCGTCGGTTTTTGTCCGTCGGACTAGCATACAGACGAGCGGACTTTTCGATTGGACTCGAGTCCGTCGAAAAGATTTGAAACATGTTTCATTTCTAGGTCCGTCGAACTTTTGGGGAAAAAAAGTCCGCTGGAGCCCACACATGATCGAATTGTCCGACGGACTCCGGTCCGCCGAACCAAGTATGCTGTAAAGTCCGGTCGTGTGTATGCGGCATTACGCTAACGTGCATCCTTGTGTAGCACCCTCCTGCTAGACTGCTTGGTTTTTGGTTAGGCAAATTTAGTTTTGCTCTTCTGTAACTAATCAGTAGAGCTGTGTGTGTGTGATTGGGATTAGGCTGCTCTCAGCAGAGCTACTACAGGAAGAGTGTCCTCATTGTTCCAGTTAAAATGTGGAGTATCCCACAGCTCCCTGAACCCATCCAATTTAATACTGCAATAAAACCTCAAAAAAGGCAGTGATGTTGCTGTTTGCCTGACTGCTGCAGTAGCAGGAATAGAACCTGGGACATTAAATCACGGGCCCTAGCCAAGGGTGACAATACACGTGTATCACCCAGGTGTGGACTGATAATGAAGTGTAGCGGTTGGTTACCACTAGTTACTAACATCCACCAAATCACCCTGCTGCCAGACCCCCATCTATCACCTCTGAAACAATGAGAAGTCATTTGCGTAGTTTTGTTGCGTTTATTGCGAAATATAACTTGGTTGGGGTAAAGGAAGATATGGGATGCCATAGCACTTATTGAATTGTCATCACATTTGTAGAACATCGATTAGCAGCTTTAGCCCTGAAATGATGCACTTCTAACATTCACAGTCTATTTCCCTGCATATCTCCAATGCAGACTATTGCTCCTCTTCCTCTGCACTCACTCCAGAGAGGCCCGGAGCTGAGTGAAACGATTGGTGCAGGGCCGGCATGACAGTGCTGGGGATTGCACAGTTATCATGTGGAATAAGGATTCTGGCCCCTTTAAGGATAAGGGAGGGGCTGAGGGAGCAGTGAGGGGAAGTAGAGCAGGAGGGGGGAAGTGATGTCATTTTGAGAGCGGCGGTGGAAGAAGATTATCACAGCTCCTCACCGCTCTGCAAAAATCAGGTTTTTACCCCCTTTTTAAGCTGAGATTAGACAGGATGGCAGCGATGGAGGGATTTTTGGATGATTTGAGAGCGGCGGTTGCCGGTCACGGCGCGGACTGGCTGCAGCAGCAGCTTACACAGATAGCTGGAGAGAGAACAGCGGCGAGCGGGGGGGGGGGGGGGGCGCCCCCACCTCGTGCTCGGCGGTCCCGGCCTCCTGAGAGGTATAGCCCAGCTTCAGGCCCAAGTGAGGGGAGGTCAGGAGGACAACAGGGATCCCCAAAGTATGGTCAGTGATCGGCCCCCTGTGACCAGAGCAGGGGAAGCCAGGGGAGCCAGTCACAGAGGCAGAGGGACAAGTGCCAGGACGCCCAGCAGACCACATGGCTCTTCCCCCCAGCGCGTCGCAGGTGTATGACACTGAGGGATGGAGCAGCAGGGATGGAGAGGAGGAATGACACCAGAGAGAGGGGATCAGCCTGCCAGGAGTCAGCACAGATGGCTGGGTCGGCTGGCAACACTCGGCAGCATAGGAGTGGGTCAGCGAGGAATGCAGGGTCGGGCTCCAGTGCAGCCAGCAGCCAAGTGTTAAGTACCCCACCACGCGGAAGTCGCAGAGGTTCAGCTAAGGGGGCATCTAACGGGTCTGGCGGTACTTCTGAAAGAGAAGGCCGTCCACAGCACCGCAGACCCTCGGCACCCAGAGCAGTCGCGCCTGGGGTGCAACAGGCGATCATCAGGAACGAACCCAGTGATGACCGATCAGAAGGGGAAGTGTCCGGGTCGGATGGAGGAGAAGACGAACGACTCCCTGCGGCGGTGGTTCCAAGAGTGGCGGCTGTTGGGTCCGGTCCAGGTCAGCCCAGTGAGTCAGATTCTTCGAATTCTTTTACAGCTTTATTACATGCCTTATTGGGTCAAGGAAAACAGGGGGGACTACAGCATCCAGGGGGGGAAACAGGGTCGGGGGTAACTGGGCCTACCTTAGCCACACCGACAGTGGGGGTACCCGGGTCTGGAAACATGGGATTAAGGGAGCTGTTAGTCGGGCTGAAGGAGCTAGTGACACGGGTTGAGGCAGGGACGAGTGGTAGTCCCGCGAGTGCATGGACGGCAACTACCCTTCCGCAGACAGCGGGGGACGTGCAGGTCACAGACGTTCTACCTGTGACACCGGTAGAGGACGTCAGCACGACAGTAGTGGCCACAACTTCGGGGGATCAAGGTAAGACGGGCGAAAAAAGGCCTGATTCAGTTAGGTTGGCAGATGCGGCTAGGAGCGAAGTGTACGTGTGTTTTGAGGGACCTTTGGGAGCCTATTTAAAGACGGAAATAAAAGAAAAGATATGGAAGGGCGAATACGTGGAAATTTTCACGTTATTGCCATTGGAAAAATTTAACCTGGATAGGTTAAAACCAGTGGAAGGCAAGAAGGAGGATGAGGAAAAGCGGAGATATCGCTTAATTCCACGTACATTTGCTAATTGGCTGCAGGCGTTTGCCATTTTAGCGAGTGTGGTAGGTGAAAAGGCACCAGAGAATTGCTCGGTGTTATTTGTTTATTTGGAAGCCATTAGCGAAGCTCACAGGACGTATGGTGGTATGGCTTGGCTACGGTATGATGAACAATTTCGTCAGCGGATGGCGGTAAGACCAAGTCTGCGCTGGGACATAAAGACATAAGCCTATGGATGAGGTTGATGACGGCGGCGAGGGCCCCGAATCAGTTTTTTCAGGCAGGGGTCGGAGGTTCCGCAGCTCCAGGACAACCGGCCGAAAAAAGATGGGGTTACTGCTGGCAGTTCAACGAGGGCACCTGCAGATTCGGATCCAATTGTCGCTTTAAACACATGTGCTCCGGCTGCGGGGGATCTCATGTGCTGTCCAAATGTTTTAAAAAAGGAAAAGGTCGGGTTGGAGATGCTTCGGGTAAGAGGGAGGACTCCGGTGCTGGTGGAAAGGATGCTTCCTTTCCTCAATAGATATCCCGATCGTACAGTGGCGGCTGTATTAGAAGCTGGATTTACGAGATTCCGTGTTCTTTGGCAACAACACCGCCAGAGGCTCAGAATCTGAAGTCGGCAATGCAACATCCAGCGATAGTGGCCGAAAAATTGGGGAAGGAGGTAGCTTTGGGCCGCATGGCGGGCCCATTCAAAGAATTGCCACTGCCGGATTTAGTGGTCTCCCCTTTGGGAGTGGTTCCCAAAAAGGAGCCCAACAAGTATAGGCTCATACACCATCTCTCTTTTCCAAAAGGGGGGTCGGTCAATGATGCCATTGCTCCAGAAGAGTGTGCGGTGACGTACACATCCTTCGACGCGGCGGTGGCGTGGGTACGGAAGTATGGGCAGGGTGCCCTAATGGCTAAGTCTGATATAGAATCGGCTTTCCGGCTATTGCCGGTGCACCCGGACAGTTTTCGGTTACTGGGCTGTACTTGGGAAGGGTCTTACTATGTGGATAGATGCCTGCCCATGGGATTCTCTATATCTTGCGCCCTGTTTGAGACATTCAGCTCATTCCTGGAATGGGCAGTTAGGGACGTCGCGGGGATCAACTCAATCATCCATTATTTGGACGATTTTTTATGTGTTGGACCGGCGGGTTCCAAAATTTGTGCGGTTCTGTTGGGTACACTGCAACACTTGGCGGAGCGTTTTGGGGTTCCCTTAGCTCCTGAAAAAACAGAAGGTCCGACGGCGACTATAACGTTTTTGGGCATTGGGATAGACTCAACTAAGATGGAGTGCAGGCTTCCGATGGACAAGCTGATGCAGTTGCAGGAAGAAGTGCGTGGGACCAGAGGGCTTAGAAAAATACAGCTGAGAAAACTGCAATCGTTACTGGGAAAGCTGAACTTTGCTTGCCGAATCATGCCGATGGGCAGAGTTTTTTGTAGGCGTTTGGCGGCTGCTACAGCTGGGATCAGGGCGCCAACACATTTCGTCAGTCTTACTCGGGAACATAGAGAAGATTTGCGTGTATGGCAGGTTTTCTTAGAGTCTTTCAATGGAAGGGCTCTTTGGATGTCGGGTCCCGTTAGCAACTGTGACCTGGAGCTATTCACCGATGCGGCCGGCTCCACAGGGTTTGGGGCTTTCTGCAAAGGTCAATGGTGCGCGGCCAGATGGCCGGAGGCATGGCAAGAGGCAGGGTTCTTGAAGAACCTTGTTTTATTGGAACTATTCCCTATTGTGGTGGCTTTGGAACTGTGGGGAGAATCCTTCAGGAACCAAAAAGTACGCTTCAATTGTGACAATTTGGGAGTGGTCCAAGTGGTTAACCGGCTGACGGCGGCATCAGTGCCAGTGGTCAGGTTGTTAAGACACTTGGTGCTTCGCTGTTTGCAAGTGAACGCATTTATTTATGCTGTACACTTACCCGGGGTTGACAACACTTTGGCTGACGCTTTGTCTCGTTTTCAGTGGGACAGGTTCCGGACGTTGGCGCCAGAGGCGGAACAACAAGGGATCGCCTGTCCCATCTGGATGTGGAACATTGCTTTGGAATCGCAGCAAAGTGGATTCGGCAATCCGTGAGTATGGCTACGTGGAATGCCTACTCTAAGGTATGGAGAGCCTGGTTTACTTGTTTAAACGAACTGGGTGTAGCCGCAGATGATCCGACAGTCGGACATGCTGTTCTGTATTTCATTGTTCACGGTTTTGAGAAGGGTATCCTGGCAGCTGCCATAGACCGCGAGTTGGCAGGTTTGGCCTTTCTTTTCAAATGGCAAGGGATATGTGATTACACCAAGGAGTTTTGGGTAAGACAGGCTGTCAAGGGGTATAGGAACTCACACAAAAGCAGGGATGGGAGGCGACCGGTATCGTTTGACATGTTGAGAAGGATGTTTAGTTGTTTGGAAAGGGTATGTATATCCGTTTACGAACACAAGTTATTTCGGGCAGCTTTTGCTTTGGCATTTTTTGGGGCACTGCGCATCAGCGAGTTGGTCAGCCCGTCGAAGTCAATACCAGGGGGTCTCATGGTGGGAGATATGGAGTTGGGGCATGAGTCGATTAGAGTGTGGATCAGAAGGTCTAAGACTGATCAGGCTGGCAAAGGCAGGTACTTGGAGGTTGGCAGGATTGATGAGGTAAGTATCTGCCCGGTGACTGTCGTACAATCCTTTTTGGAGATTAGATCAGAGTTTGAAGGGCCCCTGTTAATACATGAGGATGGTGGGTTTTTATCGAAATTCCACTTTGTAGCGGTTTTTAAAAAATGCGTGGTCAGGGTGGGGTGCGACCCGCGACAATTTTCTTCCCATTTCTTCAGGATTGGGGCGGCCACAGAGGCGGCTAGGGCAGGTTTGAGCCAAGACGTCATTCGACGGATTGGAAGGTGGGATTCGGATAGATTTAAATTGTACATCCGACCACAGTTGTTGTAAGTATAGTTGGTTAAGTTAAAGGGCATGTTGGTGGATACGGTATGTTCATGGGCGTTTTTTCGTATTGTTCTTCTTGTTTACAGGTGAAGTGGGCCTGGTATGGATACTTGGCCACTCGTACGTTTTTTGGGGGGCAAAGAGAGCCGACGTTCGGCCGAACGGCAGACAATTAAGGATCCCCAGGCAAGAAGCACTCGTCAGGTGGATTGGGGTCCCGGGTATAAGATGGAATAGGGTGTTGGGGGAGGTAAATAGATTTGCCAGGTTTGATAGAGCCCCTGATGTATTACTTCTGCACGTAGGTGGGAATGACATGGGAGCCAGATCCATGAGGGACCTTATTAGAGACATTAAATGTGATTTTTTACGTCTAAAAGCGGCATACCCTAATATGGTCTTAGTCTGGTCTGACATGGTGGGCAGGTTGTCATGGCGTTGGGCATGGTCAGCAAAGAAGGTGAACAGAGCAAGGATCAAAGTGAATAAAGAAGTGAGTAGATTCTTTGTGAAGAATGGGGGCTTAGCCATCAGGCATAGAGAGCTAGAAGTAGATACTTGGAGATATCTACGCAGTGATGGGGTACATTTGAATGAGGTGGGGACTGATCTGTGGGCCCTGGGTGTGCAAGAAGGGATTCAGAGAGGCCTGAGGGTGTGGAGGTGTGCTCAAGGGTAAGGGGTTACCCCTTTCGTGCTGTGGCAGTTTGTTTGGTTTCCTTTAATAGGATTGCTCTAGTTACATGTATGAAACATGTTGTACCCTATCCAGGGGATGGGGGTTGGTTATGGTACCCATCCATTGGATGGGGAGTTGTTGATGGTACCCATCCATGAAGGTTGGGATTGAAGTGGTGTACTTTCAGGCTATGTAGGGCTTGGAGGAGGTAAAATGGTTTCGGTCACCGGAAGTTAGGGTACTGCCGAGTCAGGGGTTCCCGACTGGTAGGTTCAAGGAAAGAATTGTTTACAGTGACCATGGTGACAGTTGTTTACGTATAGTTTCACAATAAAGTATTATTAAATGTTACGGTTATTTATGTATATATTTATGGTATTTTATATTTAATAAAGAAATTTAAGGCCGTGAGGCCATTTACTCCAAAAACTAGTTCGAGTCATTTATAATGTTTTTGGAGGGAGGGTAAGGTGGGATAATGTAAAATGGTAGGAGACTGGGCTTATACCCCTACAGTGTCAAGAGAGGCCCGGAGCTGAGTGAAACAATTGGTGCAGGGCCGGCATGACAGTGCTGGGGATTGCACAGTTATCATGTGGAATAAGGATTCTGGCCCCTTTAACGATAAGGGAGGGGCTGAGGGAGCAGTGAGGGGAAGTAGAGCAGGAGGGGGGAAGTGATGTCATTCTGAGAGCGGCGGTGGAAGAAGATTGCCCCTGTTGAAGACCCCTAGGTCGAAACGCGTCGGGTACATACACCACTCTCTTTGTTGCCCATTTGTTTTTATCCACCGTGATCACGCTTTTATTTGTGTATGGTCGTTTTTGTCAATAAAACCACCCTTTTTTATCTGCACCATGTGGAGGCACATTCTTTTTGTTTCCACATTTACCGCATGAGATCCAGTCCCTCCAACTGCTCCTTTCAGGGGACCGTTTGTGAAACTTCTGATGTACGCTGGGACGGTTCGGTGTGAGGACGGTTCGTTGTGAGGACCCATCCGGTTGCCGGCCGAGATCCATACAGACCACAATCCAAGGGATTGGCGATTCCTGAGCTCCCATTCCACATCATTTGTGACAAACTGCACATGCGATTCCCTGTCGCTGACATGGGAATCCACAGGATCTGGTAAGAGGCTTTTTTGCACTTTCTCTAAATGACCCATTGGGACCCAGTTTCTCGGTTGGGAAGTCGCTGTATGATGCCAGGTGTTTTCTGACAACCATCAGACCATCACCACCCCTTGGAGTACTTACACCTCCTGTGCGGTTGGACATTCACATCCATCTATGGACGTTTGTGTTTCAAGGCACCTGTGGTTAATTAGTGATTTCTTTACTGTTTCACCATTTTAAAGACCTATGTTTCTTTGTATATGCGCTGCATTTTTCCATATGCCTATTTTGTTGTTTTTGTCAAACTGTATGCAGCAGCTTTTTATTTATTTCACTGGTTAGCGCGGTGTTTTCTATTTACCTCTGACAAATATTAAACCAACAGAGTTTGCAAGAAGTTTTAGGCTGGATTCACAATATGTATTGTAATGGCGTGCAGTTATAAATGTTGTATGTTGCCATTTATTCTAAATGGCAACCCCCTATGCTGTAAAGGACCACGATGCACCAAATATGAATACTATGGGGTAGATTTACTAAAACTGGAGCACTTTCATTCTGGTGTAGCTGTGCATGGTAGCCAATCAGCTTCTAACTTCAGCTTGTCCAGTTAAGCTTTGACAATAAAACCTGGAAGCTGATTGGTTTCTATGCAGATCTGCACCAGATTTTGAACGCTTCAGTTTTAGTAAATCTCCCTCTCTGTGTTCTATGCTGTAAAATAGTGCTGGTTCTTTTTATTATATGTAGAGGTGCATTGAGAGACCACTCAAATGTAATGGTCTGACTTATTGCAAGGTGCCTTGATGCATGGAAGCGTAAATGCAAGCAAACGTACGAATGGGCCCTGTCTCTTCAGCAGCTATCAAACACTAAAATACCAGTTTTAGGTGCACTGACTTTTTTTTATATTCTAATTTCTCATAACCTTGGAAACATTTACATATCGTTGCATGATTGTTATTAAAGAATTCTTGCACAAACTTCAATTCCATTATGTTGCTAACACATGATACATTGACATATCTGGCATGATATTTATATTTGTATTCAAGTCACTTGTTTATTATAGGCATATAAAAATGAATGTTCCTGTATATCTTTTCGACTTCGCAAATGAATACTGCCAGTGATTAGCATCTGAAGATGGAAAGAAGTTATTGCCCAAGGGAATGTATCTTCCTTCTTCTCTCTTACCATTTGCAGCAATTAGCAGATCTACAAGTAGAATGTATAGATGTTAGTTCACTTTTTGATCTATAATTCTGTCCATATTATCACCACAAATGTTAGCTGAATTGGTAACACTCTTACAAGGAAATTGAATAAAGCTCTGTAAAGTACATTCTGAGAGGGTGAGATGTATTTTCCCCATACTGCTGAATTACAAATTGTGCTAAATATCTGGAAGGGATTCTTCATGAAAGTGTACACTTTTTTTTTCTTATATCTCAGACCATAACAGGCACATTTAAAGCCTAATAAATATAGACACCTAAAAATCATAAATAAATATGTTCATTAAAGAGCACATGTCAAGACAAAGAAAATGTGCTTACAACATAACTGCACAATACAAATAAACAAACAAATATAAAAAACTTAAAGTGAATGTAAAGTCTGTTTTTTTCTATAAAATTAACAAACATGTTATACTTACCTGCTCTGTGCAGTGATTTTGCCCCTCCCTAGTGTTAATTGCCCCCACAGCAAGAAGCTTGATATGGGGGCACCCGAGCCAAGCTGCAGCTCCATGTGTACATTCAGACATGGAGTTGGGGTTCAGCCCCACCCCCTCTCTCTCCTGATTGGCTAACTAAGTTTGATTGACAGCAGTGGGAGCCAATGGCATTGCTGCTGTGTCTCAGACAATCAGGAGGGAGAGCCCCAGAAGGCCTTATGGACATCACTAGATAGAGATGGGGCTCAGGTAAGTATTAGGGGGGATGAGGGGGAGGGGGGCTGATACACACAGAAGGCTTTTATTTTAATGCAAAGAATGGATTAAGATAAAAAACCTTCTGCCTTTACAAACACTTTAAGGGTAGATTTAGACATGTGTCTAAATCTCCCTTGCCCCTAAAGACCGATCCGTGTTCGGATCGTGCTCCAGAGGCTACTGACAGGTGGTGAGGAAGCGCTGCTTCCTCACAACAGTTTTAACCTAATTCTTGCAGACAAATGCAATGTAACCTTGTGCATTGCACGCAGTTGCAGGGTGCTTGTGGCGCTTCCCAATTTACTTGAATGTGTAGTGTTCATCGGGCTTCCTGCCTGCCCATTGCTACATGTCGGGTCTATGCCACTGGCATAAAGTGAAGCATCACTGCTGCAGCATGTAAACATCCCTGTTCGCTGCCTGTTGCAGCATAAGGCCTCATGCACAAAAAGGTTAAATACACTGCTTTTACAGGCGTTTGAGCTTTTTTTTTTTCTGCCTCTAAAGGCCCCTGCATGTTAACCTATGTGTCCAATCACACATAGGAGTTTAGAGGTCTTAAGAGGCAGGGGTGTTTAGATCCAGAAAAAAAAAAAAACATCACTTGTGTGTTCAGGTATGCAAAATTAAATTTAGGAGCTTTCAGCTGGTTGTTAGGGAGCCGACACCTGGCACCCCTCTCATTCTTAACAACCAGTAAGAATGCAATGGGAAAAGCACAGGTTTGTGAAGGAGTCATTAGATTACACAATAGAAGCTAATGCAGAGAATGGTTGGAATTTAGGCATTTAATTTTATTACTCTAGCATTTTAATTACCTGGAATTCATTGCACTTTGGGTTTGACCTTCGAAATAAGAATACGTGGTGACAGCCAAGCTCATGCAAGGACTTGTTTAGCGGCTGTGAGAATGTGAGTCATAAGGCGGATGTGGTACTTAGAGAGTCTCTGAGGTTTGCGGTTTAAAAGGGCCTCAGGGGGATCTGGTGTAAAGGCTCGATGGAAGAGGGAAGGAAGAATTTGGTGCACTTGCTGCCAAAAAAATGGGCTATCGGACAGAACAACCAAATGTGGAAAAATGTTCCAGGTTTAGGGTAGCCCCAAAAACAATGCGAAGAGGTGTTGGCTGAGGCATACACCAGTCTACATGAAACAATGTACCATCTAAGCAGAAATTTGTAGTTAGTTTCCACAGCTGTCGCATTTCTGGAGCATGATTTTATGGTAGCCCAAATCTGGTCCCATTGAGGAATTCTGCAGGTCCTATTTCCATTTCGAGGTGTAATTCAAGGGGCGAGGTGTTTGTGTGGTTGTTAGGACATTGTAGAGGAGGTAGATCAGACTCATGGAGTAGGAGTCATTTTTACATTTAGATTCAAATGGTGTTAAAGTCAGGGGCATACTACTAAGATGCACTGCAGAAAGAATGTTGTTTTTAAAGAGGAGCTCCAGACCCCCCCACTAAAAAATTTAAATTCAGCAGCTACAAATACATTTAATATGAAGGCACTTACCTGTCCAGGGATCCCGCGATGTCGGGACCCCAGCCACATTTTTTTATCAGCTCTCGGGTGCTGCCGTCACCATTCCTTATAAGGGAAACCGGCAAGTGAAGTCTTTGCGGCTTCACAGCTGGTCCCTCTACTGCACATGCACGAAGTGCCCTGAGCTTTGTGAATGGCTCAGCGGTGGGGGAAGGAGCAGGGGGGCAAAACTTCTGGGCGACCTCACCACTGCGAGGTTTCCCATAAGTGAGGACAGGTAAATGTCAAAAATGCTCCCCCCTCCCCCTCGAAAGGTGCCAAATGTGGCAGCGGAGGAAGCAAACAAGCAGAGCTTCCCCTTTTGGGTGGTGCTGCACTAACTTGTAGATACATAGGGGGTTATTTACAAAAGGCAAATCCACTTTGCACTACAAGTACACTTGAAAGTGCACTGAAAGTAAACTTGGAAGTACAGTCGCTGTAGATCTGAGGGGGGACATGCAAGTAAATTAAGGTTGTACATAATTGGATGATGAAATCAGCAGAGCTTCCCCTCATTACAGATCTTCCCCTCAGTTCTACAGCGACTGCACTTTCAGTGCACTTACAAGTGCACTTGCAGTGCACCTGTAGTGCAAAGTGGAGCTGCCTTTCGTAAATAACCCTCAGTATCTTACAAAAGTGAGTACACCTCTCACATTTTTGTAAATATTTTATTATATCTTTTCATGTGACAGCACTAAAGAAATAATAATTTGCTACACTGAAAAATAGTGAGTGTACAGCTTGTATAACAGTGTACATTTGCTGTCCCCTCATAATAATAATGTCTAAACCGCTGGCAACAAAAGTGAGTACACCCCTAAGTGAAAATGTCCGAATTGGGCCCAAAGTGTCAATATTTTGTGTTGTTACCATTATTTCCCAGCACTGCCTTAACCCTCTTGGGCATGGAGTTCACCAGAGCTTCACAGGTTGCCACTGGATTCTTCTTCCACTCCTCCATGATGATGTCACGGAGCTGGTGGATGTTAGAGCTTGCGCTCCTCCACCTTCTGTTTGAGGATGCCCCACAGATGCTCAATAGGGTTTAGGTCTGGAGACAAGATTGGCCAGTCCATCACCTTTACCCTCAGCTTCTTTAGAAAGGCACTGGTCATCTTGGAGGTGTGTTTGGGGTCGTTATCATGGTGGAATACTGCCCTGCGGCCCAGTCTCCAGTACATGTTGGCATTCATGGTTCCCTCAATGAACTGTAGCTCCCCAGTGCCAGCAGCACTCATGCAGCCCCAGACCATGACACTCCCACCACCATGCTTGACTGCGGTTTGTCCACGGCATGGGGCTACCTATGGAGCTGTTTGTGGGATGAAAGGTATGTGTGGTCGGCGCCCCCCCTCCCCACCAACACCAACCCCCCCTTTTTGGTGTTTTTTTTTTTTTTTTGTGGTCCATATTGATTTTGCTACAGTTTTTGCTAGCTCCAAATACAGCAAGCAACATAGAGGGAGGCCTGTTGCTTGTTTTTTATCAGTACTATCTTTTGGCTGCAAATGGAGCTTGTACATAGAGGGAGGGGTGCAGGGAGAGTAAGCCCAAATGGGTAGGTGTTGCTGTTTGTGAGGGGGCGTCGCTACCAATTGGGTGTGGCAAACACAGGTACTTATGCACACACACATATATATATCTATAGAGAGGCAATTTCGAGAGACTAGCCATTGCCCGTTCAGGCTCTGAAGAAGGGGGTGCTCCCCTGAAACGCGTTAGCCATTGGCCATTTGCACCGGTCTGATCCTCTTGGCAATAGGTCCTGGTGTGTCGATCCATAGAACAGCGCATTTGCGCCCCTTTTAAAGCTGGCTTCGATAGCTCGTTTGTGAGTATAATCTTTGCTGTTTTTATGCTGCAATAAAGTTTTATAGTGGTAATGCACTAGGTTAGTGCGCCCTCCTTCTTTTTCTGTTCTTTCTTTTTCTGTTTTGACTGTGGGGAAGACACACTTGTCTTTGTACTCCTCACTTGGTTGCCGTGACACACGCTTGAAACCACCTGAACCAAATAAGTTAATCCTGGTCTCATTAGACCACAGGACATGGTTCTAGTAATCCATGTCCTTAGTCTGTTTGTCTTCAGCAAACTGTTTGCGGGTTTTTTGTGCATCATCTTTAGAAGAGACTTCCTTCTGGCATGACAGCTATGCAGACCAATTTGATGCAGTGTGTGGAGTATGGTCTGAGCACTGACAGGCTGACCCCCCACCCCTTCAACCTCTGCAGCAATTCTGGCAGGACTCATACGTCTATTTCCCAAAGACAACCTCTGGATAGGACGCTGAGCTTGTGCACTTCTTTGGTCAACCATGGTGAGGCCTGCTCTGAGTGGAACCTGTCCTGTTAAACCGCTGTATGGTCTTGGCCATCGTGCTGCAGCTCAGTTTCAGGGTCTTGGCAATCTTCTTATAGCCTAGGCCATCTTTATGTAGAGCAACAATTATTTTTTTCAGATCCTCAGAGAGTTCTTTGCCATGAGGTGCCATGTTGATCTACCAATGACCAGTATGAGAGAGTGAGAGCAACAACACCAAATTTAACACACCTGCTCCCCATTCACACCTGATACCTTGTAACACTAATGAGTCACATGACACCGTGGAGGGAAAATGGCTAGTTGGCCCCAATTTGGACATTTTCACTTAGGGGTGTACTCACTTTTGTTGCCAGTAGTTTAGACATTAATGGCTGTGTGTCGAGTTATTTTGAGGGCACAGCAAATTTGCACTGTTATACAAGCTGTACATTCACTACTTTACATTGTAGCAAATGTCATTTCTTCAGTGTTGTCACATGAAAAGATATAATAAAATATTTATAAAAATGTGAGGGGTGTACTCACTTTTGTGAGATACTGTATCTAAAGAGCTCGTGGGATTGTCGGAGGTGTCAGGAAGGCTGTAGGTCCGCAAAGGATTTAAAGCCTCTCTGAGTCAATAGAGAATGGCAATAGGTCGCTTTTGAGGCGATCCAGTGGCGAAGGGTTCTAGGAGACTCAAATCCAGGGGGAAAGCAGGGGTTACAGATGATTGAGAAGCATGGGAATTGGGGGCAAGAAGTTTGCCAGAATATTTCTGATTGTCCCATAAACTCAGTGAGTGCTGTGTGATTGGATTTAATATGTCCTTCCTATCTTGGGGGAGGAGCCATAAGAGATTGTGGATGGACAAAGGGGCCCAGATAAAGCACATCACATGTGTTTGACTCTGACGCATCACCTGGTTAGGAATTGCGGTTGGTAAAACCCCTATATAAAGTAGTTTAGGTAGTTATGACATTTTTTTGCCACACTGCAGCCTAACCAGGAGAGTTAGTGAATGTCCCAAGTGTCCAGTAACATATGTAATTTGCTGATGGAGGGCAGGTGGTTAGCTTCATACAGGGAGGAGTAGTCACTAGTCAGAAAGACCCTCAGGTATAGTAATTTGTGCAGTTCCCACTGATAGGGGAAAGTTTATTAAAGGTTCTGGAGTAAGGCAAGAGGTAAAGCATTATTCAGAGCCCTAGCTTTCGTAAACCTGAGATTGGTTTAGGAATCACTGAGATGGAGGCATAAAGAGATTCTGGTCAGAAGGACTGGTTGCCATTGGTTGTTAAAGATGCTGGCGGCTACTGGAGTTAAAACACCTTAAGTTTTACTACTAAAATATCACATCACTTCATGAAACAATGATCATGTATTTTGGTAGCATTTTAAGTGAATTGCAAAAAAAAAAAGAAATGTTTAAAAAACACTATGAGCTACTTTACTGCTGATCTTAAAATGGTAGATAATATTTTGTGAATTGAGCCCATTGTCTAATTGAAAAATTGGTAAATTTAGCATATTATTTTAGGATACCCAGACTTCTGCTATTCAGGAAGGTCATTCTGCTAATTCCTGCCCATTGTGTCACTTCCCTGTTCATTGAACAGAGGTACTAATGCTAATTCATTGCTAAATGAACATGCTTGTGTAAAAGATGACTGAACTAAAACTAAACTAAAACATAAGTTTGCTTAACAAAGGAAAAATCCCAAGGGTATAGTTATCGGCAATCATTAAGATTGCCGATAACTATACCCTGTTTATTGGAGAAGAGACTCCACTATTCTTTACTTATACACAATTTAACACAGTATGGAGCGCTTTTGCATCAAAGGTTTGGGATTTTTCCTATGCTGAGTTCACAATATTGCCCACTAGGAAACATGACTCACTCTCAAAGCAGGAAGGTTTGGTTTCCTTAAGTGCCTTGAGAGCAACCACCATCCAAGAACAAAGATGTGCATCAAAACAGATATATAGGTCCATATACTGGTTTATGGACCATATTCATTGTTTTTAGCAACATTGGAAAAGGTAAATTAAGCTTTTGTTATCCATCTGTGCATAGTCCTACCCTCATTGTTGTGTTTTCCACTTTTCTTTGTTTTTGAAGAGTTATGAACACGTAGGAAATAACTGTCATTCTTTAGTCGATAAAACAGTAAACATAAATAAATTTTAAGTAGGTATTTAGCCTTTTCCCCAAAGTTCTGCTTTATTACTTCAAACAAATTCAACATTTATAAAGCCCCGCTAGCACAACTGCGTCCCACTAGGCCATAATGCTTATCCTCTGAGGACGGACCAGGGTGTTCTTAACGTAAAAGTGCATATTGCAAAGTTCCTTGTATGACTACAAAAACAAACATTAAGATATAAAAAAAAATAATAGGTGCAGGTACCTAATACAAAGTGTAAAAAGTATAATGCATAACTGTACTCAAAGAACCCCTCATAAACGAGTTAAAACTGATTATAGACCCATAAGCATTATATCACATTATATCAGAATTTTCTGCAAGATATTTTGACTCCTGGAGCTTTGGGTACAGAGGTACATTGTGCTCAGGGCTGAGATTTTTTGGGATAATGTTGGCATTTTTATCAGTGTAATGGTACAATTGTCCCTATGATAACAGATTTAATCCAATAAAAGGGTTACAACTAAAGGTAAAGTTTGGGAGTTAAATTTAAGGGTTGGGTTTAGTTTAATGGTTAAATTAGAGGTTAATAGATTTAAGGGGACTTAGGTTTAGGAAAGGTAAGCAGAGTGGGGAAGGGTTTTAACCTCTGTCAGGTTTATATTACTGTTCTAAATGCTCTCCTGTGGGAATATAGCAATAAAACTTTTTATTTTTTTATTATTTGTTTTTTTTACAGCAAAAGGTTTAGAAAAAAAAACAATATCAGGTTTTTTCCATACAATCAATGTCCCCTTTGGGGAGTTTTCATCACACTTGTGGTCAGGGAATGCAATGAAATATCCCCAAAAAGGTTGTAGACACCAATTAAAATCTGAAGAGGTCATAACCCTTACCCACTTTAACCAAAACCAAAAAATGTTTTAGATAAAGTTATTACATTTATGTGATTGAAAAAATGTTTTTCTATTGTGATAACACATTTTTGTTTTTTTATGTATATATTAGGGATGAGCTGAACACCCCCCAATTTGGTTTGCGGCAGAACATGCGAACAGACCAAAAATTTGTGCGAACACGCAACCCCCGTTAAAGTCTATAGGACTCGAACGTGAAAAATCAAAAGTGCTAATTTTAAAGGCAAATATGCAAGTTATTGTCAAAAAAAGTGTTTGGGGACCCGGGTCCTGCCCCAGGGGACATGAATCAATGCAAAAAAAAGTTTTAAAAACGTCCGTTTTTTCGGGAGCAGTGATTTTAATAATGCTTACAATGAAACAATAAAAGTGAAATATTCCTTTAAATATCGTGCCTGGGGGGTGTCTATAGTATGCCTGTAAAGTGGCACATTTTTCCCATGTTTAGAACAGTCCCTTCACAAAATGACATGTCTAAAGGAATAAAAGTCATTTAAAACTGCTTGCGGCTGTAATGTAATGTTCCCCCCCCCCCATCCTCTGTCACCCAGGCTCAGAGTAGTTTTCCTTTCTATGCAGCTGCCAAAGCGGCCTATTCCACTGGCTCCTTGTCCACAGTCACTCCTTCCGTAGCCCAAGCATCATGCACGGAGGAGTCCCCTGAACTAATCGACCACAGTGTCAGGTACATGGTGCTGGAGGATGTGCAGCGATTTGAAGGCTCTGATCTTGGTTCAAAGGTTGAGGAAGGGAGTAACGTGAGCCTAGAGAGAGAGGGTGCCCAAGAAGGACAAGAAACTGGCAGTCATCTTCCCCCAGCTGTAGCATAGTGCAAGTTTGCTCCAGTGACAAGGAGGGAGGGGATGATGAAGTCACTGACTCTACTTGGGTGCCTGATAGAATAGAGGAGGAGGAGGAGGCACAACTCCAGCGAGGCAGGATGTCCTCTAGGGGGGCAGCTTAAGGGCAGCCACCCTACTGCATCACACCACAGAGCTTCGCAGGTGCAGGGCGCTGCTGACTCCCTGCTGATTTAAAAAAGTTCCTTGGTGTGGGCCTTTTTGGACACGTGTGCGGCAGATCGCACCATTGCTGTTTGCAACCTATGTCTGAAGCGGATCAAGCGTGGCCACAACAGCAACCGCTTGGGCACCACATGCTTGACTAGACATATGACAACCTCCCATGCAGTCTTTTTCCCGTATACTATATTTGAGATTTAATATCTCTCAGATATGATTTGGGTTAAATGAGAGTACATTGAACATGAGTAAAAGCTTTAACACAATAACAACATTTATTGGTGAGTAGTTGAAAGTCTATCTAATACACAACCATCTATCTATAGTCTACACCAAGGAAGAAAATATTAGGTTAAAATAAGAGAATTACATGAAGGAATACAGAGTATATTCCTGAAAACATTAATCTGCAAACATATTTAGTTACAAGTAAAATGCAGACCTTTCCCATAATTACCCTTTGCACCAAGGTTCCATTCTGATGGTTGCTCTCCCATAAAAGTGTGTGTTTCCCTCTCATCTAGTCTGTGTATATCATCACATGCTAATGCCTCATTGGTTGACATAGCGTGGCTATGATTGGCGAGCTTCCCTATTCCTGGTTAAGGACTGGCTACATCTCCAATCCCTATACTTTGCATAAGTCAGCCCCCCCTTAATGCAAATCCTTGTGACTATTCTGAGCAGGAGCTTAGCTTGAATTTTCCTGGGAAGTTAAGTATTGATTACGGGTTGGCCTCCCTTCATTGCGTATCCCAGCATGCGATCCTTTGAAGTGAGTATGTGTTAAACAATGAGGTTTGGATCCCATTGTTTGTATACACAAGCCTAGCTACCGATTTGTCTGGTCTACCAGAGATTTCTGTGAAGATAATATGTTTCGCCCTACATAGATAAAAGCTAAATTAAATATATTCATTAAATATAAATAAATTAAATATAAATTAAATATAAATTAAATATATTCATTAAATATAAATAAATCAAATATAAATTAAATATATTCATTAAATATAAATAAATTAAATATAAATTAAATATAAATTAAATATATTCATAATTACAATATCTGTTGGCAACAGCACCACATTAAAGAAAAAGGCAGACTTCTCCTTGCTCCTCATCTGGGATCTCCAACCCTACTCCAGTCCTCTCGAAAACCTGCACTGAGGGGAAAACCTGCAGAAGATGCACCATGTTCATGACCAGCACTGTGGACTGTAGACACAGAGCCTGCTTGCCCTCTTTTAGTGGCCTGTGAGCATCTGCCTCTCCTTTGTGGCCTTCCGGACATGATGGGGATTTTGTTTTGCAACACCACACTACACTGTATTGTGTACTGTCTACACCACCAGAAAAGTATTAGCAACTACACTAGGGGTGCACAGTACTGTGTGTGTAGGGAGATCTAGCTAAACTGTATGCAGTGGATATATATACAGTATCTCACAAAAATGAGTACACCCCTCACATTTTTGTAAATATTTTATTATATCTTTTCATGTGACAACACTGAAGAAATGACACTTTGCTACAATGTAAAGTAGTGAGTGTACAGCTTGTATAACAGTGTAAATTTGCAGTCCCCTCAAAATAACTCAACCCACAGCCATTAATGTCTAAACCGCTGGCAACAAAAGTGAGTACACCCCCTAAGTGTAAATGTCCAAATTAGTCCTAAAGTGTCAATATTTTGCGTGGCCACCATTATTTTCCAGCACTGCCTTAACCCTCTTGGGCATAGAGTTCATCCGAGCATCACAGGTTGCTACTGGAGTCCTCTTCCACTCCTCCATGACAACATCACAGAGCTGGTGGATGTTAGAGACCTTGCACTCCTCCACCTTCCGTTTGAGGATGTCTCACAGATGCTCAATAGGGTTTAGGTCTGAAGACATGCTTGGCCAGTCCATCACCTTTACCCTCAGCTTCTTTAGCAAGACAGTGGTCGTCTTGGAGGTTTGGGGTCGCTATCATGTTGGAATACTGCCCTGTGGCCCAGTCTCCAAAGGGAGGGGATCATGCTCTGCTTCAGTATGTCACACTACATGTTGGCATTCATGGTTCCCTCAATATACTGTAGCACTCCAGTGCCAGCAGCACTCATGCAGCCCCAGACTATGACACTCCCACCACCATACTTGACTGTAGGCAAGACACACTTGTCTTTGTACTCCTGACCTGGTTGCCGCCACACACGCTTGACACTATCTGAACCAAATAAGTTTATCTTGGTCACATCAGACCACAGGACATGGTTCGAGTAATCCACGTCCTTAGTCTGCTTGTCTTCAGCAAACTGTTTGCGGGCTTTCTTGTGCATCATCTTTAGAAAAGGCTTCCTTCTGGGGCAACAGCCATGCAGACTAATTTGATGCAGTGTGCGGCGTATGCAAAGAAACAACAAAAAGTGTAGCGCTAAACCATATCATAAATGGCACTAAATGGGTAGGTGGGTGGAATTAGAGGTGGGTGCTGCTGCACTGAAGACTCCATCTCCGGGCGATCCCCGATCTCCCTGATCCCATCTCCTCCCTCCCTCCCTGCAGCAGCAGCCGGCCAGCTGCTCATCCATTGGGCAGCCTGTGTGATCGATCAGTGGGTAGAAGAAGAGGCGATCCCTTGGATGTGTGGGAATCCATCCACGGAGCACCTCATCCCCCCCCTAGGATCCACAGAATCATCTACATTCTTGGGACTCCTCACACCTTCCAGGACCCGGGTACCAGTTGGAGGAATCCAGCAATCCGCGATATCACAGACATCCACAGCCACTTACCACCCAAGCCTTATCTGACCCAATTCGGCGTATGCCCTGTCGGGTCCACCACATCTGGTAAGCCTTTTTTTCTCTCGGTGGTAGTGAGCTGATCTGCCGTTTTGGGACACTGGATTCACCTGTTTATAATATGTTTACCTAAGGACTAACCATTGTCATCTTTAGTCATAACGCCTATATCAGGACTTCCTACCCATGAATAGGTCTTTATATTGGTGATCCCCTTCACTGTATACCTACCCATTTAGTGCCATTTATGATATGGTTTAGCGCTACACTTTTTGTTGTTTCTTTGCATATATACTTTGTTGGTTGTGTTAGCTGCTTTTTTTCTCCCTTGTGAGCAGCGCAGGATTATTTTGCATATAGTGTGCGGCGTATGGTCTGAGCACTGGCAGGCTGACCCCCCACCCCTTCAACCTCTGCAGCAATGCTGGCAGCACTCATATGTCTATTTCCCAAAGACAACCTCTGGATTAGGGATGATCCTAACACCCCCCTGTTCGGTTCAGAACATGCGAACAGGCAAAAAATTTGTTCGAACACGCGAACACCGTTAAAGTCTATGGGACACGAACACAAATAATCAAAAGTGCTAATTTTAAAGGCTTATATGCAAGTTATTGTCATAAAAAGTGTTTGGGGGACCTGGGTCCTGCCCCAGGGGACATGGATCAATGCAAAAAAAGTTTTAAAAATAGCCGTTTTTTCAGGAGCAGTGATTTTAATAATGCTTAAAGTGAAACAATAAAAGTGTAATATCCCTTTAAGTTTCGTACCTGGCGGATGTCTATAGTGTGCCTGTAAAGGGCGCATGTTTTCCGTGTTTAGAACAGTCTGACAGCAAAATTACATTTCAAAGGAAAAAAAGTCATTTAAAACTACTCGCGGCTCTTAATGCATTGCTGGTCCGACAATACACATAGAAGTTCATTGATAAAAACGGCATGGAAATTCCCCACAGGGGAACCCCGAACCAAAATTAAAAAAAAAAATTAAGTGGGGGTCCCCCTAAATTCCATACCAGGCCCTTCAGGTCTGGTATGGATATTAAGGGGAACCCCGGCCAAAATAAAAAAAAATGACGTGGGGTCCCCCTCAAAATCTATACCAGACCCTTCAGTGGGGTCCCCCTAAAACTCTATACCAGGCCCTTATCCAAGCACGCAACCTGGCAGGCCGCAGGAAAAGAGGGGAGGAGGAGAGAGCGCCCCCCCTCCTGAACCGTACCAGGCCACATGCCCTCAACATTGGGAGGGTGCTTTGGGGTAGCCCCCCAAAACACCTTGTCCCCATGTTGATGAGGACAAGGGCCTCATCCCCACAACCCTGGCCGGTGGTTGTGGGGGTCTGCGGGCGGGGGGCTTATCGGAATCTGGAAGCCCCCTTTAACAAGGGGTCCCCCAGATCCTGGCCCTCCCCCCTGTCTGAAATGGTAAGGGGGTACAAAAGTACCCCTACCATTTCACTAAAAAAACTGTCAAAAATGTTAAAAATGACAAGAGACAGTTTTTGACAATTCCTTTATTTAATTGCTTTTTCTTTCTTCTATCTTCTATCTTCCTTCGGTTTCTTCCTCCATCTTCTTCTTCTTCTGGTTCTTCTGGTTCTTCCTCCGATGTTCTCGTCTGGCATCTCCTCCGTGGCGTCGGCGTCTTCTTCCCTTCTTCTCCTCGGGCCGCTCTGCATCCATGATGGCATGGAGGGAGGCTCCCACTGTGTGACGCTTCTCCTCTTCTGACAGTTTCCTAAATAATGGGGGGCGGGGCCACCCGGTGCCCTCGCCGCCCTCTGACGCACGGTGACTTGACGGGACTTCCCTGTGGCATCACGGGAAATGCCACAGGGAAGTCCCGTCAAGTCACCGTGCATCAGAAGATGAAGAGAAGAGCGGGAGCCTCCCTCCATGCCATCATGGATGCGGAGCGGCCCGAGGAGAAGAAGAGAGGAAGACGCCGATGCCGCAGAGGAGATGCTGGAAGAGAACACCGGAGGAAGAACCAGAAGAACCAGAAGAAGAAGAAGATGGAGGAAGAAACCGAAGGAAGATAGAAGAAAGAAGAAAGAAATTGTCAAAAACTGTCTCTTGTCATTTTTAACATTTTTGACAGTTTTTTAGTGAAATGGTAGGGGTACTCCCTTACCATTTCACACAGGGGGAGGGCCGGGATCTGGGGGTTCCCTTGTTAAAGGGGGCTTCCAGATTCCGATAAGCCCCCCGCCCGGAGACCCCCACAGCCACCGGCCAGGGTTGTGGGGATGAGGCCCTTGTCCTCATCAACATGGGGACAAGGTGTTTTGGGGGGCTACCCCAAAGCACCCTCCCAATGTTGAGGGCATGTGGCCTGGTACAGTTCAGGAGGGGGGGTGCTCTCTCGTCCCCCCTCTTTTTCTGCGGCCTGCCAGGTTGCGTTCTCAGATAAGGGTCTGGTATGGATTTTTGGGGGGACCCCACGCCGTTTTTAAAAAAAATTTGGCACGGGGTTCCCCTTAAAATCCATACCAGACCTCAAGGGTCTGGTATAGATTTTGAGAGGGACCCCACGCCATTTTTTTTTTACATTTTGGCCGGGGTTCCCCTTAATATCCATACCAGACCTGAAGGGCCTGTTATGGAATTTAGGGGGACCCCCACGTCATTTTTTTTTTTTTAATTTTGGTTCGGGGTTCCCTTGTGGGGAATTCTCATGCCGTTTTTATCAATGAACTTTTATGTGTATTGTCGGACCGGCAATTCATTATTAGCCGCGAGTAGTTTAAATTACTTTTTTTCCTTTGAAATGTCATTTCGCTGTCAGACTGTTCTAAACACTCATCCCTACTCTGTATATGACGCTGAGCATGTGCACTGAGCTTCTTTGGTGGACCATGGCGAGGCCTGTTCTGAGTGGAACCTGTCCTGTTAAACCGCTGTATGGTCTTGGCCACCATGCTGCAGCTCAGTTTCAGGGTCTTGTCAATCTTCTTATAGCCTAGGCCATCTTTATGTAGAACAACAATTCTTTTTTTCAGATCCTCAGAGAGTTCTTTGTCATGAGGTGCCATGTTGAACTTCCAGTGACCATTATGAGAGAGTGAGAGCGATAACACCAAATTTAACACTCTAGAGATGAACACATGGAGACAGGCGGCAGTGCTAGGTAAGCACATAAATAGGCCGAAAACACAGCAATTCCCCATAGCTTGAAAAAGGAGCGCGCTGTAATACTCATGCTCTGAAACACGTTGCTTTACAGCAGTACAGTGCCACCACCTGATCTGCGCTCCAGCCTTCCATTCGACTGCCTGACCAAGCCTGGACCAAGTTCTGGACAGCGATCCACGATCGAAACCCGGAAGTCGGCATAACACCAGCAGGCAGCGTTGAGGAACCAGGCTTTCCTTCATTTGTGAGCATGGACATGTCTTTTACTGATTCTACCTACGCCGGACTATACAGTCTTAAAATGTGAGTGTATTAATGGAATTGTATCATAAAAATTTTTACGATCTTACTAAGAGGCGCCTTTGTTATTTATCCTTTGTCTTACATATTTGGAGTGGCTTCACCCCCTTGATAAGGCTGCCCTAGCAACAGGAGGAGCTTTCCAGTGCTCAAAGGACTTTTTTTAATGTGCATTGAGACTTTATTGTTACACATTGTAACCTGCGCCGCTTATTGTATTGTATTACCAAATTTAACACACCTGCTCCCCATCCACACCTGAGACCTTGTAACAAAAACGAGTCACATGACACCGGGGAGGGAAAATGGCTAATTGGGCCCAATTTGAAAATTTTCACTTTGGGGTGTACTCACTTTTGTTGCCAGCGGTTTAGACATTAATGTTGAGTTATTTTGAGGGGACTGCAAATTTACACTGCTATACAAGTTGTACACTCACTACTTTACATTGTAGCAAAATGTAATTTCTTCAGTGTTGTCCCAGGAAAAGATATAATAAAATATTTACAAAAATGTGAGGGGTGTACTCACTTTTGTGAGATACTGTATATACGAGACTATCTGTATATATATATATATATATATATATATATATATATATATATATATATATATATATATTTTAAGTACACTGCAGCTAACTGAATCACCTGCCTGAAGTATATTAGAAACAGAACATTTTGAGATGGGAATGAGGGACACCTACTAGCAAGCATATGTAGGCATAGGACATGCCCCCTGCCACGCCCTTTAAAGGGGACATAACCAGGTTAATAAAATCCACAAGTGTTTTTTTTACTACTAATATTCCTTTATATTGGCTTTTAAAATTAACAATTGCAGCAATTTAGAATTTGGATGAAAGGTTTAGCACTGGGAAACACTTTTTGAAAGAAAAAGTGCATTTTATATACAACTATATAGATCAGACCAAAATGAGAGACAAATGAGGAGGAACGAGGGACAGAGGGACATTGCTCCAAATCAGGGACAGTCCCTCGAAATCAGGGACAGTTGGGAGGTATGACAGTACACCAAGAACAGCCTGCAGTGAGATATAGCTAAACTGTATGCAGTGGATATATATATATATTGTGGCAGAGCAAGGCTCTGTCCCTATGAAAATGGGGTTAAAGTGGACACAGAGTCTGCATATTGGCTGAGTGCAGAGCTACAGAGTGTACATTTGAAATGGAGAAATCTGCTCTGGCAGTTTTCTCCAGGTTTTGCTAGTTCCTTATGGAGCTCTGTAATTTGGAGATCCTTCAGAGTCTTGGGTGGGACGGGATCTCCAACCCTGTGTCCGGGTCTTGTGGACAGCCAGCAGGGTGTGTGCCCAGGTGCACACAGCCCATATAATGAGGGGCTAGTGAGAGCAGAGAGTGGAGGAAGGTGAAGTTGGAGCAGTGGCTGCTAGTAAGTGTCTCTGTGTGAGAATAGAAACTGTGTGCGTTGAAGGGCTTCAAAGCTATGTGCGTCCAAGGAGCCAGATGCTGTGTGCGTTGAAGGGCTTCAAAGCTGTGTGCGTCCAGGGTGCCAGAAGCTGTGTGCGTTGAAGCTCTTGAAACTGTGTGGGACCAAGGAGCTTTCAAGCAGCTTGTTTGAGGGGCCTGTTCCCTATAGCAGCATTACTGCTGAAGAGTAGCCAGGTGGGCTAGCATTTTCATTTGGATTTTGTGTGTTTAATTGAAGCTTGGACCCCTGCGTGGGATTCCTGGATGGACTTTTGTTTTGTTTTTCCCTTTAATAAACGTGGGCTACCAGGCCCTTAACTATAAATGCCTATCTGATGTGGACTCACTATATCCCTCCCAAGACTCTGAAGGATCTCCAAATTACAGAGCCCCATAAGGAACTAGCAAAACCTGGAGAAAACTGCCAGAGCAGTTTTCTCCATTTCAAATGTACACCCTGTAGCTCTGCACTCAGCCAATATGCAGACTCTGTGTCCACTTTAACCTCATTTTCATAGGGACAGAGCCTTGCTCTGCCACACACCCCCCCCTCTTGTTTCGATCCGGAGGGAGAAACACCTGCACCCACTATAGCAGTTGGGACACCTCTGTGCTGGCCATCAGCCACGTAGGCCCAACCCTTTTTTCGGGTGTGCTTTCAGGTACGTCCCACCTTGGATCTTAACAGGGTCCTATAATTCCGTATACTCTGCCTTCCCTCTCTTCTCTTGGGGTTCTTGAGCATACTCTCCTCTCTTGGGGGAACTCTGCCTTCCCTGATCCTACCTTTCAGCTTACAGAAGTCAGTTTTATCTTTCACCACAGGTCTTTCAGGTTCAAAAACCTCTCTCTGGTTACCCACGGCAACCACGTCACTTTTAACAGCACCAAACATTAGCAGATCATACATTTCAATGACATCCTGTCGAACACAATCAGTGCCATCTATCTCAGTACTTGTTAGAACCAGACCTGAGGAGGGACAAAACACAGGCAAGTGATTACACCCCACGGGTCCATAGCACAGCTTCACCTCACCTGCTGTCCAACACTCCATGGGTAACTGATCTAACAAATGACACTGATCCAAGCACAAACTACTTCTTTCTGATATACACATTACATTGTTGCAGCAACCAACATTAGTACTTTCCTTTAGAGTGTCTCCGGGTACTTTAAGTTGTACCTCTTTCTGAGTGATAGAAAGCATCCCTGCTAGTGCTGCGTCTATTTTGGGCCCTACCTTCTGATGAGGTTTAGCGGATGAGACAGTATTCACGCCCTCGATTGACCACAGCTCAGCAGCACCTCGGACCACACCAGCAGAGATGTTTATAGTTACTACACCAGCCGGAGATACCTTTGATGTCTCCAACAGTTCTCCTGGGCGCCTTCCATACCACTCAGTAACTGGGAGCACCCTCTCAGAGAACCTCAAGACTATTTGCCACACTGTTAATAAGCATTGGCCCCACCAATACCATTGTAGATCAAGACTTCCCAGCACAGTCTGTACCACCTGGCTCCACCCATTAGTACTACGCAGCACCACCTGGTCCGACTGCGGTGGAGACACCCAAGTGTACAATGAGTACAGCCTGTGAGCCTCTTCTCACATCACCCTCTATCTTTAAAGGGGAACTCTTTCCTCCTTGGGCAGCTCCATAGCTGACCTGGGAAACTCTCTGCTCAGTCACTGCAAGCTCCTCTGAAGTTTCCCTGGGCAACTCTGCAGCACCTGTCACTAGGGAACATGGCACAAGAACAGTATATATTAAATACACTGCAGCTAACTGAATAATCTGCCTGCCTGCCTGCTCAATCATACTCTCTCTCCGTCCACGCCAAAGACACACTACACGAGGCCAACGTGCAGGCGGCCTTATATGGTGTGGGGCATGGACTTAGTCCCCCTGAGCCTCGATTGGCAAAAGGCACCCTGCCTTTGGCCAATTATGGTTCTCTTAGCTGAGGGCGCTGTGATTGGCCAAAGCATGCAAGTCCTGGTGCATGCTCTGGCCAATCATAATACAGCAATGCACTGCGCTCCCGCAGTGCATTATGGGCCATTACGCGCCGCTGGAATCTGGCGTGAACGGCCCATAATGTTCAGTTTTCGATGAACGGGCGAACAGCCAATGTTCAAATTGAACTCACGTTCAACAGAAAGCTCATTCCTAGTATATATGAGTATATATGTAATTGTAATTGATATTGAGAGTTCCAATTCCAAAAATACACTTTTGGTAATCTATAAGGGAACTAAGGTTAACACTTTTACGTTTTTGTAGAAGTAGACCTACAAACTGACCTACTTAGTTATACATAATGTGCGTAAGTAGTTGTATTGCCATTTGTGATACAGATCATCCCTGTGAGCTCAGTAAATCCCCTGTACCGTGTCATTCTTCTCACATGACATACTAAAGATATAAATTATGTTTTTACATTGAATCAAGGAAAATAGATAAAAATGCTTATTTTTGCTAAGCCTACCTTTCAATTCTAGAATTTCTTTCAGCGAGAATGCTGCTGAATGATATCAAAGTTTCTTAAAGTGGAAGTAAAGGTCAACTATAAGGGTTGTTAATAATGTTGCTATTGTCAAGCACTCCGTGACAAAGGGGAGTTGCTGCTTCTCAATCACATGACCGCTCCGGAGTAGATTAAAAAAAAGGTATTTCCACATTTTTTTTTATAAACACCAACCATGTAACATAGACAGTAGAAGAGGGAAGGCAACATTTTTAATGATATTTATTATTAGCTTTTACTTTAACTTCAAGTTTTGTTGCACAGTCTAGCCATTATCATTTAGGGCTGCTGCCCATGACACTGAAAGATGAATGGCCAGTTTCCTATCACATGTTGTGCTTCTAGATCTTGGTTACTGTACACTGGTACAAACTCACATTTTCTCACACAGAAATAATTATTGGGTCACAGCAGGCAAAGCCCAGACCCCAAACTAAAATGCAAAGTCTTCATAGAATTCAATGCGGCTGTCTCTATTTCACCTGGCTACTAGTCTCCGGCCAAACCAATAAAAAATAATACACATCTGTAGCACTACCATGTAACCGATCAATTGCCCATAAAACCCATCACGGCTGCCCTGGTACTAAGAAATCATTTAATTAGGGTATTGATTGACCAGAAATAATAAGACATTACAGATTCCCTAGCAATTCTAATGGCATTTTATATCCTACCTTTCTAAAGCATGATTACCTACAGGCCACTAGCTATGGCTCACTGCTTCCCATTTAGAGTTCTAGCTTTGTTATATTAGGGAAACCGAACACCTAACTCTTTAAAGACCATGATACATGCTTTAAAGAAATTGACCAATAGATAAAGCTGTAAATGGTTTAGGACACTTAAGGGTCTATTTTAAAAAAAATTAATTCAATAAGAAAAATATGCAAATCCTGGGTGAAAGTTGTGTGAATCTTGCATCAGTGCAAGACTAAAACTGGATAAAGCACTACAAGACTTTTTTAATTGTTGGTAAGAAAGACATATTAACCACTTCCGGACCAGCTGCCGCTGTTTTACTGCGGCAGAGTGGCTTGGCTGGGCAAATTGACATTACCTTACGTCGCTTTTCCTTTTGGCCACTAGGGGCATATCTAAATGATACTCTCTCTCCGTCCACACCAACGACACACTACACGAGGCCAACGTGCAGGCGGCCTTATATAGTGTGGGGCATGGACTTAGTCCCCCTGAGCCTCGATTGGCAAAAGGCACCCTGCCTTTGGCCAATTATGATTCTCTTAGCTGAGGGTGCTGTGATTGGCCAAAGCATGCAGGTCATGGTGCATGCTCTGGCCAATCATCATACAGCAATGCACTGCGCTCCCGCAGTGCATTATGGGCCATTACGCGCAGCTGGAATTTGGCGCCAACAGCCCATAATGTTACGTTTTCGACGAACGGGCGAACAGCGAATGTTCAAATCGAACTCATGTTCGACCCAAACAGAAAGCTCATCTCTAGCATATATGAATATATGTGTATTTGTAATTGATACTGAGAGTTCCAATTCCAAAAAATACACTTTTGGTAATCTATTAGGGAACTAAGGTTAACACGTTTACGTTTTTGTAGTGGTAGACATACAAACTGGCCTACTTAGTCATACATAATGTGCATAAGTAGTTGTATTGCCATTTGTGATACAGATCATCCCTGTGAGCTCAGTAAATCACCTGTACCGTGTCATTCTCCTCACATGACATACTAAAGATATAAATTATGTTTTTACATTGAATCAAGGAAAATAGATAAAAATGCTTATTTTTGCTAAGCCTACCTTTCAATTCTAGAATTTCTTTCAGCGAGAATGCTGCTGAATGATATCAAAGTTTCTTAAAGTGGAAGTAAAGGTCAACTATAAGGGTTGTTAATAATGTTGCTATTGTCAAGCACTCCCCAACAAAGGGGAGTTGCTGCTTCTCAATCACATGACCGCTCCGGAGCAGATTAAAAAAAAGGTATTTCCACTTTTTTTGTAAACAACAACCATGTAACATAGGCAGTAGAAGAGGGAAGGCAACATTTTTAATGATATTTATTATTAGCTTTTACTTTAACTTCAAGTTCTGTTGCACAGTCTAGCCATTATCATTTAGGACTGCTGCCAATGACACTGAAAGATGACTGGCCAGTTTCCTATCACATGTTGTGCTTCTAGATCTTGGTTACTGTACACTGGTACAAACTCACATTTTCACACAAAGAAATGATTAATGGGTCACAGCAGGCAAAGCCCAGACTCCAAACTAAAATGCAAAGTCTATATAGAATTCTATGTGGCTGTCTCTATTTCACCTGGCTACTAGTCTCTGGCCAAACCAATAAAAAATAACACACATCTGTAGCACTATCATGTAACCGATCAATTGCTCATAAAACCCATCACGGCTGCCCTGGTACTAAGAAATCATTTAATTAAGGTATTGATTGACCAGAAATAATAAAACATTACAGATCACCTAGCAATTCTAATGGCATTTTATATCCTACCTTTCTAATGCATGATTACCTACAGGCCACTAGCTATGGCTCACTGCTTCCCATTTAGAGGTCTAGTTTTGTTATATTAGGGAAACCGAACACCTAACTCTTTAAAGACCATGATACATGCTTTAAATAAATGGACCAATAGATAAAGCTGTAAATGGTTTAGGACACTTAAGGGTCTATTTAAAAAAAAATGTATTCAATAAGAAAAATATGTAAATCCTGGGTGAAAGTTGTGTGAATCTTGCATCAGCGCAAGACTAAAACTGGATAAAGCACTACAAGACGTTTTTAATTGTTGGTAAGAAAGACATATTAACCACTTCCAGACCAGCTGCTGCTGTTTTACTGCGGCAGATTGGCTCGGCTGGGCAAATCGACATTACCTTACGTCGCTTTTCCTTTTGGCCACTAGGGGCGTGCGCACGCCTGCAGGGTATGCCCGGACCCAATGCGAGTGCCCGGCAGGCGCGATGACCACCGACACCCGCGATTTGACATGTCCAATTGCATGACCAATCACTCCAATGTGAACCAGGGCTTAAACACACACTGTGGTTGATTGGTTGCTTTACTAAAACTGGAGAGTGCAAAATCTGGTGCAGCCGTGCATGGTAGCCAATCAGCTTCTAACTTCAGCTTGTTCAGTTACGCTTTGACAAAAATCCTGGAAGCTGATTGGTTTCTATGCAGAGCTGCACCAGATTTTACATAACCCCAATGTGTTTCTCAAAAAGTCCATATGGAGAGTTTAATACTGGTTCCAGTATAGATCTGTGAAGTCACTGTTTTCTCCATTCAAGTTTTATCCTGTGCTGACCCTAATGAAAGGGGGTGGTAATGCCTTTGGTTGTTTTTATATGACTTATTCGCCAACAATTAAAATGATCTTGGACTCGTTTATCCAGTTTTGGTCTGGCACTCTTTTCTGTATTTCTATCCCTAACTGTATATTTCATGTATAAAAATGCTTGTTATATGGTACCACCTTAAATCCTTTCATGTCAAATACTGTATTTCAAAGTAGCCTGGACTTTTTCCTTGAGCTAATAAAACTTGGGCATCAATACGGCTACACTAATGCAAAAAAATAAAAATAAAAATCAGGGTTTCCTTTTCTCTCTAGGATCATCCCAACACATGAGGCATTTGGACTGGTATCCTCATGAATTAAGTCCTGTTGAGTGTGCAGCCCCCTATACTAAAATCAGCTTGCTTGCTTTTCAACATTAGAAAATGCTTAGAGAGAATTTTCCAGTAAGAGCATCTCCCTTAAAGTGGTGTTTCACCAAAAAAAAAAAAATTAGATGTCAGCAGCTGCAAATACTGCAGCTGCTGACTTTTAAAATAAGGACACTTACCTGTCCCGGGGTCCAGCGATGTCGGCACCCGAGACCGAGCCGTCCCTCGATCCTCGGGTGCTGCCGCCGCCATTCACACTGAGGGAATCAGGAAGCGAAGCGTTGCCGCTTCACTGCCCGGTTCCCTACTGCGCATGCGCGAGTCGCGCTGCGCGTCTTCACTGGTCCCCGTTGTGTTGTGGGAACTGTGTATTTCCCACAACACAACGGGGGTGGGCGGGGAGTCTGCGGCTAGCTGCGGCTAGCTGTACCCGGAAGTGGGTGCAGATACCTGTATTATACAGGTATCTGCACCCCCCTCCCCCCTGAAAGGTGCCAATTGTGACACCGGAGGGGGGGAGGAATCCGATGAGCGGAAGTTCCACTTTAGGGTGGAACTCCGCTTTAAGTACAGTGCCTATAAGAACCAAGCTTTTTAAGCACCACTGGTGCCCATAAAGTCGTGCTGGCATTGAGCCAGAGGCTGCACTGCATACAGCATTGTTTCTTTTTGTCTAAAAGTGATTGTAAAGCTAGAAGGTTTTTTCTAGCCCCACTCAGCCCCCCTAATACTTACTTGAGCCCACCTCGACGCAGTGATGTTGCACGAGAGACTCAGCTGTCTATGACTCTCCCTCCTTATTGGCTGGGACAGCAGCGAAGCACCATTGGCTCCCCCTGCTGTCAATCAAAGTCGGTGAGCCAATGAGGAGAGAGAGAGCGGCCGGGGCCGGGCCTCGGCTCCGTGTCTGAATGTACACAGGGAACTGCAGCTAGGCTATGGTGCCCCTATTACAAGCTGCTTGCTGTGGGGGCACTCAACAGAAGGGAGGAGCCAGGAGCGCTGAAGAGGGACCCGAGAAGAGGAGGATCTGGCTGCTCTGTGTAAAACCACTGCACAGAGCAGGTAAGTATAACATATTTGTTATTTTTAACAAAAAAAACAAGGCTTTAGTATTACTTTATGTTAGTGGCTAAGTGGTTAGCAGTTCAGCGCAGCAGCACTATGGTCATTGGTTTGAATCTCAACCACTGCACTACTTGCATGGAGTTTGCATGTTCTCCCTGTGCCCGTGTGGGTTTCCTACCACACTCCAAAGACATGCTGGTAGGTTAATTGGCTCCTGTCTAAATTGGCACTAGTTTGTGAGTTAGGAACCTAAGGCTGGTTTCACACAGGCGGATCAATCAGGCCCACCTGTCAGTTTTTCAGGCAGACCTGATCAGACCAGCCACTGCTCTATATGGAGAGACATGTGTTCACTGACACCCACTGGCATCGGATCCGATCCATTCCCCATCCGTCTGGCAGATTAGATCGGATGACAGTCGGATGGAAATGGACAGGCGGTTCATTTCTATCTGACTGCCCCATAGAGAACAGCGGGGCTGTGTCTGTGTCCACTCTACGTAGCGGAGCGGACACAGACCTGTTATTGACCTGCTCAGCGGGGATCAGTGGAGAAATCCCCTGCTGAGCAGGCGGATGCGCATTATGAAGAACACCCATGTGAAACCAGCCTTAGACTTTAAACTCATTGAGGGCAGGGAGTCCCTGCCAGGGACTGATGTGAATGTATAAAAAAAAAATGTGTATAAAGTGCTGTGTAAATTGTAGGTGCTATATACAGTAAGTACCTGTAATAAATAAGCAACTCCCAGTGTGTTTTGCTACAGAACATCTGATGCATTTTTTTTAAACACTGACCCTGATAAGAATGATTAACCTCTAAACTCAGAAAGGGGAGCCTATATTCCAAGTTTTTATTTCTGTTCAGTGCTTTTCAGGGAAGGCAGACCTGATATGGAAGCAGTGAAGGGGCGAGTGTTAGATTTTTAAAGTATGTTTCTTTTACTACTAAAATAATTAGATTACAGGGCCTCAATACAGCATACATATTCTTGAAATTAGTATCTATGCAAGCCAAACAGATTCAAACTTTTTCTTTAACTGTCAATTATCAGTGCATGTTGGAGCTTATTAGATTTCTGAGACAGTTATTTCCCCAAAGTATTAATAAAGGTCCAGATGTACATCATTATCAATAGAATCTCTCATTCAGTCTGTTAGCATGAATACCAGTATTAGTGATGATAACATTATTAGAAAACAGGTATGCTAACATCAATTCTAGAGTCAATATTTTCTTATGGTGCTCTCCAGCACAGATCTTTTCTATCCTGGCAGTATAGCCATCCAGTTATTTGTACTCCCATGTTGTGGGTTGAGAGTGCTGAAACCTGAACTACCTATAGACATGAGATGACTGTATTTTTTTGTCTGTTGGCCACGTTTGCATGGAACAAGTGATTGGGCGGCTTAGAAAACCCAATTGCTCCTCTGCGTGATGAATAAGACCAGGTGCATCCACTGCAATACAAATGTTTTCTCCCTGAGCCTTGTGCTTATGAATCCACCAATGGACTGGAGGGCCGAATGATAAATCATGTATGCTTGTCTAGCCCCCTTCTGAGATCCATGAACATTTGTGTTTAGTTGCCTTTATTAATTTCTAATATTATTTTAAATAAAAAAAAGTACATATTCCTTCCCATTAATAAAACAAATGCACCTTTGACAGTTTTTATTACAAAACACATTGATAATATTTTGTTCTAGAGGGCAGAGTTCCGCTCTAGAGTGGACCTTGACTTAAAAATAATGAATGAATGGCTACAGAATAGGAAGCTAATTGTACCTAAGTAACACCCTGCAATGTGAACACTTTGTCTTGAATTGCTTCTGAAAATAGCAGTGCACTTCCTGCTTCATAGCTGTATATCTGTCCTGTGAGATCATCTAAGGACTGCAACCTCTGACTGCTCAGTAGATTTGAAGTGAAATTTAGTAATGTCACCACTGTGCTGCTTATTATTCTCTTTGGCGGACAGGAAGCAAGCAAGAATCACCCTACTTCTGCTTAATCTGTCCTGCTTAACTATCCCCGACCCCCACAGGTTATCATGTCACCACTAATCATTAGGCAATTCTAACATAAGAAGGCAAAGCTCTGCCTCAACCATGATGGTGGCTTCCACACAGAGGCACATTGCAGGCATGATAAGTTAATAGTGGAGAAAATGTTTCAGGGAGACTACAGGCAATGCTGGTGACTAGTCCTTTGCCCTCTTTTTGCTTTTTTTGGGCTTATCCCACGACTACAGTCGTTTTGAGTTGCTGACAAAGTTTGAACTGGGCCTTTAACTGACACATTGGACAAATTTGATAAATGTTGATGAATGTTAATAAGCTTTAAATCAGCATTAAAACCAAAAGCAAACATTTATTATATTGCAGTGTACCACTCCTTATTGTTGCTGGGGGCACTATTCCCCCCACGATCGCGCCCATGGATTATAAATATGTCCAGCGTTCTGCTAATACTGGGCATGTCACACTGGATCACAAAGATGCCCAGCGCTCTGCAAATGCTGGGCATTCTGGACTTTTGCGCTAAACTCCTGCATTGTTCAGTAGAGTGTGTCTGGAAGTGTCTACAGTTGCCCGGGGTGATCGGGGTAAACCTGCGGTTGCCTACGGGCAGGACTGTGCTAAGATTGTACCCTTCAGTGAGACATTGGCTACAAGCTTTATTGTTGCTACCAGCAACCACTGTAAAAGTCAGCGGTCATCTACTTTCAGTTGCTCTGCCACAGTCGGTGCTGGGAGACATGCCTGGACATGTCCTGCTAGTATCAGCATGCCTGCAAACTTCAGTTCATCTAACAAGGGGTTACAGCAGCATGCCAAAGGAGGAGGCTGGTGTGTGCCCTCCCAACCCCCCCTGGTGTGTGCCCTCCTCGACCCCCCTGGTGTTTTCCCTCTTGACCCCCACTGGTGTTTTCCCTCTTGACCCCCCCTGGTGTGTGCCCTCCCAACCCCCCTGGTGTGTGCCCTCCTCGACCCCCCCTGGTGTTTTCCCTCCTGACCCCCCTGGTGTGTGCCCTCCCGACCTCCCTGATGTGTACCCTCCTGACCCCCCTGGGTGTGTGCCTTCCTGACCTCCCCTTGTGTGTGCCCTCCCAACCTCTCTGGTGTGTACCCTCCCGACCCCTCCTGGTGTGTGCCCCATGATCTTCCTCGTTGTGTACCTTCCCAACCTCCCTGGTATGTGCCCTCATGACCCCCCTGGTGTGTACCCTCCCGACCCCCTAGTGTGTGCTCTCCTGACCCCCTGGTGTGTCCCCTCCTGATCCCTATACTGTGCCCTCCCAACCCCCCTGTTAAGTGCCCCTCCTACCACCATGCTGTGTGCCCTCCTGACCACCATACTGTGCCCTCCTGACCCCCTTGATTTGTGTCCTCCTGCCCCCCGTACTGTGCCCTCCAAGATCCTATACTTTGCCCTCCCACCCCCTGTACTGTGCCTTCCCAACTCCCGGGTGTGTGCCCTCCCACCCCCCATACTCTGTCCTCTGATCCCCCCATACTGTGCCCTCCTGACCCACCCTGGTGTGTGCCCTCCCAATCCCCATATTGTGCCTTCCTGACCCCCTGGTGTGTGCCCTCCCACCCACCGTACTGTGCCCTCCTGCCCCCTGTACTTTGCCCTTGCTCCCTGCACTGTGTCCTTCGCTGTCCTGACCCCTTTTACTGTACCATGCTGACCCTAGCATACTGTGCTCTCTTGATCCCCTTTCCTTTGCCCTACTGATGCCTGTACTCTGCCCTACATTTAAATCACCTCTGTACACTGCTCTACAGACGTGTTTCTGGTGTGTCAGTATGGTACTGACTCTTTGTCTGCAGACATGTTCCTGTGTGTCACTATGGTACTGACTCTTTAACTGAGTTGGTGTTTGCGGGCGTATTTCTGGTGTGTAAGTTTGGTACCTATTCTGTGTCTGCTGACATGTTTTTGGTGTGTAAGTATGGTAATTATCGTTTCTCCACAGGCATGTGTTGTAAATAAATGGATGATAAAAATGGATAAAAGGCTGTAACCTTCAGCAACCAATCGGTGAGCGGTAAGGATGTGCAGTACCCTCTAGCAACCAACCAGTGAGTGGTAAGGATGTCCAGGAACCTTTAACAACCAAACAGTGAGTATGGACCAGTTCTTTAAGTTTACATTATTAACGTTTTTTGAGATAAGTCTATGTGCGTGTTTATTTGTTTTTTTCGATGTTGGGGTGGACAGCGAAACTGCATGGGGGGGCAATTGAATGTTTGCCCAGGGCATGGGCATCCGAAGAACTTTTTTTGGGGGGGGCATCATTTTAAGGTCACCCATGCTCAGCCCCTTTTCGACAATGTCATGAAGGGGAGGGCTTAGTCATTATCACATAAAGCACAGGCATGTGCTCATAATATGCAGCCGCACTCTGTCCATCACATGCAGCCGCACTGTGTCCATCACATGCAGCCTCACTGTGCCCATCATATGCAGCCTCACTGTGCCCGTCAAATGCGGCCTGTACAGTACGGAGGGTGTCTAGTATGTGTATATAGAGGGGGTTGATGGTATTAGTTTATGCAGGAAGGAAGGCGGGTGTATATATAGCTGTATACAGAACAGATGATGTATATTTGCAGTCAGTGATGATGGAGGAAGGTCTCTATATACAGGAAGTCTGTATATAGAGACTTTCCTCCATCATCACTGACTGCATATATACATCATCTGTCCTGTATACAGCTATATATACACCCACCCTCCTTTCTGTATATAGATACCTTCTTCCATCATCACTGAATGCAGATATACATCATCTGTCCTGTATACAGCTATATATATACAGGACAGATGATGTTTATTTGTAGTCAGAGATGATGGAGGAAGGTCTCTATATACAGGAAGGAAGGAAGGTGGGTATATACAGCTATATATACACCCACCCATCTTCCTGTATATAGAGACTTTCCTCCATCATCACTGACTGCAGATATACATCATCTGTCCTGTATACAGCTATATATACACCCACCCTCCTTTCTGTATATATATACCTTCCTTTATCATCACTGACTGCAGATATACATCATCTGTCCTGTATACAGCTATATATACAGGACAGATGATGTATATCTGCAGTCAGTGATCATGGAGGAATACAGGAAGAAAGGTGGGTGTATATAGCTGTATACGGAACAGGACAGATGATATGATCTTTCCAGCAATAGCTGTTCCACTTCCAACTTCCCAATATATATTATGTTCCTCGTAATGTAACTGCTGTTACTTGTGGTTCTTCTACTGCTGAAAGGTATGCCACTTGACTTCAGGATTTCCTGTGATAAGGCCTAGGCAGCTTCCTCCTCCAGTCCTCTGTAAGCATTTCTACACCACCCCAGTCCCCTTAAGTGGGCGACGCCCAAGGCTGTCTTAATGCATGGGCATCCCTGGGCACTGCCAGGGGCCCCAGGTGCATGGGGGGCCCATGATAATCTTGCATTATATCATAAGTGCCAACTGTCCTGGATTTGCAGAGACAGTCACACTTTTTACTAAGCTGTCCCGGGATGGCTGTGTCCCGGACAGTGTCCCAGAACCTGTACTGTGCACTTCTGCCTCCCCCATACTGTGTTCTATGTGTTGATTAGCCTTTGACCTATGGCATTTTTTTTTATTGTTTAAAATCGATTTTATTGAAAGTACTAATAAATATATGCTTAATTCTATTAACTATTTATACTTCGTGTTGGTGTTTAAGTTGAGGCAAGCTGGTAGGGGGCCCCCATGATGCTAATAAGGAGGCCCTGGCGAAATGCCAGGCGGATCTATATCTGACAGTCTGCACTCTGCACAAGGGACTGGAGGCTGGATCCGGGTTGCCGAGCCTACACATCAGATGATCGGGGGTGAGGGAGGGACGGACGATCAGAGAGCAGCAGCCAGCCCAGCAGTCACTCAGCAGACTCAGAAAAAAGTCTGCGGCGGCCGGACCCTTTCCGGGGGGGCACTTGCCCCGCCTTGCCCCTACCTGCGGACGCCCATGGCCCAGGGTCCAATCAATAATAAAGACAGCCCTGCTAATGGGTGTGTATGAACACTCCATATGAACAATATACAGTATATCTCTATAAAACAGAGAAATATGTGACTACAAAAAAAAGCAAAGGAAGAAAAGGGAAACCTTTATTTTAGAAATAATTACAGCTTATCTTTGTGTATAACTTCTCTAAAATGTCATGGCACTTCAGACAACAAACTTTTATTCTCTAACAAGCTCTGTGAAGTGGAGCAATGCATAAGACTAGTTTTTTTTTTTTTTTGGTGTGTATTTCCTCTGAAAATCTCATAGACCATTGGATAAAAGGAGAATCTCCATTAAATTGTTTCTGCGCACATGGCTGTGTGCAGAAATTTAGCCAAACAAAGCTTACATTTGAAGAGCAAACGGAGGTCAGGCCCAACTTTCAATTTTTTTTCTGTCTAATTGCTTCATGGCCGTTATTTGTGTGGTAATTGCAAGTTAATTGTCTCTGAAATAAACATATTTGAGTTGAGGAGACAAAGCAGCAGTCTTTCTAAAGATGAAACGAGTTTTTGAGTACATCGCCCTTTCTCTTGTCTTTCGTTTTCCAAGTCCTTTTATACAATTTATGTTCAATTTGTTCTCGCTTGCTGAAGCTCAGTCGAACATATTTAACTCTGTGTTTCCTGATATGGGATACATAATAGACAATTAATTGACCTAGTGCAAAGCGATGCAATCTGCAACAATGTGTAAAGGATAAATTTGCTTTTGTTGTAAAAATGTGTATGCCACCCCTCCCAGTCTCTGTATTATTTAAGCTAAAGCTAGTATAGCACACCCCTCATAACAGCTGCTGAGTTAAGGTTCCCCACTGCCGCACAGCCAGTTACTTAGCATTTCCTTCATCCAATCGGACACAGAGATCTGTCCTTAGCTTGTTTTTGTTGTTTTATTAAGGGATGATAACTTGGATGGGGTAGGGGAATTATGGGATGCCCAACTTTGGTGATGAACGTGCATACAGGCCATGGTGGTTGAGTGCATTACTTATTGTTTTCTTTGAAACACAGGAACATGGTGCACATTCCTGTGCAACTCACATACAATTCAGTGTGGCGCAAAATAGAGCCCATTGATTTTGAATGGGCTCAAATCACACTGCATTGCATCAAAAGTTGTGCATGCACTACTTTTGAAAACGCACTGCAACTGGATCACATGGTACTTTTGTACTATGCGATCCGGTGCAGACAAATGCCCTGCGTTTGAGACCTGCATTTGGGGGGTCGTTAACATTGTCACCCGCTGCAGATCGCAACTGCAATGCATTTTAAATGCGGTGTGGGAAATGTGCACGGAATGCGTTCTGGTGAACCTAGCCTGAAGATCTCCATTACAAGCAGAGCTGGCAAAATTCTGTTCACTATTATTTTAACGGAACTCTGTGCTCATGGAAAATGGAAGAATAAAATGCACAAAAATTTGCAATCTAAGTTTTGAAACAAGAATATTAAAGGACTTTTCAAAAAATTGGAGTCTTCAGCATCTGCAATGTGCATGGAAACAATTAACTGAATATGTAGGCCCTTTATCCCAAATGGATGTTTTGGCTCAATCCCATCTTACAGTACTGGGATTCATTTCTGAAATTGTCTACATCCACACAGTGTGTTCTTCCTACAAAGATATTTCTGTGCCAAGCTGTTTCCTCTGTTCTTACAAGTTAAGAATTAACAGCTCTGCCACTTGTATGTTCAGCAGTCTTTCCATCTGCCCACAGATCACAGAAAATAATAAAGAAACATCCCCACCATGTGGGCATTTTCGAGCGCTTAAAAGCCCTCTCCTAAAACAAAGTAATCCCCCTACACAACTTAATGAATGCAATATTAGGGGAAAAGTGATAGGATTCAGCCATTGACCCATATACACAGTTTGCTTTGTATTTACTGCAATATACCAACATTTTATTAACGCATGTTATTGATAAACATTGTATTTTTCCTGAATTTATACTGCTTTGTCATGTCTCATGTTTACACATGGTAATGTTGATATGGGGTGGCTTTTCAAAAATTTAAACTATAAATTTACTGAAAATACCTGTAACATATTAGAAAGTGTTTAGTAGAGCCAACAGTGCTGTTGACCATGCCATTTTAAAATAAGGATTTAAAAATGAAGTCTTTTATTAAGGAGGCGTTGCAACAAATCAAGTCCATCTAATACTACCCAACAGGCGTTTTCTTAAAGGCTAAGTTCACCTTTGTTCATCTTTTTTTTTTTTCTAAATTCCAACTCCCCTATGTACCAAAATAGCATTAATGTACTTCTTTTGCAAAAATAAAACAGCTTTCCATTTATTCTACCCACATTTACCTCACTCTCTTCATGGATGTTTAAAAAACCCTACTCCATTACTTCTGCCTTACTTCCTGAACAGACTTTTGGTCATGACACAGGAAGGAGTTGACCAGCTGATCTCATTAGCACACACCCTGCATCATCTACCCTCAGCTGGCCAACTCCTTCCTATGTCATGACCTAAAGTCTGTCCAGGAAGTAAGGCAGAAGTAATAGATGTTTTTGAACAGCCATGAAGAGAGTGAGGTAAGCGTGTGTAGAATAAATGCAAAAGAAGTACATTAATGCTATATTGGTACATAGGGGAGCTGGAATTAAAAAAAAAAAGGTGAACTTAGCCTTTTAATAGTAAAGACATCTTATGTGCAGAACGTATCTGCTACATTGAAAAGCATGATAGCATCCTTTATCCTTATGGAGCACAAAACAGTGATACACTTCAGAAAGCACTAAGTTTGGCCAACCAGTCGGATGCACTTTTGGCCATTTTTGGACCACCCATTGCTCTGTGATGCACTGCAAGCATAGATCCCCAGAATAGAAGACACAGCTTGGTCTTTCACCATCTAGCCTCATTCATCAAGCAGGTAAGGAACGCTTTCATTCAGTTCAAGGTATAAAGCTTCATCTGCCTAATAAGCTCAACTTTATGGGGCCAGATGATTATAAACAATGTACTGGTGAACTAAGATTCATGTTCCACTCCTATATAGTGTAATAGTATAGGACCGCTGTGTGGTGGGTTGAGAACACATGTATCTTTCCTCTAATTAAATTGGCCTTGGATAGTTTCCATTGAACATTCTACTCCTCGTGCTGGGAGTGAAAAATTATATAAAGCAGCATAGGTGGAAACTATCTTCCCTTATGAGATCTTGAGTAGATATTACAATAAATCTGTTACATAAAACCATAGGAAGGCAAATGTTCACGAGAACTATAAAAGTATACAATTAGTCCTAATGAAAACGTATACACATTATCATTATCGCGCCCACATGGAACCTCTAGAAATAGCAATGGTTAGATATAAATCAGTGCTTCTTAGCAGAAAAGAATGTAGTTACTATTATATAGGATGATGGTACTCCTGCTGTTACCTTCTTTGAAGCAGTTGTAACCTTTGATATTTATTGGCAAATACACTTTAATAAACCTATAGAGGACACCAAAGAGCTGCCTGGCAAACTTCATTATAGCAAAGTGCACAAACAGGATTTATAATTATTTCTTTTATGACAACAGCACAATTTCCATGGACATTCTAAATAGTAACCTTTATTATGTTTTAACCACTTCAGCCCCGGAAGGATTTACCCCCTTTCTGACCAGAGCACTTTTTACAATTTGGCACTGCGTCGCTTTAACTGCTAATTGGGCGGTCATGCAATGCTGTACCCAAACGAAATTTGCGTCCTTTTCTTCCCACAAATAGAACTTTCTTTTGATGGTATTTGATCACCTCTGCGGTTTTTATTTTTTGCGCTATAAACGGAAAAAGACCGAAAATTTTGAAGAAAAATTATATTTTCTACTTTTTGTTATAAAAAAAATCCAATAAACTCAATTTTAGTCATACATTTAGGCCAAAATGTATTCGGCCACATGTCTTTGGTAAAAAAAATGTCAATGAGCGTATATTTATCGGTTTGCGCAAAAGTTATAGCGTCTACAAACTAGGGTACATTTTCTGGAATTTTGTCAGGGGAACGCCAGAATCAGGGCCTGTCAGTATAGGCATTTCCCCATGCGCCTGCGTGGTAGAATTGCACATCGGCGCTTACCGTTTCACAGTCAGCGGGTACAAGCGCGTGTCCCGAACGGATCAGCTCACGTGGGTGCACGATGCAGCGCATCAATCCGAACGCGTGCACGCACATTGGGACATTTCCCTGGCGGGCCTATATAAAGACAGCTATGTCCTGTGTTTGTTGCTGGTTTGTCTTTTCAGCTCCTGTAACCTGTTCCTGAATCTGTGTACCTGTGCCTACCCGTTGTGACCCGGACCGACCCCGACCCTGCTTGAACCTCTCTTGTGCTTGACCCTCGGCTGCCTTCTGGACTTCGCTACCTGCCTGACTACCTGTGTTTGACCCTCGGCCTGCTCCTGGACTTGCCTCGGCCTCACCCTATTGTGGATTATCTGCCTGCCTGATTACCTGTGTTTGACCCTCGGCCTGTTCCTGGACTTGCCTCTGCCTCACCCTACTGTGGATTATCTGCCTGCCTGACCACCTGTGTTTGACCCCCGGCCTGTTCTTGGACTTTGTCTCTGCTTACCCAGTGTTGGACTATTTGCCTACTTGAATACCGGTGTTTGACCCCCGGCCTGCTTCCGGACTTCTGCCTTGTGGTTGACCCTCAGTATCCGGCTCAGCCACCCTGCACGGATCTCTTCTCTACCTGAAGAATCGCCCAGCTCCTCTGCTACCTGCTGGCGACCCGTGCTTCTTCGTGCCCAATACCCGCTGTGCCATTCCCAGAGTGTATCGTGCGCCCAGTTGCAAGGGGAGCCTCTCTCAGCAACTCGGCCTTGGTAAGTACCTCATAGTACAAACCAGCCATGAGCGAGGCCGACAGAGCTGGCTCTCCCCTTGAGGCACTCTACCAGCAGGCTACAGCCCTCACCCAGGCTGTCCAGAGACTCCAAGACGGCTACTTCCAGATCGAGGGTCGTCTGCAACATCTAACCACATTTCCTAACCCCTCGGACGCCGCATCAGCATCTGCCAGTGGAACATCTTCCTCTCGGGATCAAGCTAACCCAGCCCCTGCAGCAGTAATGGTCTTACCTGAATCCAGGGTTCCCATTCCGGAACGATTCTCCGGGAACCGGAAGAAGTACAGGGCATTTAGAAATGCTTGCTTACTATACTTTGCCCTTCAACCCAGGACTTTTTATTCTGAGACTGTGAAAGTGGGGTTCTTTATCTCTTTGCTTTCTGACGAACCGCAATCCTGGGCTCACAACCTTCTCGAGCAAAAGAGTCCCCTCCTTGACTCTGCAGATACATTTTTCGATTCCATGGCCCAGCTATACGACGATCCTCAGCGTACTGCCACAGCTGAGTCCATCCTGCATACCCTGACACAGGGAAAAAGACCAGTGGAAGATTACACTGTGGAATTTCGAAAATGGTCAGGGGACACCAACTGGAACGAGGCCGCATTAAAATATCAGTATCGCCAGGGACTCTCAGAGATCCTAAAGGATGAATTGGCTCAAGTAGATACCCCGGCCTCCCTAGAAGACCTGATCCAGCTCGCTATTAAACTGGACAGACGTCTCCGGGAATGTCGCAGTGAGCGTTTCAAGTCTCCAAGACCCACTTGGATGATGCCGCGGGTACCACCTGTTCCTACACCCCCTACAACTTCCTCGTCATCCTCTCATGGTGAGCCCATGCAACTGGGTCTAGTTCGACCCCCACTCTCTCCTGATGAAAAGCTCCGCCGGCGCCAGGCTAACCTTTGTCTATATTGTGGAGGGGCCGGTCACTTCTTAAACAACTGCCCTGTTAGACCCAGTAAGTACCGCCCACAGTCTGCCACAAACTTTCAAGTCGCTAGTTCAAGCCAGTCTCATCTTGTCCTCATGATCTCATTACAGGTGGCGGAAGAGAAGGTCCGGTTGCCAGCCATCGTTGACTCAGGAGCCTGCAGTTGCTTCTTGGATGCATCTTTGGCCCAAAACCTGCACATCCCTCTACGAGTTAAGGAGCAACAGCTACAAATCCATCTGGCAGATGGATCCCTACCCTGTTCTGGGCCTGTCACACAGGAAACTGAGCCTATCCTCACCCACATAGACTCTGATCATTCCGAATTTCTTTGCTTTGACATTATAAGCTCACCTATGTTTCCCATCATTCTGGGGTTTCCATGGTTGCAGGCCCATGATCCTCAGATAAATTGGAGCAAGAAAGAAGTCCTCTTCTCTTCCATGTACTGCTCTCAGCATTGCTTTTCACCAAAATGCAACAGAACGGTTCCATGTCTAACTCCATGTACAACCAGTATCGGATAACCTTCAACATGTCCCAGCAGCATACCATGAATTCCTGGACATCTTTGATAAGAAGAAAGCTGACAGTCTACCACCGCACCGACCCTATGATTGTCCCATCGACCTCCTACCTGGTTCCGAAATCCCCTTCGGCCGCATTTTTCCTCTATCAGAGATCGAGCTAGAAGCCCTTCGCTCCTACATCGACGAAAATCTTGAAAAGGGATTCATCCGGGCTTCTTCTTCTCCAGCTGGAGCGGGAATCTTTTTTGTCGAGAAAAAGGATAGATCCTTGAGGCCTTGTGTGGACTATCGGGAGCTTAACAAAGTTACCATCAAGAACAGGTACCCGCTCCCTCTTATTCCTGAACTTTTCCAGCGTCTTCGAGCCGCTCAGATCTTTACTAAATTAGATCTCCGGGGGGCGTAAAATTTGGTTCGGATACGAGAAGGAGATGAATGGAAGACAGCTTTCCGGTCCAGATTCGGGCATTTCGAATATTTGGTGATGCCCTTTGGCCTTTGCAATGCCCCGGCTACGTTTCAACATCTAGTCAACGACATCTTCCGTGAGTATCTAGATAACTTTGTAATTGTTTATCTCGATGACATTCTGATCTTTTCCACCACTTTAGAAGCACATCGTACCCATGTGAAGAAAGTACTCTCGGTCCTCAGAAGACATGGGAAAGGGGAAAAATGTGACTTCGAGAAAGCCACCATCCAGTTCCTCGGATTCATTATCTCAGTAGGAGGGGTCGCAATGGATCCGCAGAAAGTTAGGGCCATCCAGGAATGGCCATCTCCCATAGATAAAAAGGGAATTCAGCGATTCGTTGGCTTTGTCAATTTCTATCGCAGATTTATTAAAGGTTTCTCCGCTATCATCTCCCCTATTACTCAACTAATTCGCCAGCAGACTAGATTCCAATGGTCCCCGGATGCTCAAGAAGCCTTCGATGAACTAAAAAGACTGTTTATATCGGCTCCTATCCTCCAACATCCCAATCCAGTCCTACCCTACGTGCTTGAAGTGGATGCTTCGGAGTCAGCAATAGGGGCAATCCTGTCTCAGAGAAGTGGCCAAAAAGCCTTGCTCCATCCGGTGGCCTTTGCCTCTCGTAAGCTCAACCCTCCGGAGAAGAATTATGATGTCGGGGATCGAGAGTTACTTTCTATAAAATTTGCCTTAGAAGAGTGGAGATATCTGCTGGAAATGGCATTCCAACCCATCATGATCTTCACCGACCACCGTAACCTAGAATATCTTCGAACAGCTAAACGCCTCCGACCTCGTCAGGCCCATTGGGCCTTGTTCTTCTCCAGGTTTAACTTCTATATTACCTATCGACCTGGCTCTAAGAACGGGAAGGCGGACGCGCTTTCCCGTAAGTTCCCAGGAACCAGTGGCCTGGAAGAACCTGGAACCATCCTAGCTCCTCACAACTTTCTTAGCCTCGTTCAGCCCAATCTTAGGTCAAGTATTATACAAGCCTCCAGTCAATGTACAGAACCTGAAGTATCCTCCCTAGAAAAGAAAGATGGTCTGCTATGGGCCCAGGACAAGGTATTCGTGCCACTCCCAGTAAGACTTCAGATTCTTCAAACCTTCCACGATCACAAGTTGGCAGGACATTTTGGTATACAAAAAACCTCCGAACTAATTAATCGCTCGTTCTGGTGGCCGGGGTGGAGACAAGACCGCAGAAGATATATACAATCTTGCATTACTTGTCAACGCAATAAGGGATCTAATGCCAAGTCGTGGGGACTCTTAAAATCCTTATCTATACCAGAACGTCCCTGGACAGAGGTCTCTATGGACTTTATTGTCGATCTGCCTCCTTCCGAGAAGTTTACTACCATCCTAGTGGTTGTTGACCGCCTTTCAAAGATGGCCCACTTCCTGCCATTGGTAGGCACCCCTTCTGCTTCCACAACTGCAGAAGTCTTTATAAAAGAAGTAGTAAGACTCCATGGTGTCCCCCACAACATTGTATCCGATAGGGGGATTCAGTTCACGTCAAGATTCTGGAAGGATATGTGCAAGTCCTTAGAAATCAAGACATCCCTCTCTTCCGCCTATCACCCACAAAGTAATGGCCAGACAGAAAGAACAAATCAATCTTTAGAGCAATACCTTCGATGTTTCTGCTCCTGGTCCCAGGACAACTGGTCTTCCCTCTTACCGTGCGCAGAGTTCGCCTACAACAATTCTGTACATTCCGCCATCAACCAAACACCTTTCTGGGCAAACTATGGTTTCCATCCTTCCTTTCTCCCGGATTCTATTCCCGAAGTCACAACTCCCGCAGTACAAGACCGTATTCATGTTATCCAAACAAACTTTTTGCAAATTCAGGAAACAATGAAGAAAGCTCAAGAAAGTTATGAAGAGTTCTATAACAGGGGAAGAAGAAGTAACCCAAGTTTCAAGGTTGGAGATAAAGTATGGCTATCAGCCATCAACCTCAAATTACCTTGCCCATCACGCAAACTAGGCCCAAAATTCATTGGTCCTTTTGAGATTAAGAGGGTTGTAAACCCTGTGGCTTTTGAACTGACCTTACCTAATTCGTATCGGATACATCCGGTGTTCCATGCCTCTTTACTAAAACCAGTCACTCCTAACTCTTTTCCAGGAAGGGAAGAACTACCTCCTCCACCAATCCGGATTGAAGGAGAGGAAGAATTCGAAGTGGAGGCAATAGTAGATTACAAATGGAAGGGGGGGCAGGAACAGTATCTAGTTAAATGGAAAGGGTACCCCCCGGAGGACAGTTCTTAGGAGCCCGCTAGCAATATCCATGCCCCTCGTTTAGTACGAGAGTTTCACAGAAGACATCCTGGGATCCGAGCTAGGTTGGGCACCCGGAGGTTGCCCCTTGGGGGGGGGGCACTGTCAGGGGAACGCCAGAATCAGGGCCTGTCAGTATAGGCATTTCCCCATGCGCCTGCGTGGTAGAATTGCACATCAGCGCGTACCGTTTCACAGTCAGCGGGTACGAGCGCGTGTCCCGAACGGATCAGCTCACGTGGGTGCACGACGCAGCGCATCAATCCGAACGCGTGCACGCACATTGGGACGTTCCCCTGGCGGGCCTATATAAAGACAGCTATGTCCTGTGTTTGTTGCTGGTTTGTCTTTTCAGCTCCTGTAACCTGTTCCTGAATCTGTGTACCTGTGCCTAGTGCCTACCCGTTGTGACCTGGACCGACCCCGACTCTGCTTGAACCTCTCTTGTGCTTGACCCTCGGCTGCCTTCTGGACTTCGCTACCTGCCTGACTACCTGTGTTTGACCCTCGGCCTGCTCCTGGACTTGCCTCTCCCTCACCCTATTGTGGATTATCTGCCTGCCTGATTACCTGTGTTTGACCCTCGGCCTGCTCCTGGACTTGCCTCTGCCTCACCCTACTGTGGATTATCTGCCTGCCTGACCACCTGTGTTTGACCCCTGGCCTGTTCTTGGACTTTGTTTCTGCTTACCCAGTGTTGGACTATTTGCCTACTTGAATACCGGTGTTTGACCCCCGGCCTGCTTCCGGACTTCTGCCTTGTGGTTGACCCTCAGTATCCGGCTCAGCCACCCTGCACGGATCTCTTCTCTACCTGAAGAATCGCCCAGCTCCTCTGCTACCTGCTGGCGACCCGTGCTTCTTCGTGCCCAATACCCGCTGTGCCATTCCCAGAGGGTATCGTGCGCCCAGTTGCAAGGGGAGCCTCTCTCAGCAACTCGGCCTTGGTAAGTACCTGACAAATTTACACATCTTTTAGTTTATGACTGCCTATGTCAATTCTTGAGGTGCTAAAATGGCAGGGCGGTACAAAACCCCCCCAAATGACCCCATTTTTGAAAGTAGACACCCCAAGGAAATTGCTGAGAGGCATGTTGAGCCCATTGAATATTATTTTTTTTTGTCCCAAGTGATTGAATAATGACAAAAAAAAAATTACAAAAAAGTTGTCACTAAATGATATATTGCTCACACAGGCCATGGGCATATGTGGAATTGCAGCCCAAAATACATTTAGCTGCTTCTCCTGAGTATGTGGATACCACATGAGTGGGACTTTTTGGGAGCCTAGCCGCGTATGAAAACCAATCACCCCCTTTAGGATTTCTAAGGGCGTAAATTTTTGATTTCACTCCTCACTACCTATCACAGTTTTTAAGGCCATAAAATGCCCAGATGGCACAAAACACCCCCAAATGACCCCATTTTGGAAAGTAGGCACCCCAAGCTATTTGCTGAGAGGTATGTTGAGTCCATGGAATATTTTATATTTTGACACAAGTTGCGGGAAAGTGACACATTTTTTTTTTTTTTTTGCACAAAGTTGTCACTAAATGATATATTGCTCACACAGGTCATGGGCATATGTGGAATTGCACCCCAAAATACATTTAGCTGCTTCTCCTGAGTATGGGGATACCACATGTGTGGGACTTTTTGGGAGCCTAAGGGCGTAAATTTTTGATTTCACTCTTCACTGCCTATCACAGTTTCGGAGGCCATGGAATGCCCAGGTGGCACAAAACCCCCCCATATGACCCTATTTTGGAAAGTAGATACCCCAAGCTATTTGCAAATAAAAGTCTCACACAGGTGGTATCCCCGTACTCAAGAGAAGCAACAGAATGTATTTTGGGGGTGTAATTTCACAAATTCCCATGGCATGTTTGAGCAATATATCATTTAGTGACAACTTTGTGCAAAAAAAAATAAAAAAAAAATGTGTCTTTTTCCCGCAACTTGTGTCACAATATAAAATATTCCATGGATTCGACATGCCTCTCACCAAATAGCTTGGGGTGTCTACTTTCCAAAATTATTTTTTTTTGCAAGAAAATTACTTTGAACCCCCAAACATTATATATTTTTTAAAGCAAATGCCCTACAGATTAAAATGGTGGTATTTCATTTTTTTTTTCACACAGTATTTGCGCAGCGATTTTTCAAACGCATTTTTGGGGAAAAAACACACTTTTTAAAAATTGAATGCACTAAAACACACTATATTGCCCAAATGTTTGATGAAATAAAAAAGATGATCTTAGGCCGAGTACACCAAACATGGCATGCTTTAAAATTGCGCACAAACGTGCAGTGGCGACAAACTAAATACATTTTTAAAAGCCTTTAAAAGCCTTTATAGGTTACCACTTTAGATTTACAGAAGAGGTCTACTGCTAGAATTACTGCCCTCGATCTGACCTTTGCGGTGAGACCGACGCTTGCGTTCGCCTTTGCGCGAGAGCAGGGGGGGACAGGGGTGCTTTTTTTCTTTCTTTATTATTTTTTTTGCCTTTTTATCTTATTTTTAAACTGTTCCTTTCATTTTTTTTAATCATTTTTATTATCTCAGGGAATGTAAATATCCCCTATGATAGCAATAGGTAGTGACAGATACTCTTTTTTGAAAAGAATGGGGTCTATTAGACCCTAGATCTCTCCTCTGCCCTCAAAGCATCTGACCAGACCAAGATCGGTGTGATAAAATGCTTTCCCAATTTCCCAATGTCGCTGTTTACATCCGGCGAAATCTAAGTCATGAAATGCTCGTAGCTTCCGGTTTCTTAGGCCATAGAGATGTTTGGAGCCACTCTGGTCTCTGATCAGCTCTATGGTCAGCTGGCTGAATCACCGGCTGCATTCTCAGGTTCCCTGTTGGGACAAGAGAGCCAGAGAAAAACATGGAAGGCGGTGGGGGGGGGATTCCCTCCCACTGCTTGTAAAAGCAGTCTAGAGGCTAACTAGCCACTGGGATTACTTTTACATGAAAGCCGACCGCTGGCTGAAAAGAATGATACCAAGATGATACCTTAACCTGCCGGCATCATTCTAGTAGAACCACTCAAAGTCCAGCAACATACCAGTACGTTGCTGGTCCTTGTTGGGCATATATTGTAATCTTTTTTTTTTCATGCAGCCTGTGGGCTGAACGAAAAAAAGAGATTGATTGGTGGGTATGCCCACCATTAGAATGCCTCCCTTCATCCACCCACACCCACTGTGAATGGGGGAAGTATGGGTGCTGCAGAAGTGGTGGGTTCCCAATTAGGATTGGCAAATGCAGCAGGAAGGGCATTATGGGCATGACGGGCCTGTGTTTGTCTTCTTCTTGGTGGCAGCGGGACACTACTTGTGCTTGCCACCTCACCAGCTTGAACTGCACTTATGGGACTTGCCACGTCACCAAGTGTTACTGCAGTGCTGGTTTGATAACAGGAGAAGTGTGTCCCTGGAAGTCTTTAAAGCTCACCATACACTTTACAATCTGATTGTACAATCTCCTATAGATCTACCATCAATGATGTAGTGCAAGGGCCTGCCTGACTGCAAAAGTGAATGGATAAATAAGTGTGTCCTCCTATTATATAGTTTTGGTAAATTTAAAGGAGATTGTACAAACATTGTACAGTCAGATTTTATAGTGTATGGCCACCTTTATAGACCTAAAATTAAGTAGTCAAACTTTTGGTGACATTAATTGTAAAATTCTACTAGAAAAGGTGAACTTATCCTTTAAAGACTAATTAAAGGTGAACTTATCCTTTAAAGATAAGTTATCTTTATCCTTATAAGTTAAACTTATAAGTTAAACTTATCCTTATAAGTTAAACTTATCCTTTAAAGACTAATCCAACATGGTCGGATTTTCCAACGGGAAATGTTGGATGTGAGCTTGTTGGCTGAAAGTCCGACCGTGTGTATGCTCCATTGAACATTTGTTGTTGGACTTTCTGCCAACAAATGTTGGCTAGCAGGTTCTCAAATTTTCCGCCAACAAAACTTTGTTGTCGGACTTTCTGGTCGTGTGTACACAAGTCCGTCGCACAAAAGTTCACGCATGCTCGTAATCAAGTACGAGCCGGAAGCGCTCGGTCATGTAAAACTAGCATTCCTAATGAAGATATCACATTCGTCACGCGGCAAATTATGAAATCTCGAAATGCAGCGCATTCTCTTCTTCTTTATAATGCTATAATAATGAAGTTGCTTTGCTGCTGATATTCACAGAGTTCTGACAAACATATTTTTTATTATTTATAGTGATCTCCAGAATAATATTTATTTTTGTTCTTTTTTTTTCTTGTGATCTCCAAAATAATCTTTTTTATTTTATTTTTTTTCTAGTGATCTCCATATTTTTTTTTTTTCCTCGTGATCCCCAGAATAATATATATATATTTTTTTCCTAGTGATCTCCCAAATAATTAGTTTTTTCGTTTTGTGTGTCAAGTTACCACAACACCATTATTTTCTTGTATTTTTTAACCTCATACAATTATGTTGGTGTCCCTTGTTAATTTGACATTGTATTTTTGAAATGTACCTGCCTATTCACAAACAAAGTGTCCTTTTTGAAGTCAAACACATAGCCAAGTATTTGTCAAAACAAAATGTAAAATTTAATAGGGAGCACAAGGTCAGAACAAAATAAAGAGGAAGGCAATGCTGGAGAAACATTTGGAATTGGTGAAGCCTTTGTACCCCAGGGCAGACATCAATTATTTGCCTGCCAAAATTGGTAACTTGAGGAGTCCATTTAATAGGGAGCACAATATGGTCCAGGACTCCGAGAGATTGTGAGCAGCAGCAGATGACATATATGTCCCGAGGCTGTGGTCTTCCAACAGCCTGCGTTTTTTGCCAGACCACACCAAACCCAGGCCATCACTCTCAACACTTCCTTTCATGCTTCCTTCCATGGTGCTGTGGTGGGTGGGGTGGCTGTGGTGTTGGTGGTGTTGTTGGAGGTGGTGGTGGAGGAGCATGGTCCAACTCACAGAGGTGTGTTTGTGGTGTGAGTTCACCCCTCGTCCCCTTGTTTAGGGCCTTCAGAATAAGCTCTTTGGATATAGTGTGTTGGGCCTCCTCCATCTTTTGTAATTTGCTGGCAGTGACGCATCCAAATGTCTTGTGTACACCAGGGGTTGTGTTAATTGCCGCAGTAGCCTGTTTTAGGAAAAGCCTCCAGGTTCCTTGCCTTCCTGGTCCTTTTGGTTGGAGGGCAGAGGGGAGGAACCTGGGATTCCGTCAGGCTGCTTGCCACGGCCTCCTCCTGGCTGAGACTTTCCTGTGTATGAAAATGGTACATAGTTTTAGGTTTTTGGTCGTCAATCACACACAATTTTGAGCTCATGACTGTTGCAAATTGAATGTTAACAAATAGAAAAGACTTTCATTCTGACCCCAGCATTTTTCATTCTTGTCCCAATCATTTTTGGCTACTACTGTCTATTGATATGTAAACCACTTTGTTAAATCAGAAATATGTGATCAGTAACATCTAGTTAACATCATTCAATTTTTGACAAGAAATATCTTCAACAATGCTATACCTGGGTCAAGCTGGGCTCCTCCACATCTTCTTCCTGGATGGAAGGCCCAGGATGGACCTTAGGAGCCTCAGCTGATGTGGAAGGAAGTGTTGATAGCGATGGCCTGGGTTCCGTCTGGTCGGACAAAAAACGCAGGCTGTGGTAGTACCATAGCCTGGGGACATATACGTCATCTGCTGCTGCTCCGGATCTCAGGGAATCCTGGACCTTCTTGCGCTCCCTATTATATGTGCTCCTCAGGCTACCAATTTTGGCCTTCAAATAGTTGATGTCTGCCGTGGGATACATAGGCTTCACCAATTCCAACAGTTTATCCAGCACTGCCTTCCTCTTTTGCTTGTTCGAATAGTCCCTGCATTGGACTTGCCAGAGACATGGCAGCTCCCTGTACTTGTCTATGAAGTTGGGCAGGAAGTCAGGGGCTGTGAATTTGTCAACCATTTTATCTGCAAGACACAACACAAGACAAACCCTAATGTCAGGCTAAACTCTCCTAATCTTGTCCCAATATAGGCCTCAATCTATAAGCAGTATAGGCCACTAACCACTGATGCCCCAAGTTACAATTGTACCTTTGTTTGAACGATTAGTCCTAACGATCCTCCGTCTTTCACTCACAGATCGTACGTACGTCACCCGCGTGTTATGCTTTAAATAGAGTGCGCGTCAAACTCCGCCCCTGACCTTCTTTCTAGTGTATTCCCCTCTTCTCTTTCGGGGCAGTGGAAGAGCACATGGTGGAGACAGAGCAGGTGTGTGCTGTGAGCAGCAACGACAAGGACGAGGAAAGCCCAGAGCAAGGCAGTTCCACATCCAGGAGGAGATATAAGGCCTCAAATATGTCCTTTGAAGAGATGGCGAAGATGGTGGACAACTTGAAGAGGACAGATTATGATGGGAATCATGGACCATACAGAAACCCTAATGTGAGAAAGGCCAAGATCATGACTAAAGTTGTGAGAAGTCTGCACAGGACTCTTGGGGTACGACGATCCAAGGAGCAATTGAGGAAACGCTGGTCAGACCTGAAATTGAGGGAACAAGATCAGTATAGAAAGATCAGGAAAGTGCTGTAAAAAAGTATTTGTGGTGTGTTCCTATTATTATTACTTTCACGCTGGTCCATGTGCTTTTCTTTACTGTTGTACAGTTTAAAATGCCAAGTTTGAGGTCCGTGGGCACAGGAATCGTTCGTATTAAACATTGTTCGTTCGACCACTAATATGTCATTTTTGCCAGATGCAGGTTAACTACATTTGTTCATGCCTATTTTGATTAAAAGAAGTTTATTACATTGTTGTCTAGATGTGTTTAAAACTATAATGAAATTACAACTTGATTCGGTGTAAGGAGAGGACACTTAGCAACTGTTTACACATCTGGACGCAGGAGCACTAGTGTGGGACACCATAACAACCTTTTTATGGTGTCCCAGGCAGGTGCTCCAGTTGATACTAGGGGTCTCTCCATGTGTGAAACTTGCACAAAACAGGTATTGTATTCCAGCTTTTGAAAGGGAAAAAATCATGTCTTCAGCTTGGAACGTTGCCAAAATAGACAATTGGACGACACTTCCAAGCAATGTTTCATATTATTATTTCTAGCCTAAAACATCTGTCTGCTAATATACCTTTTTTGTATTCATATAGGGGAGAAAAGAATCGTGACATCTGAGGACACCAGTAACCCCACACCCACTGAAGAAATGGAACTCAGCACACAACCTGAGGATGTGGATACAGAGGTTCAGGAAGTGGTGGGTGAAGTGCTCGAAATGGTGTCAACAACAGGTCAGTGTCTGAGACCACAGCTTCAGGTAATATATGGATGCCTGCATATTTATAATACATGGTGTGTTTTTTTATTTTTAGTTGATGTGGATGTTGTGGAAGAAGAAACTATCCATGATGTTCAAAAAAGATTGACCAACATCATTGATGTTTTAGGCAAAATCTAAGCCAAAAAAATGTTTATTTTCTCGTTATTGTTGTACGTGTTTTAAAAGTTTTAAAGTAATTGCAAAGACAAATTTTGAAGATGCACACAGTGTGTCAACATGTGCTATCTGCCATCATGGGATATCAATGTACGCGTTTTGTGGGTGCAACTCCTTCCTCCAAACTAAAGTAGGTGAGAGGAAGGGGTTGCACCCCCAAAACACATCCATTGATCCCCCATGATGGGATCTAGCACATGTTGACACACTGTGGCTTATTTAAAAAAAGCAAAACCACTTTGCACCACAAGTGCAATGCAAGTGCACTTGTAGGGCAAAGTAGATGGTCCTTTCTGAAATAAGGCTCAGTGTGTCAACATGTGCTAGCTCCCATCATGGGGGATCAATGGACGTGTTTCGGGGTGAAACCCCTTCCTCTCACCTACTTTAGTTTGGAGGAAGGTGTTGCACCCCCAAAACACATACATTGTTATCCCATGATGGCAGTGAGCACATGTTGACACACTGTGTGTTTTGTGGCTTTAGTAAAATAGATGTAGGGAAAATACACACATTTTAGGCATGGGATCATGAGGGAAATGCAAATTTTGAGTCCCAATTTGTGTGCATCTTCAAAATTTGGCTTTTACAGGGGTGAGATCACCCCATCTGATTAAGGCAAAATCAACACAGTTTTGACATACTAATGTCTCATATGGCCTTCACTTTAGCAAAGTTGAACTTTGTAAGTTCCTGAGTTGGGAATGTGTATGTTATGGTTTTAAACATGCCTGTTTAGCCACAAAAAGGCTATATACTGTCAAAAATACATGTTATACACCAAGATGTTGTTTTGTTAAAAAACCCTTTTATAACGCACATGTGAATGTGCTTGGAGTAAAATGTTTTATACTCAACAATGTGTGGCTTCTTCTTTCAATGCTCAATACCATTTTTTTAACGGCAAATCCACTGCATGTGCAAAGTGGATTTGCCTTTATTAAATAACCCCCACTGTGCTGTAAAATTTGCCAAAATCAGGCCATTTTAGGGACTACAAGCAATTAATTAATGGAGTTGAAAAGGATGATTATTTTTATCATTAATGCATTACATACATTAACAACAAAAACATTGTGTGTGTTTAGCAGACCCACAGCACAACATAATAGTTAGCTGAAGAAGAGAATGTCACCTCATGTATCAAATAAGTTACGTTTGCACTATTGAAGAATATGTCCAAAAATAAAAGGCCATTGGAGAACCTAGGAGACAGATAAGAAACACAAACAGTAAATCAAATGAAATATGAGTTTAGTTTTTCAAATTTTTTTTATTTTAAACAGCTTTCAGATTTTCTGGTAAATCAATTGCCCCCCTACCCACGAAGTACTCCACATAGTTTTGCCGTACTTCGCAGGCGCTTTGGGGGGGAAAGCCAGGAGGCCACTTTCAAGCGCCGTCATTGTTTGTGCCGGTGAACAGTCGGCCTCAGTCGCAACTCAGGTCAGATAATTGGCTGCATTCTTTCGTAGGAAATTATGAAGAATGCAGCAGCTCAAGATGATGTGATTGAGTTTGTATTTGACCATGTTGATGGCCGTTTGGAAAAGCCAGAACCAGCTGGCCATTATGCCAAAGGCATTCTTGACCACTCTTCTGGCACAGACCAGCCGGTAATTAAAAAACCTTGCTCTGGGGTCAGGGTCCTCTTGGGGAACGGCCTCATCAGATGGTTCCCCCAGTGCAAAGGCCCCATCTGCCACAAAAATGAACTGGAGGCCCGCCACGTTATCCGCTTGAGGTGGCAACCCCAAGGTGCCATTCTGGAGACGCCGGTAAAATTCCGTCTGGGCGATCACTCCTCCATCAGACATACGGCCATTCTTCCCTACGTCCAGATATAGGAACTCATAATTCGCCGTCACCACCACCAACATCACAATAATATGTACCCCTTATAACTAAAGTAGTATGACCCTGAGTTGGGTGGTGGGACGATCCAGACGTGCTTCCCATCGATTGCACCACCGCAATTGAGAAAGTCCCACTGCTGGTGGAATTGGGAGGCCACAGTCTGCCATTCATGTGGGTTGTAAGGAAACTGTGGAGTCAAACAAGAAAAAAAAATACTACTTTTGCGCATAACATTGCAAGCAGATTAGACACAAACATTCTTGGCCAACATAAGTATAACATTTATTGAAATGAGTATTTAAAGACAAAAGTATAAGGTCCACTCATCAGATTTCTCACCCCCTCTGATGGCCCATTGTAAAAAATTTAGGGTGGGGGGGATGTTTTGGACAGGTAACCCTCTCCACTTCATTGAGAGCTGAATGCATAAATAATGTGTGTTACTTTGGCCAGCTCCTCCTTACTTACACTATTGGCAGCCCGCCGAACAGGTAAGAAGTGTCATAATCCAAAAATATGAATACACACTGTACAAATTGAAGCACATTTTTACATTCTGCAATTACCTATCTATCAAGATAATAGGAGAACGAAACTTTAAACAGTACCATTTGAAAGTATTCAGGTAGGCAATTGCACTACATGCTTTGGTGAATTCATCCATAAATATGAACACAAAAGAGGTAGGTATAGTGTGTATGGGTTTGGCAAAGTCAGCAGATAGAGTATTGGTATCGGTTGACTTAGCGGTTGGGGGGAGGGAGGGTTCCAAATAAGTTTGGGCCCCCAAAAAATAAGCCTTTAGGGGGTGTTTAGGGTAAGCACTACAATGGAGCTGACAAAATACATTGTTAAGTGACTAGGCTAGGTGTGTATGGGCCCAGGATAGCATGCTGGGGAGGTTAGTGAAGGCAAATATGCATGAAGGACAACAAAGGAGCAGTAAAAGCATACAGCATGCATGAGGACAAAGAGGACATTCACAGCTTATTATAATCATGGTAATTATGGAATGATGAAATAAATACAATACATTAGCAAACATTAAATACATAGAATGTGATGTTAAAGGATAACACTTACCTTAATATAGTCCTTCTGCAGGACCTGAATAATGGCAGAACAGGTCTCTGGAATAATGATTCCCAGGGCCTGGGGGGAGATCCCAGTAGTGAACTTCAGGTCCTGGAAACTTCTCGCCATCACCAAGTCCTGCAAAGTGGTGACGAGCCTTTGCTTGGGAGTGATAGCTTGCCGCATGCAGGTGTCCTGCTTCGTAATATAAGGGGTCAGCAAAGCCAAGAGACGGTAATTCCTGAGAGATAATTCCTGAAATCATCAGGATTATTTTCCTGGAGCTCCCGCAACAAAGGCATATGACAGAATTGGTCACGATTAAGCAACCAATTCTTGGTCCAAGAACTCCTCCTCCCCCTGTTCATGGACTGGACTTGGGTCAAAGCAATAACTCCAACACCAAGCCCAACAACAGCACAAACTCTATGACAAGTACGTAACCGCAACATGGCTAATAAACTAATGGCTCCTTAGAACAAACTGACAGAATGCACTGAAAATCAGAAAGGACCTGACAAGAACGAGCTGAAAATCAGAAACAAGCAAACTATAAATAGAAAGCAATGAAAGACAGGAACGAACTGACAAGCACGCACTGAAGAACAGATACGAACCGACAAGCACAAACTGAAAAGCAGAAACGAACTGAAAAGCACGTGGCTGAAAAGCGCGAATCGTCTCTCACCAAACTTCTACTAACACGAGATAAACTTGAAATTAGCAGATGGAGCCCAAAGGGTGGCGCACTGGTTATTGAACTTCCTTTTTATCAGCCATCGTACGTATTGTACGTCACTACGTTCGTAATTGTTGACCAACATTTGTGTGACCGTGTGTATGCAAGACAAGTTAGAGCCAACACCCTTCAACAAAAATCCCCGGTTTTGTTGTCGGAAAGTCTGATCGTGTGTACGAAGCCCACTAATTCTGGGTACTTTGTCGCAGTAAGTGGGCTTAGCACTATATGACCATATAGTGTGACCAAACCCCCATATTTTTTTGAATATGTTCAGGTGTTTTTAACTAGCCTTGCAAGAGATGTCATTCTTGAATGTGTGTGCTGTAAAATATTTTTTGTACTGTACGAGGCATAAGACTTCGCTTTTTTTTTTTCTAAATTCCAGCTCCTCTATGAACCAATATAGCATTAATGTTCTTTTTCAGAAAAGGAAAAACTTTCTTTTGAGCCCTTACCTCAGTGTCCAGCTTGTTGTATAAAAAAAATTCTCCATTACTTTTCCATTACTTCCTGGACAAACCTTAGGATGTGAAAACTGTTAAGACACAGGAAAGAGTCCCCAGCTGACCTGATTAGCACACACCCTGCAGATGCCCTCCCCTTCCAGGAAGTCACTCCCACCCACTTCCTCAGGTGCATGGTTTTACAATGCAATCAGTGATTACCTTTCTCAATAATACACAGCCATGTTTTTTTTTTCTACCTTACTTTCATCTTTCATAGATCGATCTTTTGGCAGAATGTGCAGGAGCTGAGTGATCAGATAACTGACTTTGTGGATATGAGGTATACTATTGAAAACAGGAGAAGTATGTCCTGGGTTCTGTAAAGCTCACCATACACTCTACAATCTGATTGTACTATCTTCTTTAGATCTACCATCAACTATGTAGTGCAAGGGCCTGCATAGAGTGATTGGATAGATGGTGTGTCCACCTATCATATAGTAATGGTAAATCTAAATGAGATACAAAGATTGTACAAACCGATTATATAGTGTATGGCCACCTTTTATACACCTAAAATTAACTAGTTGTACTTTCGGTGCCATTATTTGTTAGTGGCACCACAAACAAAGACAAACTCAGCAAAATGCACAGTAAAAAGATGCAAACTGCAACATGCCAAAATGTCCCATGAGTTCTTTTGCCACGTGAAGGGCAGTCTATTGAAATCAATGGGCTCCACTATGTGTGTCGTGGGAAAAATTAGCCAAAAAAATGCTTGCTTCCACTACACTAGATGTGAGTGGGGCCTAAAAGTGAAATGTGGTTTGTTTACACAAGAACAATGAGGTTCCATTCACATCTGTGCACTTCCGAACACATGGCAAGCTGCTCATAAAAAGCACGCTTTGCCATGCGTCTCAGAAATGCACTGCAAATGCACATTGTGCTTGCGTTGTCATTACATCTTCAAGGCAACCCAAGTGTGGGTAGCAGGCATAATTTTTCCATGCTACATATGCACGGCAAATGCACCACAAAGTGTGGTAAAAATGCACCAATAAAAGTTCTGGAGCCTCTTAGGGTAATTGTTGCACGCAGTGCAGCCCATTTAAGTAAATGGGCTGCCCTGTGCGTGATGAGCGAAAACACTCCAAAATGCCCAAAAAAAACGCATGTGGGAATCCTATGTATTTGTATAAAGATGGCCATACAGTATGCAATCTGATTGCACAATCTCTGTACAATTTGCTCTAGATTTACCAGAACTTTGGACTAGGAGGACACACCTGAGCAATCCATTCAATTTGTATCAAATCAGACAGGCCCTCGCACAACAGAGCTGATGGGATATCTAAGGGTGATTGTACAATCAGATTGTACAGAGAGTGGGTGGAAACTTAAAGAGTTAGTATAATAATGAGGAAGATGCGGTCCAGACAGGTGAACACACTCTATCCCGCCCTCTTCTGTGATGAAGCAAGGAAGGGCATGGTGGGCTACGATCTACAGGAAGTGATGGAATCAAAAAGCATTTTTAAACAACCAAACAGATAGATGAAAGTTCAAAGTTTCTATAGATGAGGCAAGTGAGAGATAAGCACATTGGGATTTCTGGGCTGAAAACGACAATAAAAAACACTTCCATTTATTATGAAATGTGAACTTCTGCCCCGAAAAGGTGGAACTTCACTCTTTCAATCAACATTGACTATTATTAATCCATATGCTGCTAGTAGGGAAGAGCCGAACACCCCCCGGTTCGGTTCGCACCAGAACCCGCGAACGGACCGAAAGTTCGCACAAACGTTAGAACCCCATTGACGTCTATGGGACTCGAACGTTCGAAATCAAAAGTGCTCATTTTAAAGGCTAATTTGCATGGTATTGTCCTAAAAAGGGTTTGGGGACCCGGGTCCTACCCCAGGGGACATGTATCAATGCAAAAAAAACTTTTAAAAACGGCCGTTTTTTCGGGAGCAGTGATTTTAATGATGCTTAAAGTAAAAAAAAAAAAGTGAAATATTCCTTTAAATATCGTACCTGGGGGGTGTCTATAGTATGCCTGTAAAGTGACGCGTGTTTCCCGTGTTTAGAACAGTCCCTGCACCAAATGTCATTTTTAAAGGAAAAAATCTCATTTAAAACTGCTTGCGGGTTTAATGTCATGTCGGGTCATGGCAATATGGATGAAAATCAGTGAGACAAACGGCATGGGTACCTCCCAGTCCATTACCAGGCCCTTTGGGTCTTGTATGGATATTAAGGGGAACCCCGCACCCAAATTAAAATAAGGAAAGGTGTGGGGCCACCAGGCCCTATATACTCTGAACAGCAGTATACAGGCGGTGCAAACAAGACAGGGACTGTAGGTTTGTTGTTAAGTTGAATCTCTTTGTAATTTTGAACATTTTTAACGTGTTTAGCTCCAGCCAAAAAATCTTTTTTAAGCTTTTTGGAAAACATAGGGAAGGGTTATCACCCCTGTGACATTTGTTTTGCTGTCTTTCCTCCTCTTCAGAAGATTTCACCTCACTTTTTTGTCCCAATGAAAAATGTTTTTTGAAAATTTGGGTTTTTTTGTGGAACAAGGATTGGAAAGCATCAGTGGAAAGGAGAAATTGTTTTCCCATATTAACTCTTACAGGAGAGAATTTCCCTTCCTAGGGGTAGATTTCATCTCACTTCCTGTTGTCTCCTTCCGTTTGCAAGTAGGAGTCGTTTGTAAGTTAGATGTTTGAAAGTAGGGTCCTGCCCTATATACTCAGCAGAAATTTGGGCCTTAGGTGTTGCTGTGGCCACAACACTGTAAGCCCTCACAGGGCCCTGCTGTGAAATATTAGATCAAGAATTGTAATTACATGCCCCTGTTGAACAGGAGCTGAAAAATTAGGCCTTAGGCACTGGTGCTGGTGCCACAACACTGCAACCCCTCACAGACACTCTAGTTGTAACGCAGGAACGAGCCCTGCTGCAAAGTATTGCATCAAAAATTGTAATTACACGCCCCTGTTAGACAGGGGCAGAAAAATTGGGCCTTAAGCACTGGTGCTGGTGCCACAACACTGCAACCCCTCACAGACACTCTAGTTGGAATGCAGGAACGAGCCCTGCTGCAAAGTATTACATCAAAAATTGTAATTACACGCCCCTGTTAAACAGGGGCTGAAAAATTGTGCCTTAGGCACTGGTGGTGGCGCCCAGAACCAAAAATGTTCTTACAAGCTATCAGCGTGATGATTGAGGAGGAAGAGGATAATTACTCAGGGATAGTCACTCAGCATCAGCATAGGCAGTCTTTGAAGGGATCTGAGATTTCAAAAAAAATTATTCGGTTACATCAGCATCAGGTGCTTGGTAGCTGGTGGTGATCCAAGACTGATTCATTTTTATGAAGGTCAGCCGATCGACCGAGTCGGTGGACAGACGCACCCTGTGATCGGTTACCACGCCCCCAGCAGCACTGAATGTGCGTTCCGAAAGAACGCTGGATGCAGGACAGGCCAGTAGCTCAATTGCATACTGTGCAAGCTCTGGCCAGTGATCCATCCTCAAGACCCAGTAACCCAGAGGATTTTCGGTGGGAAAGGTGTCCAAGTCTGATCTTGCCCCTAGGTATTCCTGCACCATGTAAAACAGACGCTGGCGATGGTTGCTGGAACCGATCATACCTTGGGGCTGCGGACCAAAAAATTGTCTGAACGCATCGGTCAGACGGCCACCTTCTCCACCGCTCCTTCTTTGACTGACCGAAGCCTCAGCAACACGTTGTCCAGAAACAGGAGTTTGTAACCTCCCAGTCTCTGGGAACGCATTGCACAGACCTTTCTGCAAGGCCTCCCGAAGATGTTTCATCCTCTGCTCCCTCTGCGATGGCAAGATAAGGTCTGCAACCTTACCCTTGTAACGTGGATCAAGGAGGGTTGCCAGCCAGTATTGGTCCTTCTCCTTGATACCACGAATACGAGGATCCTTACGCAGGCTTTGCAGGATCAGGGAGGCCATGCAGCGTAGGTTTGCTGAGGCATTCGGTCCGGAGTCCTCTGGGTCACTAAGGACGACAACGTCCGCAGCCACCTCCTCCCAGCCACGTACAAGTCCATGTGTTTCTTGGGACTGATCCCTTAAAGACTGCTGCTGATGCTGAGTGCCAGGCTCCACCTCCATACTGACACAATCTTCCTCCTCCTCCTCCTCCTCGTCCTCTTCCTGTGTGATCGGCGGGCACGCAGGAACACTGTCTGGATAAAGGGGGCCTTGAGAGCTAAGGAAGTCCTCCTCTTCCTGCCTCTGTTCTGCCTCAAGTGCCCTGTCCATTATTCCATGCAGCGTGTGCTCCAACAGGTGGACAAGGGGGACAGTGTCACTGATGCATGCACTGTCACTGCTCACCATCCTCGTGGCCTGCTCGAATGGTGATAGGACAGTGCATGCATCCCTGATCATGGCCCACTGGCGTGGGGAAAAAAAACCAAGCTCCCCTGACCCTGTCCTGGTGCCATAGTCGCACAGGTACTCATTGATGGCCCTCTGCTGCGTGTGCAGCCGCTGCAGCATGGCCAACGTTGAGTTCCACCTGGTGGGCATGTCACAGATTAGGCGGTTCTTGGGCAGATTAAACTCCTTTTGGAGGTCCGTCAGCCGAGCACTGGCATTATATGACCGGCAGAAATGCACACAGACTTTCCTGGCCTGCCTCAGGACATCCTGTAAGCCCGGGTACCTGCCCAAGAACCGCTGCACCACCAAGGTAAGGACGTGAGCCAAACAGGGCACATGGGTCATTTGTCCCTGTCGGAGGGCAGAGAGGAGGTTGGTGCCATTGTCGCAAACCACCATTCCTGCCTTAAGTTGGCGTGGCGTCAACCACCTCTGAACCTGCCCCTGCAGAGCTGACAGAACTTCTGCCCCAGTGTGGCTCCTGTCCCCCAAGCACACCAGCTCAAGCACCGCATGGCATCTTTTGGCCTGCGTACTTGCGTAGCCCCTTGAACGACTACGGAGCACCGCTGGTTCCGAGGAAGAGGCCATGGAGGAAGAAGAAGAGGAGGGGGTGGAGGAGAGAGGTGTGTCACAATCAGCATTTTGGAGGCGTGGTGGCGGAACAACCTCCAACACTACTGCACCTTGTCCTGCATCCTTCCCAGCTGCCAGCAGAGTCACCCAATGCGCCGTGAAACTTAGGTAACGTCCCTGTCCATGCCTGCTAGACCATGAGTCAGCGGTAATATGCACCTTACCGCTGACCGCCCTGTCCAGCGAGGCATGGACATTGCCTTCCACATGCCGGTAGAGAGCCGGAATCGCCTTCCGTGAGAAAAAGTGGCGTTTGGGTACCTGCCACTGAGGAACCGCACATTCCACAAACTCACGGAAGGGGGCAGAGTCTACCAACTGAAAAGGCAGCAGTTGAAGTGCTAGCAATTTTGCCAAGCTAGCATTCAACCGCTGGGCATGTGGATGGCTGGGAGCAAACTTCTTTCGGCGGTGCAGCAGCTGGGGCAGGGAAATTTGCCTGGTACAATCTGACGTCGGTGTACCAAAAGCAGATTGCCCACAAGTACTTGGCTGTGACACACCTAATTCTACACCTTCATTCCTCTCACTGCAGGTCTCAGAGAGGACTGGAGGTCTAGTGGGGTTGGAAATCTCAGCTGATGAGGAGCAAGGAGAGATCCTCTTTGTTCTTTGGTGTGGGTCTTTTAGATACGCTTGCCAACGAACTGCATGGCAGGTCAACATATGTCTGGTCAAGCATGTGGTACCCAAGCGGGAGATGTTTTGGCCACGTGAGATACGCTTGAGACATATGTTGCAAATAGCAGCGGTGCGATCTGATGCACTCGTCTCAAAAAAGACCCACACCAAAGAACTTTTTGAATAACGCGCAGAGACTGCAGCGCCCTGCACATGTGGAGCTTTGGGGTGTGATGCAGTCAATGTGCTGCCCTTAGGCTGGCCCCTGGAGGGCATCCTGCCTCGTTGGTGATGTGCCGCCTCCTCCTCCTCCTCCTCCTCCTCTCTCCTATCAGGCACCCACGTTGAGTCAGTGACCTCATCATCCCCTCCCTCCTCATCACTGGAGCAAACCTGGCAGTATGCTGCAGCAGGGGGAGCATGACTGCCAGATTGCTGTCCTTCTTGGGCACCCCCTCTGTCCGTGCTCATGTTACTGCCTTCATCGAGCTCAGTATCATCATCAGAGCCTTCCAAACGCTGGGCATCCTTCTGGAGCATGTACCCAACACTGTGGTCAAACAGTTCGAGGGACTCCTCAGGAGGACATGGTGGAGCTAGGGAAGGAGTCACTGATGACATTGAACTGAGGGAAGAGGCCGCTGCTTTGCCAGACAAAGCACCCTGGGCATGGGTGAGAGAGGATGAGGAGGATGAGGACGGCTTGGTCATCCACTCGACCAAGTCTTCCGCATGTTGCGGCTCAACACGGCCAGCTGCCGAAAAAAAGGCCAAGCGTGTCCCATGGCCACGTGCTGATGAGGATGCACCGTCTCCACGACCAGCACTAGACACAGAGCCTGCTTGCCCTCTCTTATTGGCTTGTGACTGTCTGCCTCTCCTTCTTGGCCTTCCAGACATACTAATGGCCTGTAGCTGCACTAAGCTGGGATAGAACACCAGTAATTTTCTTCAGGTAGCTTTATATACTGTAACCAGACAAGCCTGCCTGTCAGTAGGAAGATAACAGGAACGGATCTAGCTGAACACTGTGAGCAGGACGCACTGTACTAAATGTAAATAGTCTAGCTGCCTGACCGTGGTACTAATAGGATCAAATAGAACACCAGTAATTTTCTTCAGGTAGCTTTATATACTGTAACCAGACAAGCCTGCCTGTCAGTAGGAAGATAACAGGAACGGATCTAGCTGAACACTGTGAGCAGGATGCACTGTACTAAATGTAAATAGTCTAGCTGCCTGACCGTGGTACTAATAGGATCAAATAGAACACCAGTAATTTTCTTCAGGTAGCTTTATATACTGTAACCAGACAAGCCTGCCTGTCAGTAGGAAGATAACAGGAACGGATCTAGCTGAACACTGTGAGCAGGACGCACTGCACTAAATGTAAATAGTCTAGAAGATAACAGGAACGGATCTAGATGAACACTGTGAGCAGGACGCACTGCACTAAATGTAAATAGTCTAGAAGATAACAGGAATGGATCTAGCTGAACACTGTGAGCAGGACGCACTGCACTAAATGTAAATAGTCTAGAAGATAACAGGAACGGATCTAGCTGAACACTGTGAGCAGGACGCACTGCACTAAATGTAAATAGTCTAGAAGATAACAGGAACGGATCTAGCTGAACACTGTGAGCAGGACGCACTGCACTAAATGTAAATAGTCGAGAAGATAACAGGAACGGATCTAGCTGAACACTGTGAGCAGGACGCACTGCACTAAATGTAAATAGTCTAGAAGATAACAGGAACGGATCTAGCTAAACTGAATACAGTGTATATATATATATATATATATGCAACACCTGGGATGCATATATATACACAATACACTGTAAGTGCAGCTAACTGACTGACTGTTCTGCCTAATCTATCTAACTCAAATCAAATGACACTGTATCTCTCTCTCTCTATCTCTCAGCACACCGGAACACACACTACACAGGGCCGCCGTGCAGGCGGCCTTATATAGTGTGGGGCGTGTACTAAATCCCCTGAGCCATAATTGGCCAAAGCCTCCTTGGCTTTGGCCAATTACGGCTCTCTGTTCAGGCGGCGCTGTGATTGGCCAAGCATGCGGGTCATAGTGCATGCTTGGCCAATCATCAGCCAGCAATGCACTGCGATGCCGCAGTGAATTATGGGCCGTGACGCGCCACACGAAATTGGCGCGAACGGCCCACATCGTTCGCAATTCGACGAACGGTCGAACAGCCGATGTTCGAGTCGAACATGGGTTCGACTCGAACACGAAGCTCATCCCTAGCTGCTAGCATTAGTAAATAGAAAGGAAGGTATATTATATTTACTGTACTTGTTTTAAACTTTTTTTCATTCATTTCTTCAGTTACGTCCTGCTTTCCTTGCCTAAGGCAAATGATGTCATACATCCCAGGAGTCTTCAGGAGGGGAGGATAGGTTTTCTCAGCTAAGCACATCCCCCTGACTGCATGCCTGAGCTAAGGGGAGATTGATTCCAGGAAGTAAATACTGCATGAATCATCTGCCCTTACTCAAGATGACCACAACCAGAAATGCCAGGGGTTGTTTTTCAAAATGATTTCTCAGCAAAATAAACTATGGAGACATGGATGGATGCAGGAATTTGCTTTGAACACGAAAAATGTATTAAATAGTATTTTTGTTTTGTGTTTTTCAGATACAATGTAGACCTGCTTTAAGTCACAGGGTGAAAGAACTTTCTGGCTGGAAGCACAGAGAAAGAAACACAACTTGAAACGATTTGTGTTGATTTGTAATGCAGTTAGACAAGAAGCAGAAGTCATATTAAAAAAAATAGCGTATGTAATGACTGGGTGGACCAGTCACTTATGTGTTGTATCCTTTTCACGTTCAGAAGTAAAAACTGGAGGAAAGAAAAGTGTACCGTATTTTTCCGTGTATAAGACGCTGTTTTTTCCTAAAATAATAGCCTGAAAATCAAGCAGCGTCTTATACACGGTCAGTCAGCCTGGGAGACAGCCGCGCAGGTGCGTTGCTGCCCATAGCTTGTCAAACGGCTTCCTCCAATCACGAGCCGTATGTTACTGACGTCAGCTGGAGCTGGAGGTGAGGGGGGAATTAGAGAGTGCGCAGATGCAACAGGGACTGGTGTGTTCTGAGCAAGATGTCAGAAAATAATACAAAAGTAAGTGATTGCCTTACTCTGCAAAAGTCAAACCAAATGTAACCAGCTATGCAAAAGAGCATATGAATAGAGCTGCAGATAAATAGTTTGTAGCTCCCTCCACTGAGTGTATAATCAGACAGTGGAGAAAACAGGAAGAACAACCCCTGCATAATATGCTGGTATTTAAACATGAACTGTAATGTGTTCTGTTTTACCTATGTTTAAAATATTGATTTCTTAATTTTGGGTTGAAAAAGTGGGGGGCGTCTTGTACATGGGGGCGTCTTATACACGGAAAAATACGGTATATTGTCTGTAACAAACCAATACTACAAAAACTTGACAGTAAATGGATATGGGCTCAACCCCTCCTTTATTTGTCTTACTCACTAACTCTGTGTATTGAAGAAGATTAGGCTTATTCAAAAAATTAAAATATATATTTACATATATGGGTGCATGACAGCTCCCAACTGCAATAAAATAAATGTCTTTATTCTATATATTAAAATAGAGAAATGGTACACATTTAACACAAGACACAGAACTATGCTAAAATATATCTCCTGCTGTCCCAGCTCCAACCATTTTCCTCATAAGTATGTAGCGCTGGTATATTTTCAACCTACTGCTTATAGGTAAATTTAGTGGGATATCCGTTTATACATAGTCAGATTTGCCTCTGTTCCAACTTGACTAAGTTGCATGTAGTTTCACACTGTGCCTGTGGGTGTCGTTGTCACCATGGGTCGGTGTTGGAAAGGCAACACATTGAAGTGTATGAGTGCTCCTCTGTCCCGGCGATAACTCGGTGGAGGTGGTCCTCCGAGTTGCATTCTGGGAGAGGGTATTTATGGGGCAGGCGCCAGGTTTTAGGGTTCGTTTTTCATTCCACCTGCTGGCCCTCCTGGCCGACAGGTATGTGTTAGGAGTACTACCGCATGGTCCTCCGACTGGGAGGCCCACGTTGCTGCAGCGTGTGGGTGGGCCCAGAAGCCTGTCTGGGGCCTACCACAGTGGCAAGGGAATGATCCGGGGCTGTCTGTCCTACGGGAAGATGCTGGACAACTGAGAAGATCCCAGGGGAGGACCCGTCATGGAAGGATCATGCAGAGTGCTGGTCTGGAGAGGGGCCTGGTGACTCAGTTGGAGGACGTATCCTAAAGTTATCCTACCGCATAGTACTGCCGGGTCGGCTTAAAGGTTCTAATGCAGTGTTTGCTATCCACCGTAAACCATTACATCCTGTGGCAGAGGATCGTACAGGTTTTGTTCTATTCAAGTCTTTGGCAGAGACTTTTGTTCGTGCTGCGTACTGGCTGCTAGGTTAGTGAGAGAAACCTATCCAGGCGGGCAAAGCTTCAACTCTAAGATGAAAGTACATTCATCTATAAGATTCCAATTCTTAATACTACATCAAGAAAAGGTATTTGAACTTCCTTGCAACTCTTCTTCTACCTCTTTCCTGCTACTTCCTACAGTTACGTTTATTAAAGCATTGGAAAAGATACTCAAGTGTCCGGTGCCTACATTGTCTGGTGTTAACGAAGGTAACGGTAACAGCCCGCTAAAAACCAGCAGCTCCACCATGAGTTATTGCTACAAGTACATGCCAAACTACTTAAAAAGTGAAATACGCGTACTTCTATATTAGATTAACTTGATGAGTATAGATAAACCACCCAAGCCCAACCCCAAAACCCCCCCCCAAAAAACACACAGGGAAAGAAACACAACTTGCAACAACTTGTCTTGATTTGTAATACAGTTAGGCAAGAAGCAGAAGACATTTAAAAAATCAAAATAACAGATGTAATGACTAGGTGGACCAGTCACTTATGTGTTATATCCTTTGAAGTGCAGAAGTAAAAACTGGAGGGAAGAAAGTGTATATTGCCTGTAACAAACCAATTATCCTATTTTCATTTGCTGCTCCATAAAAGTGATAAGAAGAATCTGATTGACCATTATGTACACTGCAAATGATTAAAAGAACAGATAGTGAAGATGATAAAATAAGAAAGGATATATAAAGATGTGACTGGAGTGCAAACTGAAATTCATCTGAAACAACTGAGCTAAAAATAAATCAAAACATTTTTTTTATTAATATGCGCCATCAATGATTTCCTCAATATACTTTCATAATCCCCCCAAAAGGTCAGTAGTTCCTGAGATCGCATTTAACTGGCCATTGGGGCACAATATCTCCCACAGACACCATTGGGGCACAATTTCTCCAACTGTCACCAAAAATTGGATGAAATTGCTCCCACTGACAACAACAATAGGATATAATTCCTCCCTCTAACACCAACAATGGGGCACCATTCTTTGCACTGACATCCAAGATGGGCCACAATCCCTTCCACAGACATCCAAACCAGCTTGATGGGGTTTACGTCTGGTGACTGTGCTGACCATTCAATGATTTGAAGCCTACAGTCTTGTTTGTTTCTTCCAAGGTAGCTCTGATACAGCCAGAAGGTATGTTTTGGGTCATTTTATAGCTGTAGGATGAACCTCTGACCAACTAAGCGTATTCCAGAGGGTATTGCATGATGCTGCAAAATGCTGTGGTAGTAGTTTTGGTTCAGGGTGCCACTCAGTGCAAGTTGCTGACTCTGTATCCAGCAAAAGAGCCCCAGACCATTATGCTTCCTATTCCATGTTTGACAGTTGGTTTCACACACAGAGGAACTCACCAACTCGAAGATGTACAAAAACTCTGCTTGATGAACCAAAGAATTTAAAATTTTAAGTCTTTGGTCCATAAAACCATCTTCCAGTCTTCAGTAGTCCACTGGCAGTGCTTCATTGCCCAGGAAAGTCTCTTTTTCTTATTTTGCCATCTTTTGGCTTTGTTACACCTCAATACCTTTCAGTTGAAACTGGGACTTGCTTACTTTGATCAGTGTTAAAAAGGAGGATGGGGTTTAAAAACAAAACCAAAAAAACCTTATACTTACCTAGGTGGATGCAGCATTAATTTGATGCTGCATCTGTCCCCCGCCGCCTCTGCATTGAGAACTAAGCGATCAAATACCACTGATCGCTCAGTTCAGTTCTCTCCACTGTGGGCAGAGAGCTGTGACTGTCAGTCACCTGCTCTCTGCTCTGACCCTCCAGCACTCACTGTAAAGTCGGAATCTTTCCCCAACCTGGACTTGCTGAGTGATGTCATCTGAAAACGGGCTTTAGCGTCACTGTTGGCTTAAGACGGGTCACAGGAGTGCAGAACAAACTGCTCTTCTGTGATCCATACTTCTCCTTTCAGCTGTGCTTGAAGTTTTTGTCCTGTGAGCCGTTTTTCACGCAGGCTGTTGACTATATATAGGCAAATCCTATAATTGTATTGATTAATGGTTCCAAATTAATAAATACTGCAGTAGGGAACAGCCACAAAAGGTACACTCAGCATTTTTCCAAATAACTGTTCTGTTTATTTGGCACAATTGAAGTTTACGTATGTATCACATTAATATTACAATTGTACTTTTATGGTAATAAGGGACATAATATAGGCATGCTAAATCCTAATCAGGACCCAAAAAAATGCAAAATGAAATCAATACATTATTTGTGCCGTGTGCACAATGAGTGCAGTGTGCAAAACATTGGCAAAGCATACAAAATAGTGTCAGTTATCAGTACAAAATAGTGTCAGTTGTCAGTTATATACAGAATGTACAATTTCCTTTACACTCTCAGAAATTTGTCTTCTGATCCTGTTGTGACTATGGGGCTGCCAGACCGCCTCCTGTCCGAGCTTCCTCCAGTTTTCAGGTGCCTTTTAATGTTGCAGAAGACTGTACTCACTTACATCTGGGCTTTCTTTGCAATATCTCTAAAGGAAAAACATTAGGGCTGTTACTGATTAAAATTTTCATGTTAGACTAATCGATTTTTTAAAATCGATTAATCGACTAATTTCGATTAATTATAACACACAGATACAGATCCAACTACTTTTAGCTATTTAGCACCGTTGTTATGGTAACGGCCAAAGTCGGACATAGCGGGCATGGCTAGGACGTCACACGTCATAAACTCAGCCTCACCGTGCCCATAATCTCAGCCTCACCATGCCCATAATTGCAGCCTTACCGTGCCCATAATGCAGTCTCACCGTTCCCATAATCTCAGACTTACCGTGCCCATAATCGCAGCCTCACCATTCCCATAATGCAGTCTTACCGTCCCCATAATCGCAGCCTCACCATTCCCATAATGCAGTCTCACCGTGCCCATAATCGCAGCCTCACCGTGCCCATAATCGCAGCCTCACCTTGCTCATAATCGCAGCCTCACCATGCCTATAATAGCAGCCTCGCCGTGCCTATAATCGCAGCCTCACCGTGCCCATAATCGCAGCCTCACCGTGCCCATAATGCTGTCTCACCGTACCTATAATCGCAGCCTTACCGTGCCCATAATCGCAGCCTCAACGTGCCCATAATGCTGTCTCACCTTGCCCATAATGCAGTCTCACCATGCCCATAATGCAGTCTCACCGTGCCCATAATCGCAGCCTCACTGTAGTCAGTGCCTGTGCCTGGATTACACCATCTGCGGGCATCTCCCACTGTGTGTCTCGGAGCTGAGTGTGAAAACTTTGGCCGCGCTGTGAGAAAAGTCCCACCCTCCTCCTAGATCAACTCGTGTGATAGACAGAACACTGCGCCTATCACACGAGCTGATCTAGGAGGAAGGCTGGACTTTTCTCACAGCGCAACCAAAGTTTTCACACTCAACTTCGAGATACACAGTGGGAGATGCCCGCAGACTGCGTATGACATATAGTGGAGGAGGAGGGAGCAGAGCGCTGCGCTGCAGCCACAGCTTGGCCCAAAGCGGCCCCAGGGCCCGGCAGCCTACAGATCAAAAAAATTTTGATCGATCAAAAAAATGAACGATTAATCGAGGAATTAATCGTTAATTTCCACAGCCCTAAAAAACATACACTTCTAAGGGTTATAATGGTCTGTCTGTCTTCCTTTAGACTGGCCTCAGTAAATGTGGTTAACCTCCCCATTGTAAAGAATACCAAATCAGGTGCAGGGAAAATATAGAAAACAGCATTTTTAACCCGCTGGTACAGGACCCCATCACGCATACACACATTTTCTCATCTATCCCAGACACATGCTGGAGATGTGGAAAAGCAAAGGGAACCATGCTCCACATTTGGTGGGACTGCGATTCCCTTCAACCATTCTGGAAGGAAGTACATGAACTCATTACACGTGTCAATATGTACACCTTGGATTACTCTCCAGGACAATACCTCTTACACCATACATATCTAACTAAAAAGAATTTCATAAATCACTGGCCATGCATATGGTAAATGCAGCGAGACTATGCATTCCGGTACATTGGCGATCCACACGCACTCCAACGATTAACGAATGGTTCATTAGGATTTCCAGAATAGAGGAAATGGAAGAGCTAGTTCACATCTCTCAAGAGCGAATACAAAAATGTACAAAAATGTGGGCATGCTGGACTCACTTTAAAACAACTCAGCGCTTTCAAGTCTATGACACTTAAACCCAAACAGTCACTCCACTGGCCGTTGGAGGTAAAAAAAGAAAATTAATATAAGGCAACACTGGAAAATAGATACTGGTTCTGATATATCCCTATGCCCTGCACCCTTTTTCCTCCCCCCTCTCCCTCCCCCTCAGTGTATGCCCCCCCCTTTTTTTATCTTTTCTTTTTCTTCTCTTTCTTTCTCTCGCTCTCTTCTTCTCTCTCTTTCTTTTTCATCCTCCTACTCTTCCTCGTCTCTGTAAGAACATGTCCCTTAGGCTACCTTATACGGTTCTGATCACACACCCCGCTAGTTATATACGGCGGGATTGGAATACTGCATAGATTGATAACCATTTGTTATCTATGATGAATTTATATGCCTTGGAATTTTGCAAAAATTGTGGTCATGCCTTTATTGTATGCACTGTTATTTGTAATCTAAATAAAAATTGTTTATGGAAAAAAAAAAGAAGAAAGAAAACAGCATTTTTGCTTGCACATGATCGGTTGAGGGAAATCAGCAGAGCTTTACCACATTTAGGCTTTATGTACACGTATAATAAAAAACCCAACCAAAGCAGAGTCCTGGGAGTGGAAATACCTGCTTAGTGCCACACCACTCATTAGGGGAAGGGCATCCAAAAAGCCATGCCCATATAAAAACCCCCACCAGGATAGAGAACCTCAAAGGCTACTATAGCGGTATAAATATGATTTATTGGACATTAAAAATACAGTACAAACCCATTGACTGAATCAGTCAGCTACCCAAACACGGCAAGTCAAGTTAATGCTGAAGAACTCAATTTTGGTCTCCTTTTCTGAATCCTTTAGATGTTCATTAGCAGGTTTCAGTTGGGCCTGTACATGTGCCTTCTTGTGACGTGTTAGGATGAAGAAAAATGCTGACTATGACCCTAAGAACACCATTCCTACAGTCAAGCACAGAGGTAGAAACATTGTGCTTTGGGGCTGTTTCTCTGCTAAAGGTACAAGCCGACTTTGCCGCATTCAGGTGCCAAAGGACAGGGCCATGTATTGTAAAATTTTGGATGAGAAACTTCTTCCCTCAGCCAGAACACTGAAGATAGGTCATGGATGGGTCTTCAAGCATGACAATGACTCAAAACATACTGCCAAGGCAACAAAGGAGTGGCTCAAGAAGAAGCACATTAAGGTCATGGAGTGGCTTAGCCAATCTCCAGACCTTAATCCTATAGAAAATGTATGGAGGGAGCTGAAACTTCGAGTTGCCAAGCAACAGCCAAGAAACTTTAAGGATTTAGAGAAAATCTGTAAAGAAGAGTGGACCAAAATCCCTCCAGAGATGTGTGAAACCTGGTAACCAACTACAAGAAATGTCTTACCACCTCTGTGCTTGCCAACAAGAGTTTCTCCACCAAGTACTAAGTCATGTTTTGCTTGGGGATCCAATACTTATTTTACTCACTGTATACATGACTATATCTAGCAAAAAAATTACAATCAAGTGCAAGAAAGTATAAACCTTTATGTTCATACAGTGATCTGTGTCTGTTTTTTCCCTGTGCAGAGACCCTATTTTGAGAAAATTTTTATCTGCTAGCAAGATAGTAGCTAGCAAAAACTCTTATAATGTCTAATCCTATGCAAATCAAATGACTAAAACTCCCTGATGAGTTTAAAAATCTGTACTGGGTTCTACAAGCATCCTGTTATGATGCTATATTGATTGTTACTGATAACAGTAACAGGTAATATAGTGTGCAGTTTGATGGCATTTTCATAGCAGTGAAAAGAGTTTGTGTGTTAGTAAGTTATCGTTTTTTGCTTACAGAATTAATGAGGAAGGTATAGAGTATGGAAGCAAAGCAGACAACTTGTCTTATGTGACTCACACTCCTTGGGGATGTATAATACAGAAACAATATTTTTCTTACATAACGCTGCATAACTTAATGTCCCCAATGTAAATAACCTGGTAAAAATGAGGCAGACGCTAATTAAGGTTTTGTTTTTCTCGTTAGAGTCTGTACTGATGTTCTCTGCTTATGGAAAGACATTAAACGTTGATTGTTATCATTTGAGAATTCTCTTGGTGGAGCGGCAGTGCAGAGATAAGTGTTGGATTTAGACCGCTCATAAAGGTAATCTAGGAGAGAAGCATCTGATACCCACAGCATGTGAAATCAACTAGAACGTCTTGTGTGCTATTTATATGAACAGACTCTGGAGCCTTGATTTTAAATAAGAGCTGCAACACCTGTAATGGTGTTTTCTGACTCTATAAAATCACTTAGTAATGTGTTTTTGAATCTCCGAAGCAGAAAAAAATAGACTCGCGGGAGAGAAATGGCTACTTTATAGGAAAAAAGGAGGATACATGGTAATAATGATGTAATTGTTCAGGGCCAGAATTGCAAGAAATGATTCCCTCCAATATAAATAATGAAAAAAGTCCACGCATAGAACAAGGCAAACCAGTGGCTTTTCAGTTTTACGATCTGAAGAACTTGCAGCCTCATTAAAAGGTGTGAGCTGTCATCGGTATCAACAGTGTACAGCTAGGCAGTTCTAAGCAACCTAAAAAAACATTACTTTAGCAAGGTAATGTTGGTGTTATTTTGTTACTTTAATTTATGGTTTATAGTGAATTATTATTTAGGACTCATTTGGCATGTTGAATTAAAGTGCTTCTGGACTATTACCAGATTCTAATGACAAAAAAAAAAAAAAAAAAAAAAAAAGGCTCTGGATAATATTTGCAAAATGTGTCAATTCTAGGGACAAGACTTAGCCCCTATCAAGAAAATTATACAGCTGCTCTACTTTGTTTGTTGGCAGCTATTTTTTTACAGTGTTGTTTTTACTACTTTAATACTAGCCATTATTTTGGCTTATGAGTCATATGCATATATTTTTTCATTTGGGGGGAGGCAAAAAAGGCATTTCTTTGGTGATAATCTTCCAATTGAATATTGAATCTCCAAGGGGACCAAATTTATTTAGTACTTGGTCCTGTTAAAGAGGTTGTAAACCTCAGAATAAAAACTAAGAAACCCCCCCCCCCCTGTAAAACAAATACATAATAATCTAGTATGCATTGCTACTAGCTCATTATAAAACACTTACCTTAGAACTAAGCTGTTCCAGTGGCGCCCACACACCGCTGAGGCGGCTGACATTTTCCCCGGAGTTTCTTCCAGCTTCACAGGCTCTGGCACTGTGATTGGCCAGAGCAACGATGACATCACTCCCACGCATGCGCACAGGAGCCGTTGTTCACGGCACAGGGCTTGAAAGGAACGGCACCGGTTAGTGTTCATTCAGAACGCATGCGCCAGTGATGTCACTGGCTGCATGCAATGTAAATATCTGCTAATTGGTGCACGTTTAGGAGATATTTTCACTACTTATAGCTAAGCCTTATTATAGGCTTAGCTATAGGTAAATGTCTGCAGAGGAAGTTTAGTTCCTCTTTAAGATACATAGTAAAAAGCAAGGAGCTGAGGTTAATAGTAGAGATGGGCCGAATGACCTCCTGCTCGGTTCGCGCCAGAACGTTTTGCAAATGTTCGGAGCCAAACAACGAACCCCCTTTAAGTCTATTGGACCTGAACTGGAAAAATCAAAAGTGCCCATTTTGAAGGCTTATATGCAAGTTATTGGGCATACAAACGTTATGGGGGTCCAGGTATTGCCCTGGAGGACATGTATCAATGCAAAAAAAGTTTTTAAAAAGATAATTTTTAAATGAGCAGAAATGTAATGATGCTTAAAGTGAAACAATACAAATGGAAAATTCCTTTAAAGCGGAGTTCCACCCAAAAATGGAACTTCCGCGTTAAGTGCAGGTGACCCCCTGACATGCCCATTTGGCATGTCATTTTTTTTGGGGGGGGGGAAGATGCCCTCTTTTTAGAGGCATCCAGCTCCCATATCCTCCCGGAGCACCAGAAGGCAGATCACCTCTCCCCCCTCCCTCTCTGCAATCCTATGGGACGAGTCACAGGTCCCAGAAGATTGCCTGGCCATTCACAGAGCGCAGCGTGGCTCACGCATGCACAGTGTGTGCCCGGCTGTGAAGCCACAGCCAGGCGCCCACAGTAAGAATGCCGGCTCTTCGGAGAGGAGGGGGAGAGGAGCGGGGCTTCGTATGCCCGCATCGCTGGACTGTGGGACAGGTGAGTGTCCGATTATTAAAAGTCAGCAGCTACACTTTTCTTCCTCTGCCTCAATGTCTCCAAAGCTGCCAGAATCCTCCTTCTCCTTCTTCTCCCTCTCCTCTTGTTTGTTTTGTGGCATCACAAGAATGGTGTCTGCATAAAGCGGGCCTTGAGAGCAAAAGAAGTCCTCTTCTTCCTACCGCTGCTCTGCCTTGAGTGACATATCCATAATATCACACAGAGTCTGCTCCAGCAGGAACACAAGAGGGATTGTGTCACTGATGCAGGCATTGACACAGCTCACCATCCTTGTCACTTCCTCAAATGGTGACAGTAGAGTGCATGCATCCTTTATCAGCAGCCATTGGTGTGGGGAAAAAAAGCCAAGCTGTCCTGAGCCTGTTGCTGTGCCATACTCACACAGGTACTCTTTGACGGCCCTCTGCTGCATGCGCAGTTGATGCAGCATTGCCAAAGTCCAGTTCCACCTGGTGAGCATGTCAAAAACCATGCGGTTTACTGGCAGGTGGAATTCCCACTGAATTTCAGCCAACTGAACACTGGCTGTGTATGACCACCTGAAATGGCTACAGACTCTTCTAGCCTGCTTCAGGAGATCTTGCAACTCTGGGTACCTGTTTAGGAAACAGATGCACCACCAAATTGAGGCCAGGCATGGTGTCAGGAAAGGCTTGCCAGAGGAAGAACTGTTTCCTGCAGGCTAATTCCTGTTCCCCCGATCTTGTCTTGGTGAAGCTGTGTTAGTGCGTGCTAACGTACGTTAGCACATGCGCATGAAGATGTCCCAGAATGTGAACGCATTAGCACGTGCGACGCATCCTGTGACAGGTGAGGGCGCCAAATGACAGATGAGAGCGCCAAATGGGCTATTTAAATCAGATCAGTACACAGATCCAGTGCTGTCTTGTCTACAGTGTTCCTGTGAGTGTCCTGTTTCCTGCTTATCTGCATCTGATTCCAGTTACCTACCCAGCTTGCTTTGACTATTTCTGCTCTCCACCTGCATCGACCCCAGCTTGAACTTTGACCACTCTCCAGTCTCCACATCTGTACATTATCTGACCACACTGTGTATGACCCGGCTTGTTCGACCCTGCTCCAGTCTTCTGCTTCCAGCCTGTGTAGCTCCGGTACCGCTAACCTGCAACCACAGCATACCTACCTGTCCTGTATCTACAGCTTGCCTGCATCAGCTGTCCTGCATCCACAGCATATCTGCATCCGCTGCCTGCATCTACAGCTTACCTGCATCCACTGACCTGCTAGCTAGCATGACTACCGGCCCTCATGCGTCTCTGCACTCCTGTGCCAGCTGTCTGCTCTACCAGGGGCCCTGAGTCAGAGGAGTAAGAGAAGCCTTCCTCTGCATACCAGGCTCTTCCTACCAGGTATGTGACAGTATAAGACAGCCATGTCTAAGCCTGAGCGAGGAACTTCTCCCTTGGATAAATTATGCCAACACCTGGCCGGCCTCACACAAGCTGTAAAGGATTTACAGGCGGGTTATACCTGGCTAGAGGAACGGGTCCAGACTTTGTCATCACCCTCCGCTGTTTCCAGTGCTGTTTCTTCCTTTTCCGCTGGAGGTCCTGCTGCTCCTGCAGTTGTGATGTAACCACCAGAGCCCAGAGTTTTTACTCCTGAAAGGTTCTCCGGGGACCGCATGAAGTTCAGGTTTTTTGCACGGCCTGTGAACTGTACTTTGCCCTACAGCCCTGCACCTTCTCTCTGGAGACTACTAGAGTAGGATTTGTTATCTCCTTGCTGCAAGGTGAGCCCCAGTCATGGGCTCATCGCCTACTGGAAAGAAAATCTGCTTCTTTATCTTCCTTGACCCCCTTCTTTGAAGACATGGCCAAATCTCTGATGGCCCCCAGCGAACCACCACAGCAGAGGCAGTCCTCCATACACTCCAGCCGGGTCACAGAGCGGCCGACTATGTTTCGGATTTCAGGCGCTGGAGCTCCGATACAAATTGGAATGACGTTGCCCTCTGCTATCAGTTCCGTAAGGATCTGTCAGAGGCCCTGAAAGATAAACTAGTCCGTGTTGGTGTTCCATCTTCTCTTAAAGATCTGATAAAATGATCTATTCAGATTGACCGGAGACTGAGAGAACGCAGGTCTGAAAGATCTATCAGTCAATTTCACCCTGTATGGATGATGCCACAGGTTGCCAGGTCACCAGGCCCAGCTCCTTCTGAAACTGCAGCAGCTGCCCCTGATGCTTCCGAACCCATGCAACTGAGCTTGGTTTGTCCTTCACTTACCATGCTGTTGCCTGAATAATCTGTGTCTATACTGTGGGGAACCAGGCCACTACAGTACCTGCCTGCGAGAATGTGTTTCCAGCGCTGGTTCTCGGCGACAGGGTACTGTACATCTCACGCTGGCAGGAATAGGAAAAACACATTTTCCTATTGCAGCGAGCGCGAGAAAGAATTCCCCTGCAGGAGCATGCCAGGCCCTTAGGTCTGGTATGGATTTTAAGGGGAACCCCCTATGCCAAAAAACGACGTGGGGGTCCCCCCAAAATCCATACCAGATCCTTATCCGAGCACGCAGCCCGGCCGGTCAGGAAAGGGGGTGGGGACGAGCGAGCGCCCCCCCGAACCGTACCAGGCCGAATGCCCTCAACATGGGGGGTGGGTGCTTTGGGGAAGGGGGGCGCCCTGTGGCCCCCCACCGAAAAGCACCTTGTCCCCATGTTGATGGGGACAAGGGCCTCTTCCCGACAACCCTGGCCGTTGGTTGTTGGGGTCTGCGGGTGGGGGGCTTATCAGAATCCGGGAGCCCCCTTTAATAAGGGAACCCCCAGATCCCGGCCCCCCACCCTATGTGGATGAGTATGGGAGTACATCGTACCCCTACCCATTCACCTGGGGGGAAAAAAGTATCAATAAAAAAACACACTAGCCAGGGGCATGATGGGACACACTAGCCAGGGGCATGATGGGACTGTAACGTCATAAGGGGTGGGGTCACCGGTAGACATCACCCGGTGACCACGCCCCATTCCTATATAAGTCGTTGTGCACCGCGCACGCGGCATTACAACGGGAGACAGCGTTGTGTCAACATCAGAAGAAGAGAAGAGGGAAGAAGACGACGGAGAAGACCGGGCCAATGCTAGCAAAAGAGCGGCAAAAGAGCAGAAGATAGCGGAAGAGCCCGGCACAAGAACCGGAGAGCGGGAGAAGAACTGAAGACCGGGAGAAGATGCTGGAGAGCTGGAGAAGAGGCTCTGAGAGAGCGGAGGAGTCGGAAGAGAACCCCCAAGTCAGAAGAGACCCCCGGAGCTGCCTAATAAATTACTTTAAAAACCTGTCTAGTGTGTTTTTTTATTGACACTTTTTTCCCCCAGGTGAATGGGTAGGGATACGATGTACTCCCATACTCATTCACATAGGGTGGGGGGCCGGGATCTGGGGGTCCCCTTATCTAAGGGGGCTCCCGGATTCTGACAACCAACGACCAGGGTTGTCGGGAAGGGGCCCTTGTCCCCATCAACATAGGGACAAGGTGCTTTGGGGTGGGGGGCCAAAGCACCCACCCCCCATGTTGAGGGCATGCGGCCTGGTACAGTTCAGGAGGAGGGGCGCTCGCTCGTCCCCACCCCCTTTCCTGACCGGCAGGGCTGCGTGCTCGGATAAGGGTCTGGTATGGATTTTGGGGGGGACCCCAACACTGTTTTTTCGGCGTAGGGGGTTCCCCTTAAAATCCATACCAGACCTAAGGGCCTGGCATGCTCCTGGAGGGGAACCCATGCCGGTTTTTTATTTAAAATTTGGCGTGGAGTTCCCCCTCATGATTCATACCAAACACGTCAGCAATGCTTGTTGCTCATTGGGAAAGGGAAAAACACATTTTTCCTTTCCCGATGAGCGAGCCAGCACAGCGCTGGCTCCTGCGACGGGGCTCACAAGGTGTCAATCTCACCGATAACAGCGGCGAGATTGACACAATATCGCGGTCACCTACTGTATGTGAGAACGTGCCCAACCAAGCTCCGTAAGTGCCTGTCTATGTCTTCTGCTAAATCTCTATCTCAGTCAAGTGACCCTCCTCATCTGGCTCTTCCCATTCTGTTGCAGCTTCCGGGAAGAACTATTCAAGTGCCATAATTGACTCCGGGGCCTGCAGCTGTTTCATCGATCTAGCTTTTGATGCCGAACACCGGATACCTCTGCAAACCAAGGCCCGTAGACTCTGTTCATCTTGCAGATGGGTCTGTCATCAAGTCCGGGCTTGTCACCCAAGAGACTGTTCCACTGTCTACCACCATTGCCACCAGTCACAAAGAACTGCTGCGCTTATATGCCATTGCCCCACCCCTGTTTCCCATCAATTTAGGCATGCCATGGCTAAGGACACACAACCCATACATGGATTGGGCCACACAAGAGATTCAGTTTCACTCACACTACTGCCAACAACATTGCTTGCCGGTACCTTCATGTCAACCACCATCTTTTAGTCTATGGACTCTTACCCTGAAGCAGGTACATCCATTCCTGTAGCATACCAGGACTTTCTGGATGTCTTCAGTAAAAAGGGGGCAGAAACTCTTCCTCCTCATAGGTCTTACGACTGCCCAATTGAGTTACTCCCAGAAGCCAAGTATCTTTTGGAAGAATTTTTTCCTTAACTGAACTAGAACTGGTGGCTCTAAAAGAGTACATTGATGAAAGTTTAAGGAAAGGATCCATTCATCCATCCACCTCTCCAGCCGGGGCAGGCATTTTCTTTGTGGAAAAGAAGGACCATTCACTTCGACCCTGTGTCGATTACTGTGAGCTCAATAAAGTCACAGTCAAGAACTGGTACCACCTACCCCTGGTACCTGAACTTTTTCAAAGGCTGAGATCGGCAACTATCTTCACGAAGTTGGATCTTCGAGGAGCATACAATCTGGTTCCTATATGGACCGGGGATGAATGGAAGACCGAATTCCGTACCCGTTTCGGCCACTTCAAGTACCTGGTGATGCCCTTCGGGCTGTGCAATGCCCCTGCTACATTCCAGCATTTTGTCAATGACATTTTTCGGGACTTTCTGGATCTTTTTGTTATTGTTATTTGGACGATATTCAGATTTTTTCCTCTTCTCTAGAGGTTCACCAGGGACATGTGAAAAAGGTGCTGACTCAACTCCGTCAACATGGTTTATATGCCAAACCCGAGAAGTGCGAGTTTGAACGCCAGAGCATCCAGTTCCTGGGTTTCCTAGGTTTGATAAGTTCCACAGAAGGTATAAAGATGGATCCCCAGAAGGTCACCGCCATCCTGGATTGGCTGGCTCCCACAGACTTGAAAGGAATACAACGTTTTGTGGGGTTCGCAAATTTCTATTGGAAATTCATCAAATTATTCTACGACTTCATTTCACCAATCACACAACTAACCGCGCACAACAACCAGTTCTCCTGGACTCATGAAGCTCAGTCTGCTTTTGAGACCCTCAAAGGATTGTTCACCTCTGCATCCATTCTAAAGCATCCTGATCCAGCCCTACCATACGTCCTGGAGGTTGACACATCAGAATCAGCAGTGGGGGCGGTACTCTCCCAACACCAGGGGGCCAAGGCTCTTCTACACCTGGTGGCATTCTTTTCCCCTAAACTAACATCAGCAGAAAATAATTGCGATGTGGGGGACAGTGAACTTCTTGCAATTAAGGCTGCGCTGGAGGAGTGAAGATATCTCTTGGAAGGGGCAGCTCACCCAATACAAATTTTTACCGACCACAAGAAACTAGAATACTCAAGAACGGCAAGACGCTTGAAGCTCAATCAAGCTAGGTGGGCACTGTTCTTTTCTCAGTTTGCCTTCCACATAACTTACAGGCCTGGCTCAAGGAATACTAAAATGGATGCTCTATCCTGTATATTTGGTGAGTCTGAAGAATCTATACTTCCCGACACCATCCTGTCTTCAGGGAACTTCCTTCTACTACAAGAAAATCTGTTGTCCCAAATTAAGCAGGCCTCTGTGGGAGTTCCCGCACCCCCTGAGACATCCTTACAAGTAAGGGATGGTCTATTATGGTTCCAAGACAGGATCTTTGTGGCAGAAGATGTGTGCGTCTCTGTTCTAGGTTTGTGCCATGATCATGCATTAGCGGAACATTTTGGAACCAGTAAAACTTCTAAACTAGTACAACGTACCTTTTGATGGCCTCACTTAGAAAAGGAAGTTTGTGGAATCATGTACTACATGTATTTGGAATAAAAGCAACAGGACCAAAGCATGGGGTCCGCTTAAACCATTACCAACTCTGGAAGACAATTTCAATGGATTTTATTGTCGAGCTTCCCCCATCAGAAGGCTGTACGGCCATTTATGTGGTGGTAGATCAATTGTCTAAGATGGCACATTTCCTACACTTGACAGGCACACCATCTGCCCCTGAAACAGCACAGATTTTCATCAAGGAAATAGTAAGGCTCCATGGAATCCCAGCTAACATTGTGTCTGACCGGGGGGTTCAATTTACTTCAAGATTTTGGAAATCTCTTGCTGAAACGCTGAACATCGAGTTGTCCATTTCCTCAGCCCATCACCCTCAAACTAATGGTCAGACAGAAAGGATCAACTAGACCCTGGAGCAGTACCTACGCTGCTTTTCCTCATTTTCTAAGAATGACTGGGTATCATTGTTACCCTTAGCTGAATTTGCTTACAACAATTCCCGGCACTCTGCTACCAGACAATCTCCATTCTTCGCCAATTACGGCTTTCATCCATCATTCCTGCCCAGTGAAATTCCGGGATGTTCTGTTCCAGCCCTTTCAGAAACAGTAACCTTCTTCGAATCCAATAACAAACTGTTACAAGAAGCAATAACAAAAGTGCAGGAATACAGCATAAAAGTCTTTGACAGGAAGAGACGGGGGGAGTTAATCTTGAAACCTGGCGATCAGGTATAGCTGTCCACTACAAATTTAAAACTGACTTGTCCATCAAAGAACCTAGGACCTAAGTTTGTGGGGCCATTTCCAGTGAAGAGAAAAATCAATGACGTTGCCTATGAGCTAGAGTTACCAGGCTCCTTCAGAATTCATTCTGTCTTTCACTTAACCTTACTAAAATCTGCAACTGCTAAACCTTTTCTTGAAAGGAATCTGGGTCCACATAAACCGATGATGGTTGACGGGGAGGAGGAGTATGAAGTTGAGGCAATTCTAGACTGCAAAAAAAAGAGACACCAAACCCAGTATCTAATTATTATGGACCTGAGAAAAATTCTTGGGAACCTGAAAATAATATTCACGCTAAGAGACTTGTCCAAGCATTCAACCGTTCCCATCCAGGAAAGTCAGCCCAGTTGGGCAGCCGGAGGCTGCCCATTGGGAGGGGGAAATGTCAGGAAAGGCTTACCAGAGGAAGAAATGATTCCCGCATGCTAAGTCCTGTTCCCCGTACCTGTTTTGGGGAAGCTGAGTTAGAGTGTGCTAAAGTACGTTAGGCAAACGGTTATGCGCATACGTGCATTAGCACGTGCGCCGCATCCTGTGACAGATGAAGGCGCCAAATGGGCTATTTAAACCAGATCAGTACACAGATCCAGTTCTGTCTTGTCTACAGCATTCTCGTGAGTGTCCTGTTTCCTGCTAATCTGCATCTGATTCCAGTTCCCTACCCGGCTTGCTTTGACTACTCCTGCTCTCTACCTGGATCGACCCCGGCTTAACCTTTGACCACTCTCCAGTCTCTGCATCTGTACCTTATCTTACCGCACTGTGAATGACCCGGCTTGTCTGACCCTGCTCCAGTCTTCTGCTTCCAACCTGTGTAGCTCCGGAACCGCTGACCTGCATCCGCTGTCCTGCATCTACAGCTTACCTGCATGCCCTGTCCTCATCCACAGCATACCTGCATCCGCTGTCATCTGGCACACCACTCAACCGGAAGCCCAGCAGTTAGCATGACTACCGGCCCTCGTGCGACTCTGCACTCCTGCGCCACCTGTCTGCTCTACCAGGGGCCCCGAGTCAGAGGAGTAAGTGAAGACTTCCTCTGCATACCAGGCTCTTCCTACCAGGTATGTGACACATGGCTTATGTGTTAAATTTCCCTGTCGAAGGGCAGACAGGAGGTTAGTGCCATTCTTGCACACCACCATTCCTGGCTCAAGCTGGTGTGGCTTGAACCACCTCTGGGCCTGCCCATGCAGAGCTAAAAGAATCTGCTCCGGTGTGCCTCCTGTCCCCTAGACAGACCAGCTGAAGCACTGCTGACTCATTGATCAGCCCTTTGAACACTTAGGGGGTACTGGTGGTTCATAGGAAAATTCAGCAGAGGAGGAGGGGTTGAAGCTGACAAATCTTGCATGATCACCACCAGCTGTATGGAGACGAGGTGGCAAAACAAGCTCCAGCACTGAGCCCTGTACAGCATCCTTCCTAGTTACAAGCAGAGTTACCCAGTGTGCTGTGAACAAAATAGTGTCCCTGACCATGCTTGCTGGACCACGACTCAGCAGTAAGGTGGACCTTGCGGCTGACTGCCTTGCCCAATGATGCCACAACATTGCCTTCCACGTGATGGTACAGAGCTGTAATGGCTTACTTGCAAATACATAGCAACTCGGAACCTGCCATTGTGGTACAGCACATTCTGCAAATTCATGGAAGGGGCAGAATCCACCAGATGGAAAGGCAGGAGTTGTAAAGCCAGCAGCTTGTACAAGCTGGAATTTAAATGCTGGGCATGTGGATGAGAGTGACTGTATTTTTTTTTTTCGCTGCAGCAGCTGGGGCAAAGAAATTTGCCTGCTATATTAACCGGAAAACTGAGAAGAATAATTGTGTCCCATTTGTGTGGCTCTTGCCAACAGGCTGAGTGGTGGGAAGTTAAATGCCTTGTTGAGCATGTAATACCCAAATGGCTGGTGTGTTTGCCATGCTTAATCTGCTTGAGGCAAAGTTTGCAAATTGCAACAGTGCGATCGGCTGCACATGTGCTAGAAAAGGCCCAGATAGCTGAGCTGTGGGAAGTGGGCCGGGAGATTATAGCTCCACAATCTGATGGAATAGGGTGGCTGCTCTCTACAACCTGCCTTGTTGGGGTTGTGCCTCACCCTCACTTTCCTGAGGTCTATCCGGCACCCAAGTCACATCAGTGACCTCATCATCGTCATCCCCTCCATCCTAATCATCACTGGAGTCAACTTGGCAATACGCTGCGGCTGGGGAAACATGACTGCCCATTTGTTGTCTAACAGTGTTCTTCCCTCTCTGTAGGCCCATGTTCCTACCTTCATCATTCTCAGAGTCAGAACCAACATCAGAAATTTAAGTAATGCCTGTACATCGTCAAGGCGCAAGTGGCTGACGCTGTGTTCAAATAACTCAGCTGACTTCTCCATGAATGATGCTGGGGCTATTGCAGGAGTAGTTGTGGACAAGGAGGCAGAATAAGCCACTCTGGCAGTTACGGTAGACTGCGCACTAGTCTCTGCTTGGGTGATCCTCTGCATGCTGTGGCTGAATAGCACGGGCAACATCACTAAACAGAGAAAATGATGTCCTGCCTGGGGACGGACCAAGTCCCCCTTTGATTGTGAACACAGACGCTGCTGGCCCCCTCACAGTGGCATGGGAATGTCTGCCTCTCCTTGTTGGCCAGACATGATGGGGGACTTAATACTGAAATCTAATAGAGACGGGAAAATGTGTAATTGGATGCACTTTATTCAATGGAAAGTGGTGTTTGGTGCACTTTAACTTGAGGACTGCCGCTAACAGATAACAGGCAGCAACCAACAAATAAGAAGAGGGGTGTACAGCACTAAATGTTATGTTACATAATTACATAGTAGGCAGGTCGAAAAAAGGCCATCAAGTCCAACCAATGTGTGTGATTATATGTCAGTATTAAATAATGATATTTGAAGCGCTTCACAATGTGCATAAAAATGAATATATATGAATAAATATAAATACTCAAATAAATCCAGCGGTGAGTAAAAATTCCTAAAAAATCCAGCAATCAAAATAGTGTAAAATTATATTAAAAAAAAATAAAAAAATTAGTGACACCAAATGTGTAAAAAAATCCACATAAAAAATCCACATAAAAATAAATATATAGGGATGTATTCAGAAGGTTCAATTATACAAGTGTAGAATCCTGGAGGAGGAGCCAAGGACGCTCTGTGCAGATCAGCAGTATCACACAGTGTACTGCACTGAATCTGCTCCTGTCTAAGGCGGCTGACTGCTATAGTAAAAACCTGCATATGCTTTATCATTATAAGGCACACGTGAGTGGATTGAAGTTTACCTGTGTACCTTGGTATCCTAACTATTGCACAATGATTGTTTTTTTCTCTTATCTGCCTGTCTAATGAGACCTGTTTATGATTCTCACATTGGTTGTGAACAGAAGAAAAAGACACATTGTTACTATAAAGGTCAATGAGCACCTTAATTAAGCAAGTGTTTTTAAACAGCTTTGCTAGTGGGACCGGATCAAAGCTCTATACCAATCGGATTCTATACTTGTATAATTGAACCTTCTGAATACATCCCTATATATTTATTTTTATGTGGATTTTTTATGTGGATTTTTTTACACATTTGGTGTCACTAATTATTATTTTTTTTAATATAATTTTACACTATTTTGATTGCTGGATTTTTTAGGAATTTTTACTCACCGCTGGATTTATTTGAGTATTTATATTTATTCATATATATTCATTTTTATGCACATTGGGAAGCGCTTCAAATATCATTATTTATTCTTTTTAAGTGACTCTGAAAACACTCTCTTTTGATAGCAGCCTCACTTGGTTTTATGTGTAATTATCAGCTATTTAGCATCACAGCGCTTTATGCTTTATATATTCTATATGTCAGTATTACATTGTATATCCCTGTATGTTGCGGTCGTTCAGGTGCTTATCTAATAGTTTCTTGAAACAATCGATGCCCCCCGCTGAGACCTCCGCCTGTGGAAGGGAATTCCATATCCTTGCCGCCCTTAGAGTAAAGAACCCTCTACGTAGTTTAAGGTTAAACCTCCTTTCTTCTAATTTTAATGAGTGGCCACGAGTCTTGTTAAACTCCCTTTCGCGAAAAAGTTTTATCCCTATTGTGGGGTCACCAGTATGGTATTTGTATATTAAAATCATATCCCCTCTCAAGCGTCTTTTCTCCAGAGAGAATAAGTTCAGTGCTCGCAACCTTTCCTCAAAACTAATATCCTCCAGACCCTTTATTAGCGTTGTTGCCCTTCTTTGTACTCGCTCCATTTCCAGTACATCCTTCCTGAGGACTGGTGCTCAGAACTGGACAGAATACTCTAGGTGCGGCCGGACCAGAGTCTTGTAGAGTGGGAGAATTATTGTTTTATCTCTGGAATTAAACCCCTTTTTAATGCATGCCAACATATTGTGTGCTTTGTTAGCAGCAGCTTGGCATTGTATGCTATTGCTGAGCCTATCATCCACTAGGACCCCCAGGTTCTTTTCCATCCTAGATTATCCCAGAGGTTCTCCCCCAGTGTATTGGTTGCATTCACATTTTTGCCACCCAAATGCATTATTTTCAATTTTTCTTCACTGAACCTCATTTACCATGTAGTTGCCCACCCCATTAATTTGTTCAGATCTTTTTGCAAGGTTTCCACATCCTGCGGAGAAGTTATTGCCCTGCTTAGCTTAGTATATACGGAGATTGAACTGTTTACCCCATCCTCCAGGTTGTTTATGAACAAATATAGTAATACAGTGTAAAACACTGTACTACACAGACACCCTCCACTGACACACTACAATATACTGCAGTAAATTTGCACTGATGCACTTTAGTATACTGCAGAAAAACTGCACTGACGCACTTCAATACACTGCAGTAAAACTGCACTGATGCACCATAATATACTGCAGTAAAAGTGCACTGACGCACTACAATATAATTCAGTAAAAGTGCACTGACGCACTACAATATAATGCAGTAAAAGTGCACTGACGCACTACAATATACAATATTTACACAAACCCAACACCATTACAATGGTGTGCACACAAGCTGTGCATGGTGGGATTGATTTGGTTTGATTTGTCATTTGTTGTTTTTGGTGGTTCTACTCACATACATTATCAAATACTGGTTGCAGTTCACCTTCAGAAGCGCACACATAGTTCACTTTAGTAATCACACACCTCTGTTACACCGCTTGCATAACTGTAATAGGTATTTTTTCCATGCACATATTTTTCATATACAGTACAATCTCATTCACATATCTTTGCAGAGTAGTTTGGCTATATCAGCATCCAAAAAAGGGGTCCTAGTTACATTTGTACCTCAAAACCGGGTGACGCTGTAGGTACCCTCAAGGAATGTGCCAATGTCCCTATAATAGGGCGTACACACGGTCGGACTTTGTTCGGACATTCCGACAACAAAATCCTAGGATTTTTTCAGACGGATGTTGGCTCAATCTTGTTTTGCCTACACACGGTCGCACAAAGTTGTCGGAATTTCCGATTGACAACCACGCGGTCACGTACACCACGTACGACGAGACTAGAAAAGGCCGGTTCAGAACCAAGCGCGGCACCCTTTGGGCTCCTTTTGCTAATCTCGTGTTAGTAAAAGTTTGGTGAGAGACGATTCGCGCTTTTTCAGACTCGTGGCTTTCAGACCGTTTTCTGCCGTTCAGTTTGTGGGTTTGTATCTGCTCTTCAGTGCGTGCAAGCAAGTTCCGCGTGACTTTAAGTAGTCATTGTATTCTTGTTTGTCCGTTACTGGTTTTCAGGTCGCTCTTCACAGGCCTTGCTGTTCTTCAGTGCGTTCTGTTACTTCGTTCTGAGCAGCCGACCGTTTTCTAGCCATGTTTCGTATGCGTACTCCTCGTAGAGTTCGTGCTGTGCGGGGGCTTGGTGTTGGGGTCCTGACCTTGACACAAGTCCAGTCCATGAACAGCGTGGGGAGGAGTTCATGGACCAAGAATTGGTTGCTTCAGCGTGACCAGTTCTGTCACATGCCTTTGCTCCGTGAGATCCGTGAGAATAATCCTGATGATTTCAGCAACTTTCTCAGGATGACGGACCCCGTGTTTCACCGTTTGTTGGCTTCGCTGACCCCCTATATCAGCAGGCAGGATACCTGCATGAGGCAAGCCATCACTCCGGAGCAGAGGTTGGTCGCTACCTTGCGGTATTTGGCCGCAGGGAGAAGCCTGCAGGACTTGAAGTTCTCGACAGGCATCTCCCCCCAGGCTCTGGGGATCATTATCCCAGAGACCTGTTCTGCCATCATCCAGGTCCTGCAGAAGGAGTATATGAAGATAAGATTTTTATCCTTTAATATCACATTTTATTGTATTGAATGTTTGGTAATATATTGTATTTCTTTCCTCATTCCCTAATTACCATGATTGTAATATGCTGTGAATGTCCCCTTTGTCCTCATGCATGCTGGATTTTTATGTAATTATTATTTTTGGTCCTTCATACATATTTGCCCTTCAATAACCTCTCCAGCATGGTGTCTCCTGCCCCTATATTCACCTCATGTAGTCACTTAACAATGTATTTTATCAGCTCCATAGTAGTGCTTTACCCCAAACACCCCCTAAAATGTTAGGAAATGTTATTTTTTATTTAAATTCAGGCAGAGTGCCAGAGGCTTTTTTTTGTGGTGTCCCCAACTTTTTTGTAACCCTCCCTCCCCCAACTGCTAAGTCAGCTGATCCCAATTCTCTATCCTCAATCATCTATTTGCTGACTTTGCCAAACCCATACACACTATACCCACCTCTTTACTGGTCAGATTTATGGATGAATTCCCCAAAGCATGTAGTGCAAGGGCCTGCCTGTATACTTTCCAATGGTACTGTTTAAAGTTCTTGTATCCTATTATTATCTTGATAGGTAATAGCAGAATGTCCAAATGTCCTCAAATGTGTACAGTGTGTATTTATATCTTTGTATTATGACACTTCTTACCTGTCCAGTGGTCTGCCAATAGTGTAACTAAGGAGGGGCTGTTCCAAGTAATACCCATTATTTAGGCATTCATCTCTAAATGAAGTGAAGAGGGTTACCTGTCCAAGAGTTCCCCCCCTATAATGTTAGAAATGGCCCATGAGGGGGGGGGGGAATATGATAGGTGTACCTTATACTTTGGCCTTGATAAATTCCCCGTAGTAAATGCTATCTGGAGGTTGACCCAGAATGTTTGTGTGTAATCTGCTTGCCATGTTTCTGTGAAAAAATAGTAATGTTTATTGTTTTTTCCTCAACAGTTTCCTTCAACGCCACAGGAATGGCAGACTGTGGCCTCCCACTTTGCCCAGCGGTGGGACTTTCCTAACTGCGGAGGGGCAATTGATTGGAAACACGTCCACATCGTCCCACCACCCAACTCGGGGTCGTACTATTATAATTACAAGGGGTTTAATAGTATAGTGATGTTGGCGGTGGTGTCGGCTAATTACGAGTTCCTGTATGTGGACGTGGGGAAGAATGGCCGGATGTCCGATGGTGGAGTGATCGCCCAGACGGAGTTCTACAGGCGTCTCCAGAATGGCAGCTTGGACTTGCCACCTCCAGAGGACAATGTTGAAGGTCTCCCATTTGTGTTCGTTGCTGATGAAGCATTTGCGCTGGGGGACCACCTGATGCGGCCATTCCCGATGAGGACCCTCACCCCGGAACAGAGGGTTTTTAATTACCGGCTGGCCAGAGCTCGAAGAGTGGTGGAGAACACATTTGGAATCCTGGCCAGCCGGTTCCGATTATTTCTGACACCCATCCATATGGCGGAGTATAAACTGAACCATATAATACTTGCCTGCTGTGTTCTCCATAATTTTTTAAGAAAACATTCAGCAAACTATGCTGGCTCAGTTGGGCCTGAGGCCGGAAATCCAAATCCATCAACACTGATGGCGCTTGAAAGTGGCTGTCCTGGCTTGCCCTCCCTGAGTGCCCGTGATGTCCGGTTACGCTACCTGGAGTTCTTTGCGGGAAGGGGGGCTATCAATATGCCAGACAATCTGTGAAAACTTTTTAAAATAAAAACCAACCAAAAGAAATTCTTTGTGGACATTTACTGCTTGTGTTTGTTTTAGCTGACCCTGACAGAAATGTGTTGAGTGCAGAAAATGTCGTTATTGGGTAACCTTATAAAAAACAGTGTTGGCTGGTCCTTCCTAAATGCAAAAACACATTTCACTACAAGTGCACTTGCAACTGCACTGAACCTGCACTTGTAGTGCAAAGTGTATTTGCCCTTAGGAAATAACCCCCATTTTTGCATAAAACAGCAATTACATCACCCCAAAAGTGTTGTAGTGTTGAGACAATAATCCACACATTCTTGAGTAAGCCACTTTTTTATAGCTGCACAATCACATGTGCATTTACCAAAGGTTTTTAAAACAAACCAACATGTTTGTTGCATAACAATTTTTGCAGTAGCATTATCAAAAATCGAAATATCCATTTCAGATAAAACAGGCCTGTGTAAAACCAACAAGAAAGCCAAAAAACTTGAACTTACAAAGTTCACATATGGTAAAACCTGAAGGCTATATCAGACATCAGTATTTAGGAACTGGGTTTGATATAGCGTTCAGATGGGGGGAAATCACCCCTGGAAAAGCCAAATTTGGTAGATGCACACCAATTTACGAATGTCAACATGTGCTATCTGCCATCAGGGGGGATCAAGGGACGTGTTTTGGGGGAGCAAGCCCTTACTCAACGCGACTTTATAATTGAGGAAGGTGTTGCACCCCCAAAACTCGTCCATTGATCTCCCGTGATGGCAGATAGCACATGTTGGCACACTGTGTGCATCCTCCAAATGTGGCTTTTCTAAACATTGTAAAAATTTTTGGAAGATTGGACCACAATAAAACAGGTGATTTTGTGGGGTTTAAATTCGCCCCAAAACATCAATGATGTTATTATTTTTTTTAATAACATCACTGATTTGTTGCTGTATGTTGTGCAATTCGAGATTACACCCCATGATCTCCCTGATCAGGATCTGGGCACTTTCAGATGTGAAACGTTCTCTCTCCCTCACATCACGATCACCTAAAGAGAGATAAAGAACAAAAAAAAAGGTCTCAAAAATCTGCCACCATCCATCTCTTACCTGAGCCTTTGGTCGCAGACACTCACCTGTTGTGGTGCCAATCTCCACCACATCTTCTTCTTCCTCCTGCTCTTCTTCTTGGGTTGGTGTTATTTCCCCTTCTTCCAGAGGTGGGGGGTCTCTGGTCTCCTCGGATGAAGGGTGTCCTTCGAGTCTTTTCTCCCCTATGTAAAACAAAAATGGTATACTTAGCACACAGATATTTGATGGCAGAACTAGAACTAGGAAACATTGCTTGGAAGTGGGGTACAATTGTCTATTTTAGCCGAGTTCCAAGATGTATATTTTTTCTTGCCCTTTGTCAAGCTGCAATACTTTACCTGTTTGGTACAAACTTCACAGATGTAGCCCCCCCTATAGTATACACTGGAGCACCTGTGTGCCCCCCCTAATAAAAATGGTGTCCCACACTAGTGCTCCAGCGTCCAGATGTAAAAACAGCTGCTCAGTGTCCTCTCCTTACACACAATCTAGTTGGCATTTCATTCTAGTAACAAACCCATCTACACAAACAAATATTTGGCATCCAAGTAGGCCCCAAAAATGTGTGAAAATGCATATGGCCTAAACAATGGTGTTCTAGAGGCCGAAAGAAAAATGTTTGATACGAACGAATAATGGGCCCATGAACATTAAAGTTGCCCTTTTAAACGTTACAATTAATAAAAGCATATGGAGCAGAACGAACGGAATAAAGACAGAAAGAATAGGAACACAGCACAACTACTTACTTTTTTGCAGCACTCTCTGGATCTTTCGGTACTGCTCTGGCTCTCTCAACTTCAGGTCCGACCACCGTTTCCTGAGCTGATCTTTAGATCTTCGGACCCCAAAATTCCTCTCAAGACTCCTGACCACTTTTGTCATGATCTTGGCCTTTCGGATGTTGGGGTTGGGGTAAGGCCCATATTTTCCGTCATAGTCGGACTTCCTCATGAGGTCGACCATCTCCAACATCTCCCCAAAGGACGTATTTGTGGCCTTAAAACGTCTCCTTCTGGATCGGGACGTGCCTGGATCCGGGCTTTCCTCCTCCTCCTCCTCGTTGCTAGAATTAGCATGCACCTGCTGTAACTCCGCCATCATGCTCTTCCCCCACTGCGCCGAACGAAAAGGGGCGGAGAATAGACTAGAAAGAACGTCAGGGGCGGGCGGAGTTACACGCATGCGCAGTGTGTATAAAGCGTAACACGCGTGCGTATTACGTACGATCTGTGAGCGGAGGAAGGAGCATTGGACGCGCCGATCGTAAGAACGAAGGTAAGAGACAAACTTGTGCCTATACTGCTTCTAGATTGAGGCCTATATTGTAACAAGATTAGGAGAGTTTTGTCTGACATTAGGCTTTGTCTTGTGTTGTGTCTTGCAGTGAACATGGATATCTTATTAAAAGATACTGACTTCATGTCATTATTCCTCGAGATGCTAAGGGAGCTGCCCTGTCTGTGGGAGATTACCCACCCCCATTTCAAGAACCAAGCAAACAGGAAGGCAGCACTGGAGCAATTGTTGGAAATTGTGAAGCAGGTGATCCCCACGGCAGACATGATCTATTTAAAGATCTTCATTGGTGGCCTGAGGAGCACATATCTGAGGGAGCGCAAGAAAGTCCTGGATCCGCAGAGATCCGAAGCAGCAGATGACATCTATGTCCCCAGGATGTTGTACTACGACAGGCTGCATTTTCTGGCAGGCCAGACTGAACCCAGGCCATCCCTCTCCAGTCTTCCTTCCACGCTTCCTTCCCCCCCGGCTGAGGCTTCTGACGCCCAACCTGGGCCTTCCAGGCCACATGTGGAGGAGCCCAGATTGAGCCAGGTATAGCATTCTTCTAAATATTTCTGCTTGTCCAATCAATGATGTTAACTAGATGTTAGTTGGGAGTACTAATTTAGGATTGTGATTGATGAAGCAACAACTAAAACCATGTCCCTTTTTCATACACAGGGAAGTCTCAGCCAGGAGGTGGCCGGGCCGAGCCGGCTGGCTGATATCAAGGTCCCTCCACGCCCCCTGAAAAGAGAAAATGGCAGTAGGAGGAGTGCCCTAGAGGAGGCGGCTATAGGATTCTTTTGGAGGGCTACAAAGGTCCTGGGAGCACCCCACACCATGCAGGAGAACATTGCTGCCTTCATAGCATTTAAAATGCAGAGGATGGAGGAGGGCCAAAATGTCATGTGTGAGGCCCTCATATTGGAGGCTCTTGAGAAAGGTATGAGGGGCCAAATTACACCTGAGACACACCTTCACGATGGTCCTCCTCCTCCTCCTGCAGGTCCTCCTCCTCCTCCTCCCTCTCCTCCAGGTCCTCCCAGTCCTCCTCCAGGTCCTACTCCTCCTCCTGCCACATCTCCAACTGCACAGCCACAGCCGGGAAGGAAGCGTGTAAGGAAGACCAGACAGTGATTGCCCTGGATTCAGTCTGGTCGGCCAAAAGATGCAGCCTCTTGTGGTACCACAGCCTGGGGACACCGATGTCATCTGCTGCTTTCCAGATCTCTGCGAATCCCGGACCAGACTGCCCTAGCTTATATATGGACTCCTCAGGCCACCAATTTTGATGTTGAAGAATTGATGTCTGCCGTGGGGGTCCCAGGCTTCACTAATTTCTCATGTTGATCCAGTGTTGCCTTCCTCTTTGTTTGGTTCTGATCCCTTAATAAAGGATTTTTGTTTTGGATTATACTCTCCTATGTGTTTTACTTCAAAAATGATGCTTTGTTTGTGAGGATTCAGGTACATTTCAAATATACAATGTGAAATGAACAAGGGACACCAACAACAAACAATCTCCTGGAGATTAAATAATAAAAGATATCAATGGTGTTGGGGTAACTTGACACACAAAACACACACAAAAATATTCTGGAGTAAAAATAAAAATAGCATTGAACAAAGATCAGCCTTGGAAAAAATCCAAACATTAAAGAAAAAAAAAGGCTGAAAATCCAAAAAAAAAAAAAATAAATAAAAAAAAAAACTGTCAGATGTGACAACTAATAACAATATATTGAGGGAATCCCAATAAAAAAACCACAAAGAAAAGTTTGTGAGAAGTGTGTGTGAATATGAGCAGCAAAACTACTTCATTCTTGTCACATTATAAAGAAGAAGAGAGTGCGCTGTATTAAACCATTTTTAACATTGCAGCGTGACGAAAGTGTTGTATCCATTGCGAACGCTAAGTTTACCAGAACGAGCTGTCCCGTGTCGGAATTTCTTCTGAGCATGCGTGGCACTTTGTGCGTCGGAACAGGCCACACACGATTGGAATTTCCGACAACGGATTTTGTTGTCGGAAAATTTTATCTCCTGCTGTCCAACTTTGTGTGTCGGAAAATCTGATGGAAAATGTCCGATGGCGCCCACACACAGTCGGAATTTCCATCGGAAAATCCGACCGTGTGTACGGGGCATAAGAGTTAGTAAATATTTTTCCCCAATTCCTAACTAATAATAATATTCAAGATCAACATAACACAAGTCATCTATATTGACACCATTAATGTTTATATAATTATCAGGTATTTCTTTAAAAAATCTTGTATAATGTAAGATCACATTTTTTATACACCATATTGTATCTATTTATGTATATTTGTTAATCATTTTTTCCCCCTTTTGTCCTGATCCTATGGCAATTCCCCTGGTTGTGGTCTCCCCGGGGGGCACTATGGGTTTTGCCCAGGTGAGCTCCACTGCACAGCGCCGCACATCCGGTTCGATCCTCCGACCGGATGTGCGGCAATTGACGGGGACACGGGGACCTTCCGGGTTCCCCGTGTAGTCCCCGCCTCTGCTGCTGTGGCATTGGCCGGGCGCCGCCGTATCGCTGCGCTCAGCCCGACGTATGCGCGGTGGTTGAGAATTCTCTTCTGCCGTTCTTGCGTCGGATGACCGCTGCGTGGATGCGGCAGTGTTCGGCGCATGCGCAGTAGCAGGCAGTCGGGCCGGGAGATGCTGTGCTCTCATGAGCTGGCGTCTTCCGGTCGGGGACCCTATTTAAGGACACACAATTGCCCCTTGTTGGTCAATGGACGCCACCCCATTTGGAAGCAACACCGAACCTCGCACTGTCTCCTAATCAACCAGAGGTAAGCCCGCCTACAGCCCAGTACTGAAGCTATTGCTTGCAATACCTTTAAACTAACGCTGACATGTCATACATGTACAGCGATACTTACTAATCTATATTGTAATTTTTCTATATTAGAATTACGGTCTACCATAGCTATTACTTACTTGTAAGGCTGTTTATGGGTATTTACGTTTTGAGACCGGGGCCATTCTGTTGCTTTTGACACGTCCTATACACACAACCAGCTTCTGCTCGCAATTTACCATTGCTTGCTCTACTACCAGCATCACCACAGTGACAATTGTTATTATCAACTATAGGTGGTAAGCTATAATTCAATACTATTATATGTTTACACTTATGTACTTAACTCTACATGTTTAAACCGCTATTAGTCACCTCCTGACCCTGCCCCCTCCCCTAATATACTTTATAGTGACCCAAACGCTTTGTTTGTAGCAATCGGGTAACAGTGACTTCGGTGGGGTTACCATGAGGTAGTGGTCATCCATGCTAGCTGCATAAGCGTTTTTTCTTTATTTGATATTTATCAATTTTTTCAAATGGTACATGGTACAGTGCAGCACAGCACTTCACTAACCCTATTCATTCTCATAGAGCTGGATATTGTGTTTATGTGAATGACAACATGCTGGAAATGAGTGCCGTCATTCTCAACGACACAAGTCCAACAACACATGCAAGAAAATGTTATACGTTGTAGTTTCTCCCCAAAATAGCAGGTCTGGGCTCAGCAGTCTCAGAGACTAGTGTAGTAGCTGGTTTGTGTTGTGGTGAATGATAGTGATCATCTTCGTTGTGCCGTCATTCACAGCAACTCAAGCCAACAGCTATTGTTCAAACAAGGAAAGCTGCTTATTGGATCCTCATACCTGCCCTACACCCTCTCCTTCCCTTTTTGCTAGCTCTTTGGGTGTTGATACAGTCTCTCCACCTGCTGGGATTTCCACCAACCCTGGTGGTTCGGTGGGGGGCCGGGTGGTCTCCTCCTGCCGGGGAAACTTCCCTGGTAACCGCGACATCCCCTCCTTCCTCGTCCTAAAAAAGGACACAGAGATCTGATATTTCCCCACTCATCATACTGTATCAGAGTGTCAAATCTATTATGTGTGGGCATTGGTTACTGGTAATCGTTCTGTACTTGTGGTGCCCTATTTTGTTGGCCCCCTCTATGTCAATAACCACCCTGCATCCCCCTTCCCCTACCACCCCTGCCTCCACCATTCTGGGGCTGAGGGGTTGGGCAATGCATGGTGATGCGTGGTGTGGACTGGGCCTCTGGGTTCCCATGTCTCATCCTAATCTGGGGGGTAGCGGGAGGGTCAGGGGTACTATTAATAACCAGTGGTGAGGTGAATTTGTTTTGTCATAAATAAATCGAGTCACCCATATCTCTATGAAACTTTTTTACTTTTTTCTTTTGTGTGTCCTTATCAACTTTATCTAATTTTTTATTTATATTATTATTATTAAAATCTAACCATTGTTGGGTATCTTTGATGGGATCTAACTTTGCATATAATTAATTAATTTAATTCTCTAATTTAATCATTTTCTTTTGTTTCTGTTTAAGTACCAACTCTTGTAATTTAAAACCCACCCAATTAAAAAAAATCAGGACATTCCGTCATTGATTCTAAATCCTCTAAGCCATCTTGGAATCATCTCAAACTTCTCACAATGATTTTTTCTTTCAAATATTGTTCAATGGTGCAAATATCCCACCATGTTCTAACTTGTTTCTCCAATGCGTTCCCCAGGGCTAGTAATGTACCTTTATGGTCATTATGCACCACAGCTTCTGAGTTGGCATTAAATAATGAATTTAGGTCTATTTGAAGAGGCGCATGCGCGGAGTCTAGCGCAGCGGACATGTCCTGCTAGAGCTCCGCTCCGTGAAAAGGGAGAACCGCTGTATAAAGGCAGCCCGCCGACTTTTTTCATTTAAAAAACGAGACATCATACTCCTGAGAGGTGAGAGGAAACTTTGAAAGCAAAATGGTACTAGGGGGAACCAGGAATAAATATAAAAATGCCCCCAGCGGAGGCACACAGGCAAAGACTGCAGTGAAATTGGCGCCAGTCTCCTCAGTCTCCTCAGCCTCAGGCATAATCACCTCAGAGCACAGGAGAAAGACAAAGCTGTCACAGCAAATCTCCTCAGATGAATCTGACACAGAATTGTTTCTGTCACAAAAATCTTCACAAGAACCAGCAGCAACTCCAAACCTTATTAAACAATTTGAGAAAATGCTCCACAAAGCATTAAAGATTACCTCAGAACAAATAACCAATAATCTTACTAAAGAAATCAGAGAACTGGGAAACCGTACAGCAGCGCTGGAAATTAAAACTGAAGAACTAGAAAACACAACACAGGAATTCATGACTGAAATAGATCTTCTTAAAGATGAAAATATAATCTTACAAAACAAGTTGGAAGATTATGAAAATCGCGCAAGAAGGTCAAATTTGCGTTTCAGAGGCATTCCTGAATCGATCGTTGATCTATCTTCTACAATAACAGCTCTATGCCAAGAATTGCAACCAGGAATACCGATCGAAAGGTTGGAAATGGATAGGGTACACAGAGCTCTCATGCCTAAAAAAACAGATGGACCCCCTCGAGACATCATAGCAAAGTTCCATTTTTATCGAACGAAAGAACAACTTTTATTTGCGGCCAGAGAGAAAAAAAACCTAACCTTTCAAGGTCACAATTTTCAGATTTTCGCAGATCTCTCTCAAGTTACCATCTCTAAAAGACGTGCTATGAAAATGCATCTGCTGGAACTGCAAAGAAACAATATCAAATACCAATGGGGTTTTCCATTCTCCATACGTTTTACCTACCAAGGAAACAGGCATATTTGTAGATCTCCGAACGAACTACAACAGGCTCTACAAGACCTTAATTTGATTGATGGAACATCTGCAATCAATACCTCACGAAGACGAACAGCATCTGCTTCTTCACTACCAACTTCTTCCCCTGCTACAGGAAAAAACGGTAACCAGCACGTTCACAAGAGAGGCCGATATGCATCCCCTCCACAAGACCAAGAAGTAGATCCAATGGACTGAAAAACTATTTTTCCAGGAACATGAATTTAAACATAAAATATGGAATTAGCTAAGAAGACATGCTCTCAATGAATACACAGCATTTTGGATGCATTCACAATGCAATTCTTACTTGAATTCACATTCCATACTTGTATTCTAATAAATAGAATACAATGTGGATAAGGGTAAATCCCAGATTCAAGTAACAATTATATATGCTTAACATAATCATCTGTGAACATGAATCTTTTCAGTTCTATATTTAATCCCAAAACATGAAACCAGGGTTTTTTTTTTGTTTTTTTTTTTGTTCTTTTTTCCTCTTTTCCTAAATGGAATGGTTTAAATGGCTATCCTTATCTATTGTATGTAATATTGTGCTCCACACTATTATAATCAAATAAATAAGGAACCTCAGTCATGTCAGGAGAAATATAATTATATTTCTTAGATATATTGCTATATAGATTGTATACACATTATTTATTTATTTATTCTTTTTTTAGGGAAAAAAAAAGGGAAAGGAAGGAAAAGGAAAAAGAAAAGAAAAAAAGGGGAAAACTAAGTTTTTTTATTTTTTTTATTTTTTATTTTTTTATATCCAGAAGATATAGCCCATACTATTATTCTAAAACGAAATATAAGATGAGTTAGATTAGTTTTTTTTTTTTTATTCAGATGTCATCTGAGTTTGTTGAATATTACCTTACGAGAACACCATTCCTATAAGTTCCATACTTACTTCATATTTTGAAACTAAGTAGATTTTTCTTTTTCCCTAACCAGATTGGTTAAAAAACCTTTCCTATTTATCAGTTGCAATTTTGAGTTAAACACTAATACTATCAAAAGAAGACCTAGTCATGACCGAAATGATACAAATTTATTTCTATAATTGATACTTTTAGGTAAATTACTGAAACAAAGTTTAGTAGTAAACCTAAACACTAAACACAAGACATATTTTTTTTTTCTTTTCCTTTTTTATATACATATATATATATTGTTATCTTTTCTCCTCTTTTTCCAGACTAGATAATTTATTCTACTTAAATAATTTAAGAGAATTTAAATAATCTTTATTTTATAAATGTTAAGTTTTTCTTCAAAACAATGATAATATAGATATGTTTCGTTCTAAGCCTTAAGGGCTACAAGTTAACATCCTAGTGATGTTATTTTTCCTTTTTACATTATCACAAAGTGGTTCTCCTGCTCACGGAAGTTCCGTGCGCCTCACCTAGTCTTCCTCGGATCCCCCCGCTTAATATGGGGAGACCTGACGAAGGCCTTCGACCCCCTGTTGAGAGGTTTCACCCCTCACCACGGGCAAATCCTGAACACCTTAGTATTTTATTCTTAAGCTTATGTAATGTAATCTTACCTGTTTTCTTCTTCTTCCTTAAACCAGATCACACAAGATTCTTTTTTCTTCTTTCCTTTTTCAAGTCCGTATGGGTTGAGTCGAGAGTTCTCCAAACCAGAATGATTGGTAAGTGTTGCCTACTGACTCAGTTACCATGGCTCCTTTAAACATCTTATCCCTCAATGTGCAGGGACTCAATGTGCCACAAAAACGTACTAAAGCGTTTAGATCATTCCAAACACAAAAGGCACACATTGTGTGTATTCAGGAGACACATTTTACGATAAACTCAACGCCTAAATTTTTTAGTTCATCCTATCCACAAGTATTTACTGCCTCGGCCAATACCAAAAAACGCGGAACTCTAGTGGCATTCCACCGCTCCACCCCAATCACAGTCCACTCCGAAATTAAAGACCCGGAAGGACGCTATTTAATCCTGACGGGAAACATTTTAGATACAGAAGTAACTGTGGTTTCCTATTATGCTCCAAACAAACAACCAATTCCATTTTTGACACATCTCTTGCAAGTAGTTAATGCACATAAAATGGGAACAATCATAGTATGTGGTGATTCCAACCAGGTTCTCCTCCCATTTCTGGACAAAACTCCATATATGCCACCTCGAAACCAATCTAAAGTATCCCTCTCTCAACTTCTTTCGAAACACAATCTAGTTGACTCATGGAGGGAGAGTAACCCAACCAAAAGAAATTACACATATTTTTCTCACCCCCATCAAACATTTAGCCGTATAGACCATATTTTTCTTACCACAGGAATGATTCCAGAAATTCTATCATCAAACATAATCCCCATTCTATGGTCTGATCACAACGCAGTCCTAACCACTATTGCATCCACTATACCTAAAACTCAGGATAAACCATGATATCTACCAGAATTATTACTCAAACAACCTATATATAGAAACAAAATTGAGCATGCATTGAAAGAGTATTTCATACTCAACAAAAGTCCAGAAATTTCCCCAATAACACTTTGGGAAGCTCATAAACCGGTGTTGAGAGGGATATTTCAGCAACAGATTGGTATACTCAAAAGAGAACGTAGAAATCTTGCACGAAAATTAGAAACACAATTTAATTCCCACTTCATAGCCTTCCAAAACAATCCTAACCCAATTAATAAAAGTGAATTGGAGAAGGCACGCCTGGAATATGATCTTTTTCTAACAGAATCAACTGATAAAATACTACGTCGTTCCAGGCATGCCTTCTATATGAAATCGAATAAACCAGGCACATACTTGGCACGTGCACTCAAAACAACTAATAAATCCTTTAAACCAATTAAGCTGAAGATATCTAAAAATATATACACTAGCAATCCCCTTAAAATTGTCCATAAATTTCGTTCTCACCTTAAAACACTATACACTGAATCAAATTTGTTTAATTTAAACAAAGCAGATTCCTTTTTCTCAAAAATTAATTTACCGGAATTATCTGATTCACAAAAAGCGCAATTAGATGAACCTATCAAGGTAGAAGATGTAGCTAAAATCATCAAAGAATTAAAAATTAATAAAAGACCAGGACCTGATGGTTATTCAGCATTATATTATCGTACCTTCTCAGACTCTATTTCCCCCATATTAACAGAAACATTTAATGCACTACTTGAAAACAATTCATTTAGACAGGAATCTCTAACGGCGATCATATGCATGATTCCTAAGCCTCATGCAGATGACACATCCTGTACTAACTACCGTCCTATCTCGATGCTTAATATAGACATCAAAATCCTGGCAAAAATCTTAGCGTCCCGTCTTGGTGGCTTCATTGGCACTCTTATAAATCGTGATCAGGTTGGCTTTATGCCAACTCGCCAAGCAGGCGATAATGTACGACGTGCAGTTCTTTTAGCACAAATTGCCAAGACCCGACGCATTCCCTCCTGTTTTCTTTCACTTGATATTCAAAAAGCCTTTGATTCCATATCATGGCCATACTTGCATTATATGTTACAAAAATGGGGTTTTGGCCCGAATTTTATAAACTGGATCAAAGCTTTATATAATAAGCCCAAGGCATACGTTAAATATGCAGGGTATAAATCTGAGGCCTTTAACATTGAGAGGGGCACTAGACAGGGGTGCCCGCTTTCACCCCTGTTGTTTGCCCTGCTCATAGAACCTCTTGCTCAACGAATTAGATCAGAACCAACCATAACTGGAATTGAGATAGGAGGATTTCACCACAAACTCTGTCTATTTGCGGATGACATCCTCTTGTTTCTTTCATCACCGCAAATATCAGGCCCCAATTTGATGCCAATACTTGATGACTTTGCTGCATTTTCGGGCCTTTTCATTAATTCTAAAAAATGTATAGCATTAAACATATCCCTCTCATCATTGGAACTGACGTCAGCTAAAAATGGTCTCCCATTTACTTGGGCAGATAAATCTATACCTTATCTAGGAATACATCTAACTGCATCTTATTTGGATCTTTTTTCAGCTAACTATCCTCCAATGGTCAAAAATATAACAAATATGCTGAAATCCTGGAATCACCTCCCTCTTTCTTGGTTTGGAAAAATTAACACAATAAAAATGACAATCTTACCCAAATTATTATATCTTTTCAGAGTTTTACCTATCCCAATCCCTGCCTATTATCTAAGAATAATACAAAGAAAAGCAAATTCATTTATTTGGGGCCCCTCTAAACCTCGTACGAACCTGCATACATTATATCTCCCTAAGTTGAATGGGGGTCTAGGATGCCCCAATTTTGCCTCTTACTATAGAGCGGCCCATATAGCAACTTTAACTAAATACCATACACAACACAAATCCCCTCTATGGGTGTCAATTGAAGCAGCAGAATGCGATCCCTTATCAATCGCACATCTGCTCTGGCTTTCACCAAGAGATCGTAGAGGAATAGGTAACCCAATCACCAAACATTTTGTCTCCATGTGGGACAAATACAAACTCAGAAATCAACTACAATCATTGCATAACCCTCTATTATCTTTCTATAAAAACCCTGCATTCTACCCCGCATGGATCTCACCTAGATCTTTCAAAGCGTGGACTACTTATAATGTACTAAACTTGCACAAATTTGTAAATTCCTCATCCTTTATTCCATTCCCATCCCTCTGCGATAAATATGGATTACCTCAATTGGAGTTATTTAGATATCTTCAGATTAAAAATTTCTTTATGCCTCTCTTAATCACAAAATCTCCACTGACTCAATTCACTGAATTTGAAAAATTTTGTAAAAATAATCCTCATGCTAAAGGCATGATTTCGGTCCTTTATGCTCAATTAGTAAACCAACCCGAAGCGGAGAAACCATCGTATGTACAGAAATGGGAGGGAGATTTAGAACAAACACTGGAAACAACAGAATGGAATCAAATTTGGTTAACAACCAAATCGGCTTCCCCAAACATAATAGCAATAGAGGCTAATTATAAAGTTTTAATACGATGGTACCTTGTACCGGTTAGAATAGCGAAATATGTGCATAATTACTCGACAGAGTGTTATCGTGGATGCTTGGACCCAGGTACTCACTTTCATATTTGGTGGTCATGCCCCAAAGCACAAATTTTTTGGAAAGCTATCTTTACTATTGCATCTAAAATGTTAGGAATATCCATCACCCCAGATCCTGCAATGGCTCTCATTAACCGAAAACCAGAATTTTTAACACATAACCAATTTAAATTACTCATCCAACTATTTACAGCGGCGAAACAAACACTGGCAAGAGCCTGGAGATCTCCTTCATTGATAGTGGAAGAGGTAGTAAATCGAATGAACGTCACCATGACTCAAGCTAAAATGGTAGCCATCGAAAATGACTCGTTTGTCAAATTTGATAAAATATGGCAACCATGGATTAGCAACTACTTGCCTTCAACTTTTAACAAAGAAGTTTTACTACCATGGTAACTGACCCAGTGAACTAATGCATTATATAATCCTTAGTGACTGTGATGGACCTCGCCTCGGCTCAACCCTGCGGACTCTTCTTTCTATTCTTTCTAGTACTTCCTCTTTCTATCCCTCCTTTCTTCTCTACTCATTCTTTTTTTTTTTGTTTTATTTGGAAGCTCATACTAATCATAAAACATAATTCCTCTTACATCCAGCACCACTTGTATGTATTATTAACACCATAAGAAGTTATAATTCAATATATAATCTACATTGTTTAAATATGTATTTTTGAGCTTCATTTCCTTTATTGCATAACTTGTACTCACTGTAATGTCAAATACTTCATTGTATGTACAATAAAATCTTTTGACAAGGAATTTAGGTCTATTTGTCTATTTAATAGAAATTTCACCACCTCCATAGCTGCTCGATTCAAAACTACAAGAATATAAATACATTCCAAAACTAGCCCTTCCAAATACACAAGCGCTTATGGAGTAGGTGTAATACATATAAATCCCTTAATGGGTGAAAAGATTGCAGGAAATTAAGGCTGCAGCTGCTACCATTCAACCTGCTATACAGCAAGTATCAAAATTACACATATCAAACAGAACAAGCAAGGCAGAGTATTTATTACACCTACTCCATAAGCGCTTGTGTATTTGGAAGGGCTGGTTTTGGAAAGTGTTTATATTCAAGCTATAGTTATATAATGGATATGGGCTGAAAGTGCATACTCTCAGGGTTTAGAAAATGCAGCTCTTAAAAATAGCCACCCCCTCCTTTTTCAAGGGACCAAAAGTAATTGGACAATTTAATCAAAAGCTGTTTCATGGCCAGGTGTGGGCTATTTCTTCGTTATTTCTTCATCAATAAACCGGTAAAAGGTCTGGAGTTGATTCTAAGACCGCATACACACTATTAGATTTTCTGCAGATTTTTGTCTTCAGATTTAACAAAACCATATAATATGAGGTCAAACCTTAAGAGGTTCAATTTGTATGCAATCAGGTAGGCCCTTGCACTACATGGTTTTGGTAAATCTGAAGACAAAAATCTGCAGAAAATCCAATAGTGCGGATGGGGTGTCAGGGTACTCACCAGGGCCGAGATGCTGAGAGCGGCTCCCCTTGCAGCTGAGTGCGCTATACCCCTGGAGGTGGCACAGAGGGTATCGGGCACAGAGAGGCACGGGTCGCCAGGCACTAGTAGGAGCCTGCGTGTTGAACTTCTGTCTGGTAGTAGTCCGTGCAGGGTACACCCGGACGGTGATCAGCAGAGGAATCAGGCTGGGGCTCCAACACCTTGGTCCTGAAGTAGATAACTGGAACAAGTATGTAGAGAAGCCAGGGGGTCAAACACAGCAAGCCGGTAGGAAGGAAGTCCGTTTAAACAAGCCAAGGTCATACACAGGAATCAATCAATAGGAGAGTCCAAGACAGGCCGGAGGTCAAACACTGGAGCAGGCAGTAGCGAAGTCTTTAAAGAGAAGCCGGGGGTCAGACACTGGAGCAGACTGAAGAGGAATCCGTTAAGCAAGCCGAGGTCAAGGTGCAGAAGTTCAAGGATGGTCAAGGAAATCCGGGTCACAACAGGCAGGAGTCAATAGCAGAACAAGGAACAGGAACACAGAAGCTGAAATGACAAACCAGCAATAAGCCAGAGAGCTGGGCTGCCTTTTATAGGGCTAATAGGGGAACCCACGTGTGCGGCTAAGATGCGTACGTGCGTACGTGCTTACGCCGTTTCGCCGTTTCGGCATCCGCTGACTTGCACGTCTATGTGTGCCGTTACGCCGTGACGCGGTCTGCTAAATTGCGTACCCGCATACGCCTATTAGCCATTCTGCCACACAGGCGTACAGGGAAATGCCGGTACTGGCAAACAAAGTTTCTGCTATTCCTCTGACATGGGGTCTTAGTGTGGTATTTGCATTTGGAATCTATTGCTGTGAACCTACATCATGCATTTAAAGGACCTGTTCATGCAAGTGAAACAGGCCATTGTAAGGTTTCAAAAACAAAACAAATCCATCACAGAGATAGCAGCAACATTAGGAGTGGCCAAATCAACAGTTTGGTACATTGTGAGGAAAGAAGAACGCACTGGTGAGCTTAGCAACATAAAAAGGCCTGAACGTCCACGGAAGACAACAGTGGTGAATGATCGCAGGATCTCTATGGTAAAGAAAAACCCATTCACAACATCCAGTCAGGTGAAGGACACTCTGCAGGAGGAGGGCATATCATTGTCAAAGTCTACAATCAAGAGAAGACTTCACGAGAGAAAACACAGAGGGTTCATCACAAGGTGCAATCTATTCATAAGCCTGAACATTAGAAAAGCCAGATTAGACTTTGCTAAATAAAAACATCTAAAAAAGCGAGACCAGTTCTGGAAAAGCATTCTTTGGACGGATGAAACTAAGTTTAATCTATACCAGAATGACGGGAAGAAAAAAGTGTGGAGAGGGCTTGGAACAGCTCATGATCCAAAGCACACAACGTCATCTGTAAAACATAGTGGAGTCAGTGGGATGGCATGGGCATGCATGGCTTCCAGTGGCACTGGGTTATTGGTGTTTATTGATGATGTAACAGAAGACAGAAGCAGCCGGATGAATTCTGTAGTGTTTAGAGATATACTGTCAGCCCAGATTCAGGCAAATGCAGCAAAGTTGATTGGATGCCGCTTTACAGTACAGATGGACAATGATCCAAAACACACTGCAAAATTAACCCAGGTGCTTTTGAAGGAAAAGAAGTGGAATATTCTACAATTGCAGAGTCAATCACCTGATCTCAACGCAATTGAGCAGGCATTTCACTTGCTGAAGGCAAAACTAAAGGCAGAAAGACTCACAAACAAAGAACAACTGAAGACAGCTGCAGTTAGAGCCTGGCAAAGCATCATAAAGGAGGAAACCCTGTTTTTGGTAATGTCCATGGGTTCCAGACTTTAGGCAGTCATTGCCAGTAAAGGATTCTCAACAAAATATTAAAAATGAACATTTTAATTATGATTACATTCATTTGTCCAATTACATTTGAGCCCCTGAAAATGGTATACAAATGGTTGCAGTTCTTTAAATTTGTACTTGATATTTACAGTATGTTCAACCCCTTGGTGGCATACAGAGCCAAAAGCTTTTCTTTCACTCATGGTTAGTGTTTGGCTGAAGCCATTTATTATCAATCAACTGTGTTTACTCTTTTTAATTCATAATGACAACAGAAACTACCCAAATGACCCTGATCAAAAGTTTACATACCACTGTTCTTAATACCGTGTATTGCCCCCTTTAACATCAATGACAGCTTGAAGTCTTTTGTATTTGTGGATGAGGCTCTTTATCTTCTCAGATGGTAGAGCTGTCCATTCTTCTTGGCAAAAAGCCTCCAGTTGCTATAAATTCTTGGGATGTCTTGCATGAACTGCAAGTTTGACATCTCTCCAGGGTGGCTCAATGATATTGAGGTCAGGAGACTGAGATGGCCAATCCATAACCTTCACTTTATTTTGCTGTAGCCAATGACAGGTCGACTTGGCCTTGTGTTTTGGATCATTGTCATGTTGGAATGGCCAAGTACGTCCAATGCGCAGCTTCCTGGCTGATGAATGCAAATGTTCCTCCAGTATTTTTTGATAACATACTGCATTCATCTTGCCATCATTTTTGACCAAATTTCCTGTGAGTTTGTAACTCACACATCCCCAAAACATCAGCGACCCACCTCCATGTTTCACAGTAGGAATGATGTACCTTTCATCATAGGCCTTGTTGACTCCTCTCCAAATGTTGCGTTTATGGTTGTGGCCAAAAAGCTAAATTTTGGTCTCATTACTCCAAATGACTTTGTGCCAAAAGGTTTGAGGCTCGTCTCTGTGTTGTTTGGCATACTTTAAGTGGGATCATTTGTGTCATTTGCGTAGTAATGGCTTTCTTCTGGCGACTCGACCATGCAGCCCATCTTTCTTCAAGTGCCTCCTTATTATGCATCTTGAAACAGCCACACCGGATGTTTTCGGAGAGTCCTGTATTTCACCTGAAGTTATTTGTGGGATTTTCTTTGCATCCCAAACAATTTTTCTGGCAGTTGTGGCTGAGATTTTAGTTGGTCTACCTGACCGTGGTTTGGTTTCAATAGAACCCCTCATTTTCCACTTCTTGATTAGAGTTTGAACACTGCTGATTAGGGATGAGCCGAACACCCCCCGGTTCGGTTCGCACCAGAACCCGCGAACGGACCGCAAGTTCGCACGAACGTTAGAACCCCATTGACGTCTATGGGACTCGAACGTTCGAAATCAAAAGTGCTCATTTTAAAGGCTAATTTGCATGGTATTGTCCTAAAAAGGGTTTGGGGACCCGGGTCCTACCCCAGGGGACATGTATCAATGCAAAAAAAACTTTTAAAAACGGCCGTTTTTTCGGGAGCAGTGATTTTAATGATGCTTAAAGTAAAAAAAAAAAAGTGAAATATTCCTTTAAATATCGTACCTGGGGGGTGTCTATAGTATGCCTGTAAAGTGACGCGTGTTTCCCATGTTTAGAACAGTCCCTGCACCAAATGTCATTTTTAAAGGAAAAAATCTCATTTAAAACTGCTTGCGGGTTTAATGTCATGTCGGGTCATGGCAATATGGATGAAAATCAGTGAGACAAACGGCATGGGTACCCCCCAGTCCATTACCAGGCCCTTTGGGTCTTGTATGGATATTAAGGGGAACCCCACACCCAAATTAAAATAAGGAAAGGTGTGGGGCCACCAGGCCCTATATACTCTGAACAGCAGTATACAGGCGGTGCAAACAAGACAGGGACTGTAGGTTTGTTGTTAAGTAGAATCTGTTTGTAATTTTGAACATTTTTAATGTGTTTAGCTCCAGCCAAAAAATCTTTTCTAAGCTTTTTGGAAAACATAGGGAAGGGTTATCACCCCTGTGACATTTGTTTTGCGTCTTTCCTCCTCTTCAGAAGATTTCACCTCACTTTTTTGTCCCAATGAAAAATGTTTTTTGAAAATTTGGGTTTTTTTGTGGAACAAGGATTGGAAAGCATCAGTGGAAAGGAGAAATTGTTTTCCCATATTAACTCTTACATGAGAGAATTTCCCTTCCTATGGGTAGATTTCATCTCACTTCCTGTTGTCTCCTTCCGTTTGCAAGTAGGAGTCGTTTGTAAGTTAGATGTTTGAAAGTAGGGTCCTGCCCTATATACTCAGCAGAAATTTGGGCCTTAGGTGTTGCTGTGGCCAAAACACTGTAAGCCCTCACAGGGCCCTGCTGTGAAATATTAGATCAAGAATTGTAATTACATGCCCCTGTTGAACAGGAGCTGAAAAATTAGGCCTTAGGCACTGGTGCTGGTGCCACAACACTGCAACCCCTCACAGACACTCTAGTTGGAACGCAGGAACGAGCCCTGCTGCAAAGTATTGCATCAAAAATTGTAATTACACGCCCCTGTTAGACAGGGGCAGAAAAATTGGGCCTTAGGCACTGGTGCTGGTGCCACAACACTGCAACCCCTCACAGACACTCTAGTTGGAACGCAGGAACGAGCACTGCTGCAAAGTATTGCATCAAAAATTGTAATTACACGCCCCTGTTAGACAGGGGCAGAAAAATTGGGCCTTAGGCACTGGTGCTGGTGCCACAACACTGCAACCCCTCACAGACACTCTAGTTGGAACGCAGGAACGAGCCCTGCTGCAAAGTATTGCATCAAAAATTGTAATTTCACGCCCCTGTTAGACAGGGGCAGAAAAATTGGGCCTTAGGCACTGGTGCTGGTGCCACAACACTGCAACCCCTCACAGACACTCTAGTTGGAATGCAGGAACGAGCCGTGCTGCAAAGTATTACATCAAAAATTGTAATTACACGCCCCTGTTATACAGGGGCTGAAAAATTGTGCCTTAGGCACTGGTGGTGGCGCCCAGAACCAAAAATGTTCTTACAAGCTATCAGCGTGATGATTGAGGAGGAAGAGGATAATTACTCAGGGATAATCACTCAGCATCAGCATAGGCAGTCTTTGAAGGGATCTGAAAAAAATTATTCAGTTACATCAGCATCAGGTGCTTGGTAGCTGGTGGTGATCCAAGACTGATTCATTTTTATGAAGGTCAGCCGATCGACCGAGTCAGTGGACAGACGCACCCTGTGATCGGTTACCACGCCTCCAGCAGCACTGAATGTACGTTCCGAAAGAACGCTGGATGCAGGACAGGCCAGTAGCTCAATTGCATACTGTGCAAGCTCTGGCCAGTGATCCATCCTCAAGACCCAGTAACCCAGAGGATTTTCGGTGGGAAAGGTGTCCAAGTCTGATCTTGCCCCTAGGTATTCCTGCACCATGTAAAACAGACGCTGGCGATGGTTGCTGGAACCGATCATACCTTGGGGCTGCGGACCAAAAAATTGTCTGAACGCATCGGTCAGACGGCCACCTTCTCCACCGCTCCTTCTTTGACTGACCGAAGCCTCAGCAACACGTTGTCCCGAAACAGGAGTTTGTAACCTCCCAGTCTCTGGGAACGCGTTGCACAGACCTTTCTGCAAGGCCTCCCGAAGATGTTTCATCCTCTGCTCCCTCTGCGATGGCAAGATAAGGTCCGCAACCTTACCCTTGTAACGTGGATCAAGGAGGGTTGCCAGCCAGTATTGGTCCTTCTCCTTGATACCACGAATACGAGGATCCTTACGCAGGCTTTGCAGGATCAGGGAGGCCATGCAGCGTAGGTTTGCTGAGGCATTCGGTCCGGAGTCCTCTGGGTCACTAAGGACAACAACGTCCGCAGCCACCTCCTCCCAGCCACGTACAAGTCCATGTGTTCCTTGGGACTGATCCCTTAAAGACTGCTGATGCTGAGTGCCAGGCTCCACCTCCATACTGACACAATCTTCCTCCTCCTCCTCCTCCTCCTCCTCGTCCTCTTCCTGTGTGATCGGCGGGCACGCAGGAACACTGTCTGGATAAAGGGGGCCTTGAGAGCTAAGGAAGTCCTCCTCTTCCTGCCTCTGTTCTGCCTCAAGTGCCCTGTCCATTATTCCACGCAGCGTGTGCTCCAACAGGTGGACAAGGGGGACAGTGTCACTGATGCATGCACTGTCAGTGCTCACCATCCTCGTGGCCTCCTCGAATGGTGACAGGACAGTGCATGCATCCCTGATCATGGCCCACTGGCGTGGGGAAAAAAAACCAAGGTCCCCTGACCCTGTCCTGGTGCCATAGTCGCACAGGTACTCATTGATGGCCCTCTGCTGCGTGTGCAGCCGCTGCAGCATGGCCAACGTCGAGTTCCACCTGGTGGGCATGTCACAGATTAGGCGGTTCTTGGGCAGGTTAAACTCCTTTTGGAGGTCCGTCAGCCGAGCACTGGCATTATATGACCGGCGGAAATGCACAGAGACTTTCCTGGCCTGCCTCAGGACATCCTGTAAGCCCGGGTACCTGCCCAAGAACCGCTGCACCACCAAGTTAAGGACGTGAGCCAAACAGGGCACATGGGTCAGTTGTCCCTGTCGGAGGGCAGAGAGGAGGTTGGTGCCATTGTCGCAAACCACCATTCCTGCCTTAAGTTGGCGTGGCGTCAACCACCTCTGAACCTGCCCCTGCAGAGCTGACAGAACCTCTGCCCCAGTGTGGCTCCTGTCCCCCAAGCACACCAGCTCAAGCACCGCATGGCATCTTTTGGCCTGCGTACTTGCGTAGCCCCTTGAACGCCTACGGAGCACCGCTGGTTCCGAGGAAGAGGCCATGGAGGAAGAAGAAGAGGAGGGGGTGGAGGAGAGAGGTGTGTCACAATCAGCATTTTGGAGGCGTGGTGGCGGAACAACCTCCAACACTACTGCACCTTGTCCTGCATCCTTCCCAGCTGCCAGCAGAGTCACCCAATGCGCCGTGAAACTTAAGTAACGTCCCTGTCCATGCCTGCTGGACCATGAGTCAGCGGTAATATGCACCTTACCGCTGACCGCCCTGTCCAGCGAGGCATGGACATTGCCTTCCACATGCCGGTAGAGAGCCGGAATCGCCTTCCGTGAGAAAAAGTGGCGTTTGGGTACCTGCCACTGAGGAACCGCACATTCCACAAACTCACGGAAGGGGGCAGAGTCTACCAACTGAAAAGGCAGCAGTTGAAGTGCTAGCAATTTTGCCAAGCTAGCATTCAACCGCTGGGCATGTGGATGGCTGGGAGCAAACTTCTTTCGGCGGTGCAGCAGCTGGGGCAGGGAAATTTGCCTGGTACAATCTGACGTCGGTGTACCAAAAGCAGATTGCCCACAAGTACTTGGCTGTGACACACCTAATTCTACACCTTCATTCCTCTCACTGCAGGTCTCAGAGAGGACTGAAGGTCTAGTGGGGTTGGAAATCTCAGCTGATGAGGAGCAAGGAGAGATCGTCTTTGTTCTTTGGTGTGGGTCTTTCAGATACGCTTGCCAACGAACTGCATGGCAGGTCAACATATGTCTGGTCAAGCATGTGGTACCCAAGCGGGAGATGTTTTGGCCACGCGAGATACGCTTGAGACATATGTTGCAAATAGCAGCGGTGCGATCTGATGCACTCGTCTCAAAAAAGGCCCACACCAAAGAACTTTTTGAATAACGCGCAGAGACTGCAGCGCCCTGCACATGTGGAGCTTTGGGGTGTGATGCAGTCAATGTGCTGCCCTTAGGCTGGCCCCTGGAGGGCATCCTGCCTAGTTGGTGATGTGCCACCTCCTCCTCCTCCTCCTCCTCCTCTCTCCTATCAGGCACCCACATTGAGTCAGTGACCTCATCATCCCCTCCCTCCTCATCACTGGAGCAAACCTGGCAGTATGCTGCAGCAGGGGGAGCATGACTGCCAGATTGCTGTCCTTCTTGGGCACCCCCTCTGTCCGTGCTCATGTTACTGCCTTCATTGAGCTCAGTATCATCATCAGAGCCTTCCAAACGCTGGGCATCCTCCTGGAGCATGTACCCAACACTGTGGTCAAACAGTTCGAGGGAATCCTCATGAGGACATGGTGGAGCTAGGGAAGGAGTCACTGATGACATTGAGCTGAGGGAAGAGGCCGCTGCTTTGCCAGACAAAGCACCCTGGGCATGGGTGAGAGAGGATGAGGAGGATGAGGACGGCTTGGTCATCCACTCGACCAAGTCTTCCGCATGTTGCGGCTCAACACGGCCAGCTGCCGAAAAAAAGGCCAAGCGTGTCCCATGGCCACGTGCTGATGAGGATGCACCGTCTCCACGACCAGCACTAGACACAGAGCCTGCTTGCCCTCTCTTATTGGCTTGTGACTGTCTGCCTCTCCTTCTTGGCCTTCCAGACATACTAATGGCCTGTAGCTGCACTAAGCTGGGATAGAACACCTGTAATTTTCTTCAGGTAGCTTTATATACTGTAACCAGACAAGCCTGCCTGTCAGTAGGAAGATAACAGGAACGGATCTAGCTGAACACTGTGAGCAGGACGTACTGCACTAAATGTATATAGCAGGAACGGATCTAGCTGAACACTGTGAGCAGGACGCACTGTACTAAATGTAAATAGTCTAGCTGCCTGACCGTGGTACTAATAGGATCAAAAAGAACACCTGTAATTTTCTTAAGGTAGCTTTATATACTGTAACCAGACAAGCCTGCCTGTCAGTAGGAAGATAACAGGAACGGATCTAGCTGAACACTGTGAGCAGGACACACTGTACTAAATGTAAATAGTCTAGCTGCCTGACCGTGGTACTAATAGGATCAAAAAGAACACCTGTAATTTTCTTAAGGTAGCTTTATATACTGTAACCAGACAAGCCTGCCTGTCAGTAGGAAGATAACAGGAACGGATCTAGCTGAACACTGTGAGCAGGACACACTGTACTAAATGTAAATAGTCTAGCTGCCTGACCGTGGTACTAATAGGATCAAAAAGAACACCTGTAATTTTCTTCAGGTAGCTTTATATACTGTAACCAGACAAGCCTGCCTGTCAGTAGGAAGATAACAGGAACGGATCTAGCTGAACACTGTGAGCAGGACGTACTGCACTAAATGTATATAGCAGGAACGGATCTAGCTGAACACTGTGAGCAGGACGCACTGCACTGAATGTAAATAGCAGGAACGGATGTAGCTGAACACTGTGAGCAGGACGCACTGCACTAAATGTAAATACCAGGAACGGATCTAGCTGAACACTGTGAGCAGGACGCACTGCACTGAATGTAAATAGCAGGAACGGATCTAGCTGAACACTGTGAGCAGGACGCACTGCACTGAATGTAAATAGCAGGAACGGATCTAGCTGAACACTGTGAGCAGGACGCACTGCACTGAATGTAAATAGCAGGAACGGATGTAGCTGAACACTGTGAGCAGGACGCACTGCACTAAATGTAAATACCAGGAACGGATCTAGCTGAACACTGTGAGCAGGACGCACTGCACTGAATGTAAATAGCAGGAACGGATCTAGCTGAACACTGTGAGCAGGACGCACTGCACTGAATGTAAATAGCAGGAACGGATCTAGCTGAACACTGTGAGCAGGACGCACTGCACTGAATGTAAATAGCAGGAACGGATCTAGCTGAACACTGTGAGCAGGACGCACTGCACTGAATGTAAATAGCAGGAACGGATCTAGCTGAACACTGTGAGCAGGACGCACTGCACTAAATGTAAATACCAGGAACGGATCTAGCTGAACACTGTGAGCAGGACGCACTGCACTGAATGTAAATAGCAGGAACGGATCTAGCTGAACACTGTGAGCAGGACGCACTGCACTGAATGTAAATAGCAGGAACGGATCTAGCTGAACACTGTGAGCAGGACACACTGCACTAAATAGTCTAGATAGAAGATAACAGGAACGGATCTAGCTAAACTGAATACAGTGTATATATATATATGCAACACCTGGGATGCATATATATACACAATACACTGTAAGTGCAGCTAACTGACTGACTGTTCTGCCTAATCTATCTAACTCAAATCAAATGACACTGTCTCTCTCTCTCTCTATCTCTCAGCACACCGGAACACACACTACACAGGGCCGCCGTGCAGGCGGCCTTATATAGTGTGGGGTGTGTACTAAATCCCCTGAGCCATAATTGGCCAAAGCCACCCTGGCTTTGGCCAATTACAGCTCTCTCTACTGACGGCGCTGTGATTGGCCAAGCATGCGGGTCATAGTGCATGCTTGGCCAATCATCAGCCAGCAATGCACTGCGATGCCGCAGTGAATTATGGGCCGTGACGCGCCACACGAATTTGGCGCGAACGGCCCATATCGTTCGCAATTCGACGGACGGTCGAACAGCCGATGTTCGAGTCGAACATGGGTTCGACTCGAACACGAAGCTCATCCCTACTGCTGATTGGCATTCTCAATTCCTTTGATATCTTTTTATATCCCTTTCCTGTTTTATACAGTTCAACTACCTTTTCCCTGCAGATCCTTTGACAATTGTTTTGCTTTCCCCATGACTCAGAATCCAGAAACGTCAGTACAGTACTGGATGAAAGATGCAAGGGTCTGTCAGGAGTCCAGGAACTCATTGACCTTTTATACACACATACTAATTACAAGCAAACAGATCACCGGTGAGGATGGTTACCTTTAATAGCCATTCAAACCCCTTTGTGTCAACTTGTGTGTACGTTATCAGGCCAAAATCACCAGGGTATGTAAACTTTTGATCAGGGTCATTTGGGTAGTTTCTGTTGTCACTATGATTTAAAAAGAGTAAACACAGTTGATTGATAATAAATGGCTTCTGCTAAACACTAACCATGAGTGAAAGAAATGTTTTTGTGTTAAAATGCATATTCTCTGAAAAATGGACAAGAAATCATAAATTCTGTCAGGGTATGTAAACTTATGAGCACAACTGTATATACAGTATCTCACAAAAGTGAGTACTCCCCTCACATTTTTCTAAATATTTTGCTACAATGTAAAGTAGTGAGTGTACAGCTTGTATAACAGTGTCAATTTGCTGTCCCCTCAAAATAACTCAACACATTAATGTCTAAACCGCTGGCAACAAAAGTGAGTACACCCAGGGCCAGCCCTACCATGGGACCCACCGGGACCATTGGTCCCGGGCGGCAGGTTCGGAGGGGCGGCACATTGACGCCCAGGAAGACAGTGGCCCCACCCGATCGCTCCACTCCACACGCCTACCCTGCTCGGCCCCTCTTCTCTCCTCTCCTTATTCCACTGTGTGGATGGCCCAGCGCCGCTGATATTACATGTAATGTCAAAACACAGCTGGCCGTCCGCCCATCCTCTCCATGGCTCCCCCCACATTGCTGCTGACAAGAGAAAGTCAGCTGACAGGCTGAGGGCCAACAGCGTGAATGGGGAGGAGCTTTCTGCTGAGCAGAGACCCCATGATGAAAGAGGGTTTGCTATAGGCGCGGCTGACACTGAGAGAAAGTAAGTGCCAGTCCCACTAATCACATCTCCACCAGCCCTGCCTGTGTCTAACCCCCCTACCACCCCTGCCTGTGTCTACCACCCCTGCCTGTGTCTAACCCCCTCCCTACCACCCCTGCCTATGTCTACCACCCCTGCCTGTGTCTAACCCCTTCCCTACCACCCCTGTCTGTGTTTAACCCCCTACCACCCCTGCCTGTGTCTAACCTGCTCGCTACCACCCCTGCCTGTGTCTAACCCCCCTACCACCCATGCCTGTGTCTAACCCCCTCCCTACTACCCCTGCCTCTGTCTACCACCCCTGCCTGTGTCTAAACCCCTCCCTACCACCCCTGCCGGTGTCTACCACCCCTGCCTGTGTCTAACCCCCTCCCTACTACCCCTGCCTTTGTCTAACCCCCCTACCACCCATGCCCGTGTCTAACCCCCTCCCTACTACCCCTGCCTCTTTCTACCACCCCTACCTGTGTCTAACCCCCTCCCTACCACCCCTGCCTGTGTCTAACACCCCTCCCTACCACCCTTGCCTGTGTCTAACCCCCTACCACCCATGCCTGTGTCTAACCCCCTCCCTACCACCCCTGCATGTGCCTAACCCCCCTACCACCCCTGCCTGTGTCTAACCCCCTCCCTACCACCCCTGCCTGTGTCTAACCCCCTATCACCCCTGCCTGTGTCTAACCCCCTCCCTACCACCTCTGCCTGTGTCTAACACCCTCCCTACCACCCTTGCCTATGTCTAACCCCCCTACCACCCCTGCCTGCGTCTAACCCCCTTCCCACCACCCCTGCCTGTGTCTAACCCCCTCCCTACCACCCCTGCCTGTGTCTAACACCATCCCTACCACCCCTGCCTGTGTCTAACCCCCTTCCTACCACCCCTGCCTGTGTCTAACCCCCTTCCTACCACCCCTGCCTGTGTCTAACCCCCTCCCTACCAACCCTGCCTGTGTCTAACCCCCTCCCTACCACCCCTGCCTGTGTCTAACCCCCTCCCTCACCATCACCACCGCCTCTGTCTGAACCCCACCATCACTGTTGCATGTAAATATGACTTCCTGATTAATTAAATTTTGGTTTTAATTGCCATGATATAAAATAATGAATGTGGGGGCCTCTTGGTGGGCCTGATTCTTTATTTTTTTTTGGAGGGGGGGCACTTCATTCCTAGGCGCAGGCAGCACAATGTCTTGGCCCGACTCTTAGTACACCCCTAAGTGAAAATGTCCAAATTGGACGGGCCCAATTAGCCATTTTCCCTCCCCGGTGTTATGTGACTCGTTAGTGTTACTAGGTCTCAGGTGTGAATGGGGAGCAGGTGTGTTAAATTTGGTGTTATCGCTCTCACTCTCTCATACTGGTCACTGGAAGTTCAACATGGCACCTCATGGCAAAGAACTCTCTGAGGATCTGAAAAAAATAATTGTTGATCTACATAAAGATGGCCTAGGCTATAAGAGGATTACCAAGACCCTTAAACTGAGCTGCAGTATGATGGCCAAGACCATACAGCGGTTTAACAGAACAGGTTCCACTCAGAGCAGGCCTCGCTATGGTCGACCAAAGCAGTTGAGTGCACGTGCTTAGTGTCATATCCAGAGTTTGTTTTGGGAAATAGAGGTATGAGTGCTGCCAGCATTGCTGCAGAGGTTAAAGGGGTGGGGGGGTCAGCCTGTCAGTGCTCAGACCATACGCCGCACACTGGATAAAATTGGTCTGCATGGCTGTTGTCCCATAAGGAAGCCTCTTCTGAAGATAATGCACAAAAAAGCCTGCAAACAGTTTGCTGAAGACAAGCAGACTAAGGACATGGATTACTGGAACCATGTCCTGTGGTCTGATGAGACCAAGATAAACTTATTTGGTTCAGATGGTGTCAAGCGTGTGTCGCGGCAACCAGGTGAGAAGTACAAAGACAAGTGTTCCTTGCCTACAGTCAAGCATGGTGGTGGGATTGTCATGGTCTGGGACTGCATGAGTGCTGCTGGCACTGGGGAGCTACAGTTCATTGAGGGAGCCATGAATGCCAACATGTACTGTGACATACTGAAGCAGAGCATGATCTCCTCCCTTCGGGGACTGGGCCGCAGGACAGTATTCCAACATGATAACGACCCCAAACACACCTCCAAGACGACCAATGCCTTGCTAAAGAAGCTGAGGGTAAAGGTGATAGACTGACCAAGCATGTCTCCGGACATAAACCCTATTGAGCATCTGTGGGGCATCCTCAAGCTGAAGATGGAGGAGCGCTAAGTCTCTAACATCCACCAGCTCCATGATGTCGTCATGGAGGAGTGGAAGAGGACTCCAGTGGCAACCTGTGAAGCTCTGGTGAACTCCATGCCCAAGAGGGTTAAGGCAGTGCTGGAAAATAATGTGGCCACACAAAATATTGACACTTTGGACCCAATTTGGACATTTTCACTTAGGGGTGTACTCGATTTTGTTGCCAGCGGTTTGGACATTAATGGCTGTGTGTTGAGTTATTTTGAGGGGACAGCAAATTTACACTGTTTTACAAGCCATACACTCACTGCTTTACATTGTAGCAAAGTGTCATTTCTTCAGTGTTATAAAATGAAAAGATATAATAAAATATTTACAAAAATGTTTGTCAGATAATAGATAGATAGATAGATAGATAGATAGATAGATAGATAGATAGATAGATAGATAGATAGATAGATAGATAGATAGATAGATAGATATACACATAATTAAAAAAAAAGTTTTTACACTTTTATTTATTTAGTTTTTTATTTTGTTTTATTTATTTTTTATGCATTTTATTTACATTTTTTATACACTTGCTGCACAGTGTCACCATAGTGACACAGTACTACTCTGGGGTGTGATCATGATATTCTACACTGTGATTGATTTCTTTTACAGCCAGGATGGCTGTAAAAGCGATCTTTTCTAACTCTCTCAAGCTGAATTCCTGCAGCCCTTGAGAAATACTGTGATAGCTGTAATTAGTCACAGCTATCAGATGGTACAGGGCTGCTATGAATGGCCTTGGGCCATGTGTTCTCTGTGACCAATTAAAGAGATCACAAAATAGTAAACAATGATGCCAGAAAAATACATCTTGGTTACTACTGCCCGTGTGATCGCTGATTGGCTAAAGCAATCACATGGTACCAGGGCTGCCCTGTGGCCTGGTACAGCGATCAGTATTCCACTGTGTTTGGTGGACCAGCGGGCACAGATCGCACTTCCGATATATATTGTGGTTGATTAGTGTAAGGAGTAGAAGCTGTTCACTTTGCAAAGTGAATGTTACATAAGGTGAAGTTTTCACTGTGACTGTGTTCACTTTAACCACTTCAGCCCCGGAAGATTTTACCCCCTTCCTGACCAGAGCACTTTTTACAATTCGGCACTGCGTCGCTTTAACTGCTAATTGCGCGGTCATGCAATGCTGTACCCAAACGAAATTTGCGTCCTTTTCTTCCCACAAATAGAGCCTTCTTTTAATGGTATTTGATCACCTCTGACGTTTTTATTTTTTGCGCTATAAACAGAAAAAGACTGAAAATTTTGAAAAAAAATGATATTTTCTACTTTTTGTTATAAAAAAAATCCAATAAACTAAATTTTAGTCATACATTTAGGCCAAAATGTATTCGGCCACATGTCTTTGGTAAAAAAAATGTCAATAAGCGTATATTTATTGGTTTGCGCAAAGGTTATAGCGTCTACAAACTAGGGTACATTTTCTGGAATTTACACAGCTTTTAGTTTATGACTGCCTATGTCATTTCTTGAGGTGCTAAAATGGCAGGGCAGTACAAAACCCCCCCAAATGACCCCATTTTGGAAAGTAGACACCCCAAGGAAATTGCTGAGAGGCATGTTGAACCCATTGAATATTTTTTTTGTCCCAAGTGATTGAATAATGACAAAAAAAAAAAAAAATTTACAAAAAGTTGTCACTAAATGATATATTGCTCACACAGGCCATGGGCATATGTGGAATTGCACCCCAAAATACATTCAGCTGCTTCTCCTGAGTATGGGGATACCACATGTGTGGGACTTTTTGGGAGCCTAGCCGCGTACAGGGCCCCGAAAACCAAGCACCGCCATCAGGATTTCTAAGGGCATAAATTTTTTATTTCACGCCTCACTACCTATCACAGTTTTGAAGGCCATAAAATGCCAAGATGGCACAAAACCCCCCCAAATGACCCCATTTTGGAAAGTAGACACCCCAAGCTATTTGCTGAGAGGCATGGTGAGTATTTTGCAGCTCTCATTTGTTTTTGAAAATGAAGAAAGACCAGAAAAAAAATTTTTTTTTTCTTTTTTCAAATTTCAAAACTTTGTGACAAAAAGTGAGGTCTGCAAAATACTCACTATACCTCTCAGCAAATAGCTTGGGGTGTCTTCTTTCCAAAATGGGGTCATTTGGGGGGGGGGGGTTTGTGCCACCTGGGCATTCCATGGCCTCCGAAACTGTGATAGGCAGTGAAGAGTGAAATCAAAAATTTACGCCCTTAGAAAGCCTGAAGGTGGTGCTTGGTTTTCGGGTTCCCGTGCGCGGCTAGGCTCCAAAAAAGTCCCACACATGTGGTATCCCGGTACTCAGGAGAAGCAGCAGAATGTATTTTGGGGTGTAATTTCACATATCCCCATGGCATGTTTGAGCAATATATCATTTAGTGACAACTTTGTGCAAAAAAAAAAAAAAATTTGTCTCTTTCCCGCAACTTGTGTCACAATATAAAATATTCCATGGACTCGACATGACTCTCAGCAAATAGCTTGGGGTGTCTACTTTCCAAAATGGGGTCATTTGGGGGGGTTTTGAACTGTCCTGGCATTTTATGCACAACATTTAGAAGCTTATGTCACACATCACCCACTCTTCTAACCACTTGAAGACAAAACCCTTTCTGACACTTTTTGATTACGTGAAAAAATTATTTTTTTTTTGCAAGAAAATTACTTTGAACCCCCAAACATTAAAATGGTGAGTGTTTCATTTTTTTTTTTCACACGGTATTTGCGCAGCGATTTTTCAAACGCATTTTTTGTGGAAAAAACACACTTTTTTAAATTTTAATGCACTAAAACACACTATATTGCCCAAATGTTTGATGGAATAAAAAAGATGATCTTAAGCCGAGTACATGGATACCAAACATGACATGCTTTAAAATTGCGCACAAACGTGCAGTGGCAACAAAATTAATACATTTTTAAAAGCCTTTAAAAGCCTTTACAGGTTACCACTTTAGATTTACAGAGGAGGTCTACTGCTAAAAATACTGCCCTCGATCTGACCTTCGCGGTGATACCTCACATGCATGGTGCAATTGCTGTTTACATTTGACGCCAGACCGACGCTTGCGTTCGCCTTAGCGCGAGAGCAGGGGGGACAGGGGTGCTTTTTTTTTTTTTTTCTTTATTATTTTTTTGCTTTTTTATCTTATTTTTAAACTGTTCCTTTCATTTTTTTTTTTAAAATCATTTTTATTGTTATCTCAGGGAATGTAAATATCCCCTATGATAGCAATAGGTAGTGACAGGTACTCTTTTTTGAAAAAATTGGGGTCTATTAGACCCTAGATCTCTCCTCTGCCCTCAAAGCATCTGACCACACTAAGATCGGTGTGATAAAATGCTTCCCCAATTTCCCAATGGCGCTGTTTACATCCGGCGAAATCTAAGTCATAAAATGCTTGTAGCTTCCGGTTTCTTAGGCCATAGAGATGTTTGGAGCCACTCTGGTCTCTGATCAGCTCTATGGTCAGCTGGCTGAATCACCGGCTGCTTTCTCAGATTCCCTGTTGAGACAGGAGAGCCCGAGAAAAACATGGAAGACGGTGGGGGGGGGGCCATTCCCTCCCACTGCTTGTAAAAGCAGTCTAGAGGCTAATTAGCCGCTAGGATTGCTTTTACATGAAAGCCGACCGCTGGCTGAAAAGAATGATACCAAGATGATACCTAAACCTGCAGGCATCATTCTGGTATAACCACTCAAAGTCGTGAATGGCGTACCTGAAGACAAAAAAATGGTTAACAATAAAGCACAGTAAACAGTATAAGTATAAAAAATTGCATACCTGAAAAGCAAACATGATAAAACATAATTACAATAAAACATTGCAGAATAGAACACAGTAAAAAAGAGCAGAACACCAGAGAGAGAATAGAGAGAGAGAGAACAATAAAACGCCAACTATTTTTTTTTATTTTTGTTTGTGTTTTTTCTGCAAACTTGTAACTTTTATAACTGTAACCGGTTCCAGGTTCGGGTCTCTCAAAATGCGATGGCATCTTGGGAGACCCTGTGAAAGTGTGCCTAGTCTGTGGAATGCTGTACCCTACGCTAATACGCAACTAGTGAATGGTAGCGTTCAAAACATTCACCAATGCAAAGACCAGGATTGTCAGGACAGGAGGGACAATAATAGCGGGTGTCACGCCTATATCCGCGCTTGCTGCAGACACGACATCTTTTTTGGGGGGGTTCGCTGGGTAGGGGTACTCGGGAGGACATAAAAATGCCTCTCATGCAGCCGACTGCATTTGGTTGGGGATGTGAATGGGGGAAGTACGGGCGCTGCAGAAGCGGTGGGTTCCCAATTAGGATTGGCGAATGCAGCAGGAAGGGCATTATGGGCAAGACGGGCCTGTGTTTGTCTTTTTGGTGGCAGCGGGACACTACTTGTGCTTGCCACCTCACCAGCTTGAACTGCACTTATGGGACTCGCCATGTCACCAAGTGTTACTGCAGTGCTGGTTTGACTACGACCAGGGTGTACTAGGTCACTGGCGCTTGCCAGTTCACCAAAACGCTACAAAAAAAACTGTTAGCGATCGCAGGGATCAGGCCTGACTCTGCGAACGCTGCAGTTATGCGTTTAGTGTTTTGTAAGTGACAGTGATCGATCGATACTGCACTTGGGTGGGCTGGGCTGGGCCGGGCGGAGGGGCAAAACGCAGGTGCTAGCAGGTATCTGGGCTGATCCCGCTAACACTGCATTTTTGGGAACCCTAAACTGCTGGGGACGCTAGTATAGATCTGATCGGATCAGATATTGATCCGTTCAGATACTATACCACTAAGGGAGGTGTACGGTGCGTGCGTGGGTGTTAGCGGTACTGGCGCTAACCTGACGCTGCCTGGGGCTGGTGCTTGCCAGTTCACCAAAACGCTACCAAAAAAACTGTTAGCGATCGCAGGGATCAGGCCTGACTCTGCGAACGCTGCAGTTATGCGTTTAGTGTTTCGTAAGTGACAGTGATCGATCGATACTGCACTTGGGTGGGCTGGGCTGGGCGGAGGGGCAAAACGCAGGTGCTAGCAGGTATCTGGGCTGATCCCGCTAACACTGCGTTTTTGGGAACCCTAAACTGCTGGGGACGCTAGTATAGATCTGATCGGATCAGATATTGATCCATTCAGATACTATACCACTAAGGGAGGCGTATGCTGCGTGCGTGGGTGTTAGCGGTACTGGCGCTAATCTGACGCTGCCTGGGGCGACGCATATCACCGCCGGGCGATCAGGGGGCTAAACCTTTATTCGGTAATGAACGGCGGGTGCCCTGACACTATAAAAAATAAACGAACTAACCAGCGTCACCCGTAACAGTTATACGGTGATCAGTGGTGAAAGGGTTAACTAGGGGGCAATCAAGGGGTTAAAACATTTATTAGGTAGTATATGGGGGTCCCTGACGCTATAAAACGCTGACGGAGAACCTAAATATTTACCTCCCTAACTAGCGTCACCAGCGACACTAATACAGCGATCAGAAAAATGATCGCTTAGTGACACTGGTGACAGGGGCTGATCAAGGGGTTAAAACTTTATTAGGGGGGGTTAGGGGGGTACCCTAGACCTACAGGGGGCTAACCCTAATTGTCCTACCACTTCTAACTGTCACAAACTGACACTATGCAGTAATCAGAAAAAAAAAAAAAAAACCTGCTTGGTGTCAGTTTGTGACAGGGGGGGGGTGATTGGGGGGGATCGGGGGGCGATCGGGGGGGGATCGGGGGTGATTAGTGTGCCTGGCATGTTCTACTGTGTTGTGTAGTGTTGTGCACTCACTCACATGTCTTCTCTCCTCGGCGCTGGAACGGAACTCCCGAGCCGAGGAGAGATGACATCACATCCTCTGCCTCTGTGTACTATACAGAGGCAGGGGATGTTTCTCATTGGCTGGGAGCGATCGCGAGGGGGGGCCACGATCGGATGGCCTCCCCCTCATCTCTCAACTCTCCCAGCCAAATGCCGACCGCAGCTGGCACCGGGGGGGGTTCGATCGGACCCCCCGCCCGCGGGAAGGCAATCACGTACCAGGTACGTGATTTTGCCTGCCCGTGCCATTCTGCTCACGTATATAGGCGTGAGGCGGTCGGCAAGTGGTTAAATGCCCAAATATGTGAAGGCTAAATTAAAAATTGGAATCTTGCTAACACATGATTGGGTATTCAAAGCAATCACAGCTTCACCTTATCTAGCAACATTCATCTTGGAAAATGAACAGCCTCTAATTATTTAGCTAATTGCTGTTATTGGTTGTAATTGCTGTTATTGGTCATTTTGTTGTATCATTGTGCTTTGTTCTGTTTATTGTTGTGATCTTGTGTTGTCTTTGTTGAGTGTGGCTGTGTCAAAATAGGACCCCATTGGGATTAATAAAGCATTCTGATTTAATTACCGCTGCACCAGGTTTGATTGTAGTAAGGTAAAATCGAATTGAGTGATTTTATTTATTAACTAGCAAAGTGTAGCAGTATGCAGAAAAAAAACGTATGGCATTAGAAACCCATGAATATTGAGGAAAATAAGATGTAAGAAAAATAAATACATACATCTCAGCAAGACTCAAAAACAGACAGAAAACAGTTGAGTGCTGTAGCCATTCGCTACCAGTGCCAAAATGGGAAATAGTCAGCTTAGTTATGATTGGAGTTTATTGCAAATTGGGCACAAATTGCAACCAAAGCTGAATCTATGCTCCACAGTATTTAAATAACTTTCCAAATGACTACTGGTCAAATAATTCATTCAAAAAGCCCTACTGTTCTGGCAAATGTTCTGCTAACTTTTTTCTACTCTGCTTGCTGGGTAAGTCTTTAAAAAGCCCAAACCTTTCAGAAAGAGACAATCTATAAATGTTTAACCAAAGGCTTGTCCAGTCAATGATTAAAGTGTTACTAAACCCACAACAGTGAAATCAGTCTGTATATGCAGTAAAGCATGGTTGTTATATTCACTGTGGAACCTAAGGGGTTAATCCTCTGCATTGTGCTAAAAGGCTGTTTGATTCTGATCCTCCCCTTTTTCCACAGTCCCCAATCTATCTGCTAATCAAACAGAGCCTTGGGGGCAAACTGCACATGCTCAGTTCGGTGTGTATTGCTAGAGGGTTTTTTTTCTTGGGAGAATGCATGTGATCAGCACAGGGCCAATCAGCACTAATTGCAGCCTCATAGGACAATCAGGAGAGAATGAAAACTCCTCTTACAAGCTTTAACCAGTGCTTGGCCGGACACTGATAGAAGTCACAAGACTGCACTAACTGCTGATGAGAAAAAGTATTTAGCTTATGTAGCACCCTGCTCCTGAAGAGCAGACGCTATCCTTTTGAAATTTAAGTTAGTTGAAGCTACAGTTTGGCTCAGCTTATTATTACCTAAATGTATGGGTTTCTGTACCAGTTTAGCTGGACTGTGCAGATTTCTATCTGACCATGGGTGGGGCTGTTACCATTGGTGGATATAGTAAATACAGTCTGGTTGCACATATTGAATACTCTTTGCTCAGAAATAGTTTGGTGGGAGTGGTTCATTCACCGCGCATTCTGGGTAAGGGACAGACACCGTGTGGTTGGGGTTGGCGCTTCCTGACCTCATGGCCCTCCTGGCCTGGGGAATTGCTGTTGCTTAAAATTCTGCCTTGAGGTTGGCGGACTCGAGGCCTAGCTACTAAAAGAAGGCTCAGAGTTTTAGTGGCTTACTGGTCCATAGGATGGTCTCTTTGCTGTCTGGAAGTGCTATTCGCTGGATATAGAAATTACCTCTAACCGCAAGATCCAAGGTACCTGAATCCTTTTCACCCTCTACCTTGCTATTTCATGTTTCTTTCTTTAATAAAACTTGGAAAAAGGGGGGGCGCGTCCGAATGGCGAGGTGAATGGACGCACTGCAGAGGAGCTCTGTCTAGCCCTCTGCAATCCACTGCCATCCGGCATCCACAAACATCAAAAACTGCCCCAAGGCCTGTCTAATAACCACTGGGCACTAGGAGAGCCTTTTACTGAGGACATTGGAGCAGATTAGCCGGCGGACTACTTTGTTTTCAGGCCGCGGCCGGCCTTCTACAATCTACAGCCATCCGGCATCCACAAACATCAAAAACTGCCCCAAAGCCTATCTAATAACCACTGGGCACTAGGAGAGCCTTTTACTGAGGACATTGGAGCAGATTAGCCGGCGGACTACTTTGTTTTCAGGCCGCGGCCGGCCTTCTACAATCTACAGCCATCCGGCCTCCACAGACATCAAAAGCTGCCCCAAAGCCTATCTAATAACCACTGGGCACTAGGAGAGCCTTTTACTGAGGACATTGGAGCAGATTAGCCGGCGGACTACTTTGTTTTCAGGCCGCGGCCGGCCTTCTACAATCTACAGCCATCCGGCCTCCACAGACATCAAAAGCTGCCCCAAAGCCTACCTGGTAGACACTGGGCACTGGAGGAGTCCTTCCCTGAGAATATTTAAGTAGATTGGCTGACGGATTGCTTGTTTTCGGGCCGCGGCCGGCCTCACTCCACAGACGCCGGCCGCCATCTTGCGGCCTACGAGACACACAGAATCCCCGGTCTCGGGTGCCCTGGGGCCGGGAGGGCTGTATCCGGAGCGGAGGGGACACCAGACAAGGCAGAGAAAGCAGGCCCTGGATGCCTGCGGCAGGCCCGAGGCCTGTGAGGCCCCCAGCATCACCGCATCTTGGCGCCACGACCGGAGGTAAGGGGGTCATATAATTCACCCTCACTTAAAGTGGCCCCCCTGGGCATATCTGACAAGTTTATAGCCAGCTCAGACCCATCGCTGACCCTGGTAACACTAGAGACTTCCAGTGACGGCCGCCATCTTACCATCTTGCGGCCTAGCTTACAAGACGGGCCCGCACTATCAGAAACTGTGCCCTGGCTGGACGGTGCTCTCCCCCTTGAACCCATACGGTGTCCCAGCCTTGCGCCCATGTTAATAGGGTGACACCGCTGCTCCCGCGGGCCTGGTCGCCCTCCCCGGTCCCCCACATCTCCGTGGAAGATAGGTTTTGATGGAGAGAGACTAACTATGGATGGCTGAAGACCCGCACCCCTGAGTCCCGTGCTATCCCATCTGGTGGGCTTGCCCTCCAATCTGGAAACTATGGCAAAAGGTCTTTGATCTTTACAGCAGGCTGATGGCGACATCAATCAAACCCACACCAGAGATAGCCCTATTATCTATACTCCCAGGCCCCCTCAAGTCAATTAAAAAAGATGTACTGCGCCACTTTCTGGCAGCAGTTAGGACAGTGATCCCCCGACATTGGAAAACGACAGATGTGCCTTCCTTGGGAGAATGGGTGGTTGAAGTGGACCAGATAAGAGATCTGGAGCGCCTGTTGGCGGAGGAAGTGGGAAAGGAGGAGCAGTTTACCGCCACCTGGACCTCATGGTCCATGTTTCGCTATTCTGATGAGTTTTCCCTTTGGGTCAGAGATACCCCACCCTTACCCGCCGATTAGCCATGCTGGAGTGCCTGGTGCCTCAGGTACCATCCCACACTTCTACTCACGTTCTTATTTCTGACTTTTTCTGTCTCCTCTTTGTTAAGTACTGAACCGACCACTCACATATATAGTTAAAGATCATATCTTTGGACTAGCTAAATGACTTGATTATCTATAATAGGTGAATAAAAGACTTCTACAGCAGTCTAATTCGTTGAGAGGGAACCCTCAGATAACACCAACCCGCGAAACTACAAGGTTCATTATATGTTGGCCCCCACCCGCATATTATTCCTCTCTTAGAATAAAGATTTCAATATACAATATGATATACCAGTAGTTCACCGAAAGCTGTATGTTAAAATGATCACTCCTGTTTATACATGGGTAAAGTACACCTCACTATTCTATGTATACTATATGTGTTGCCAAACTGTAAAGAATGGTATTTTTCTGTTATATTCTTTGTGTTCTTACTTTTGAAAATAAACTAAGATTGAAAACAAAACTTGGAAAAAGGACTAATGCCGCGTACACACGAGCGGACTTTACGGCGGACTTTGCCCGGCGGACTGGATTTCGTCGGACAATTCGATGTGTGTGGGCTCCAGCGGACTTTGTTTGCTCAAAAGTTGGACGGACTTAGATTTGAAACTTGTTTAAAATTTATCCGTTGAAATTGAGTCCGGTCGAAAAGTCCGCCGTCTGTATGCTAGTTCGACGGACTAAAAAGCCACGCTAGGGCAGCTATTGGCTACTGGCTATGAACTTCCTTGTTTTAGTCCGGTCGTACGTCATCACGTATGAATTCAACGGACTTTGGTGGATTGTGTGTAGGCAAGTCCGTTCATTCAGAAAGTCCGTCGTAAAGTACGTAGAAAAATCCGCCGGGCAAAGTCCGCCGTAAAGTCCGCTCGTGTGTACGCGGCATTAGCGTTGGAGCCAGTGTTTTCAATTGAGCAACTGCTAAGGGACCCCTATGATGAACACTGTGAAGATGGTAACAGTAAGCCCAAAAAAATATACAGCAGCTCCTTCGGGGTTCAGTGCTACACTTATATTTACTAAAATAATTGTATTTCCATGTTCTGTGTACGGTGGGAGACCAGATATAGTAAATGCAGGGTCCTGGGTTTAGTAACACTTTAGGTAACAACACAGACAAATGATTCTAAAGTAGAATGTGATAATTGTACGTGACAGTGCTAATATAGCTACCGCGTTAGTCTATGTTGCCCTCATTGTTACTGATGGAAGTGGCAATAATGCTTTTTTCTCAACACTGCTAATTGTATGAATTGTGGATCAACAGCAACAGAGACAATCTGCGTACTCAAGCTTTTATTGACAAAGTGTAATAAAGGGGTAAAAATTTGTTTATCTGCTCAGCCATGGTCTTAGTTTGTCTACTTGTTTTACAGAGGCTGAATGTGCATTTCACATCAACAGTGATTTTGATTGTCACTTTACAATAAGGGCACATGTAGATATTGGATTCTGATGAAATGACATTTGGTCATTGAAGACTTTATCAACAGGTAGGCAATTAGCATTTTCAAGAAAAGAGCTCAACAATGGCAGCCCATATGTTTTCAAAAGTAAAAGTTTCTTTTAAAGCAGGTATCAGCAAACCCCAACACACCTTCCTGGACGTTCCTTCTGTTTGTGATGGCACTTGCTGCCATTGGCTGTAATTGACTGCTCACACAGCTGTCAGTTACAAAGCCTGGCACATCCACCTCCCTGATGTCACTATAAGCTTATTGGCAGCAGAAGAAGTAAGTGTGCTGTGCTGAATAAGCCAGTCTGCATACCTACATCAGTATCCTGGCTCCCTAAAGATACAAGGAATGGGGTTGATCTGATATCTGACAATTATGCACTGGGGCTGATCCGACGTGTGAAATCATGCATTGAGGCTAATCTGAGGTAGAAAGTACATGCATTGGGGCTAATCTTAGATCAAGTATGTGTATTGGTGCTGATGTGAGGTCTAAAGTGCATACATTGGGTTTGATCTGATGTCTGACGTTTAGGCGTGAAGCCATGCATTGAGGCTGATCTGAGGTAGCAAGTGCGTGCACTAGGACTCAGTGGCAGCTGGTGGTCAATTTTTGGGGGCGTGGCAAACAAACCACCACCGCCAGGCTCGCACTCACCCCATCCACGGTCGCGGTTTCCCCAGCTTCTTCTCCCGGCAAATCCGGTCTTAAGATCTGCCTTCTGTCCTGATTGTCCAGGAGGAGAAGCCGGAAGACAATAGCAAATATGAATTCACTAATTGCACAAGTGGGTGGGTTTGGGGCGCAGTGCTCTGAGGCCCGAGCCTAGCCTTTTTGAAGCCAATTAGAGCCTCAGGCTCTAATCATTTGCTTGCAAAAAATTAGGGCGCCCCTGTGCCAATTATGGACCGCCTGCCGCTGCTAGAACTGATATGAGGTCTAAAGTACATTAACTGGTGCTGATGTGAGGTCTGAAGTGCATACATTGGGGTTGATCTGAAGTCTGGAATGCATGCATTGGGGTTTATCTAAGGTATGAAGTGCATGCACTGAGGCTGAACATATTTTGTGATTGCACCAGTCAATCAATTTTTACACTCATAATTGTACTGCTAATGGCAAGTTAAACTCATTAATTGCTATATATTAGTTAGTGAGTTTAACTTTCTATTAGTAGAACAACTCTGAGTGCAAACATTGAAAAGAAAACTGAGACTACAACGCACTATTGTTCACTAGTACGCTGGTTGTCTAATGCTTGTGAACATGACACTTACAGGTCTTGTGATCTGGGCCAAAACAGGTGGAGACATCCTATCCAGCCACACACCATGGACTTTTTACACAGTTCCTGACCCAAACTCACAGTTGAGCATAGACCCAGAAGATTCCAGAGCTGTTGGTGTATCCTCCACCACTTGTGATCTGAGGTATGTCACTCAAATGGTGTAGCATGGTTCCAATAAGTCTAGTCCAGACAGGAACTATTTTTGAGGGCGGATTAGCCCACTTTTATTCAAACCAAAGACAGTTCAAACAAAAATTGTTGCTCTCACAAGAGGTTATGAGTGTTGCATCCGTTCAACAAAAATTATTCTGCCCCATGACTAACAAATCTTTATCCTCTCTGAGTCGATCTCTGCCCAGACTCACCATGCAGTCTCCTTTATCTTGCAAGCAAATGAAAATTGCCAGTTGGCTGTACAGGCTTCTGCCTTGAAACACTCTTTCACAGAACCCAAGCTCTGCATCTCTCTCACAGCTCCTGTGGCTCTCTTACTTACAACCCTATGCTGCTTATGCCCCGACCTCTTGAGAGGAACTCAACTGTTGAGGCTACCTGTCTCCTGAGTGGAGCGCACCTGAATGCTGGCTGGAGCCCCGAGCTACTGATATGTCCTTGCTTATAATGGCTGTGCACACACACACACACACACACACACAACACAACCTGCAAATCTCCTGGAAGACCTGGACACAGGGGTTGGAGACTTTTTACCTCCCAAAACTCTTTGAAGTGTCCAAGCGCCAGACCCTGATCCGGGAATTACAAAGCCTGGACAAAAATGAAAAGCCAGTCTACTTCACTGACATTCTAAAGTCCCTAAAATTGTAATTTCCAGAACCCTGTGGGCCTTTTGCCTATACTCACAGAATGTCAGAAACAAGAGAAACAATCACTCTTATTTAAAATCCATTGAACTAAAAGATACTCCATAAACTCTCAATACTTTAAAAATTGACCTCTTATAGGGCGTACACATGGTCGGACTTTGTTCGGACATTCCGACAACAAAATCCTAGGATTTTTTCCGATGGATGTTGGGTCAAACTTGTTTTGTCTACACACGGTCGCACAAAGTTGTCGGAAAAACCGATCGTTCTAAACGCGGTGACGTAAAACACGTACGTCGGGACTATAAACGGGGCAGTGGCCAATAGCTTTCATCTCTTTATTTATTCTGAGCATGCGTGGCACTTTGTCCGTCGGATTTGTGTACACACGATCGGAATTTCCGACAACGGATTTTGCTGTCGGAAAATTTTATCTCCTGCTCTCCAACTTTGTGTGTCGGAAAATCCGATGGAAAATGTCCGATGGAGTCCACACACGGTTGGAATTTACGACAACACGCTCTGATCGGACATTTTCCATCGGAAAATCCGGCCGTGTGTACGGGGCATTAGTGTGAAAAAAGTTGCTGACCCCTGCTTTAAAGTAAATCTAAATCAAAAAGTTGTATGGTTTTGTATTGAGTAAATAATGGTTAGAACCTCTATCAATTATTTTTGCCTTCTACATTATGTCCTTCTGAGGAGAATTTCCCTAAAGTGAGAAAAATCCCAACGATTTTTACTGAAACTTATGTCAACATTGGAAGGTTTTATTTCTCTTCCTGTTTTAGAGACAACTCAAATTTTGGGATTTTCCTTCACTTTCATTCGTGGAGACAATGTTCAACAAAGAGAGAGTGAATCTCCCCAGCTGGAACAGACAACAATAAAAAACCTGACTGGAGCTCTAAACCCTTCCTTACACATTCTAAAACCAAAACAGTTTTGCCTTTAGACTCACTTTAAGGCCTGCTGTAGTATGTCTGGTTGGACATGCAAGCATGATCCAACCTCCCATATAAGTGTTTAGCCTTGCCTATGACAAGATGATCCTGTAAAAATGCAGTATGAACTTTTTGTTATAAAGTCTACAGTACTTAAAAGTCCATGCACTTTTTTCAGAGGTACTTTAGGAATTTTATTGTTTCCTTAGAATTCAATGCTGATAGTTTGGTCCCTTGAAAGCTCCCAGCAGAGGCAGCCTTAATCACGTGATCTTCAACTACCAGTCATTACTGCAGAGAGTCTTGTTTCCAATCAGGACTAACATTTAAGGATCAAAGGATACATTTTGCATGTTGGAAGATTGTAGCTTTACTGAATCTAAAGTGAACCTATCACAAACTCAGTTAAAGAAAACTGCTCATGGATTTCTTAAGGGTCTCAGTATAACTTTGCAACCCTAAATGTTTTTTTATCAAAAATTTTTCTCGCATGCATAAAAAAAGACAGCTCCTCCCTTTTTTGTCAGAACAGAACCTAGCATTCACTTTGTACTGGCACAGCATCACATGACCGGCCTTAAAACTTCAGAACAGTTAGGTAAAAATAGCATTGCATACTGCTTGGGGGACCTTAAGGAGAAGAGGGGAGGACCTAGGCTAGGGGAAAGGGAGAGTGCAGAGCCAAGATAGGGGCTTTATAGTTAAATATAATTCAGCACTCACATTACTATTTGTCACCAGTGAGAGTCTCACTGACACCTAAATCTCAGCACTAAGAAGCAGTTGGAGATAGAGCTTGCTTTAGTATTAGCATACTAATGGGCTTGGATCATACTGTTCACCCAGCTGGAAGAATATACTGTGTGTTTATATAATGTGTGTGTGTATATATATATATATATATATATATATATATATATATATATAGATATATATATATATATATATATATCTATATATATATATATATATATATAGATATATAGATATATATATTTATTTATATATATAGATATATATATGTATATATATATCTATATATATATATATATATATATATATATATATATATATATATATATATATATATATATATATCTATATCTATATATATATATATATATATATATATATATATATATATATATATATATATATATATAGATATATCTATATATCTATCTATCTATATATATATATATATATATATATATATATATATATATATATATATATATATCTATATATATATCTATATATATATATATCTATATATATATATATATATAGATATATATATATATATATATATATATATATAGATAGATAGATAGATAGATAGATAGATAGATAGATAGATAGATAGATAGATAGATAGATATATTACACACTACTTGTATGTTTTGATGTTTTGTATTACAGAAATGTGTTTTGTGTATGTCCTTGCTGCTACTTCAGAGCTCACCACAACCTGGTGTGGTGTGATTATCTTCTACTACCGCAGAACATTCATTTCATGAATGTTCTGTGGACCCATCATTGGTGTCACTGTGGGTTGCTGGCACCCTGGCCCTGCTGTGGGTGGGTCACCATGGGTGGCTGGCTAGCACCCTGGCCCTGCTGTGGGTGGGTCACCGGCATGGGTGGCTGGCTGACTGGGAACCTGGCCCTGCTGTGGCTGGCTGGTGTTTCCTCTCCTCTTCCGCTGTTCTGGGCACTGTTTGCTGAGGCGAGGGAGGGACTCGGAGGGAGGTGGCGGCCTTTGCCCCATCCGGGAGAGTAGAACTAGAAGGTTTGCAGCAGGCCCAGTGCATGGAGTGCCCATCAATGCAGTCTCACCAGTGCCCATCAGCACAGCCTGATCATTGCCCTTTAATGCAACCTCACCAGTGCCCATCAGTGCAGCCTGATCAATGCCTAACAATGCAGCCTCACCAGTGCCCATGAATGTAGCCTCACCAGTGCCCATCAGTGCAGATGGATCAATGCAGCCTCACCAGTGCCCATCAGCGCAGCCTACCATTGTCTATTAGCGCAGCCTCACCAGTGCCCATCAGCGCAGCCTGGCCTGTGCCCATCAACGCAGCCTCACCTGTGTCCATCAGCGCAGCCTCACGTTTGCCCATCAGCGCAGCCTCACCAGTGCCCATCAGCGCAGCCTCACCTGTGCTCAACAGCGCAGCCTGACCAGTGCCCATCAGCGCAGCCTGACCAGTGCCCATCAGCGCAGCCTGACCAGTGCCCATCAGCACAATCACACCAATTACCATCAGCACAGCCTGACCTGTGCCCATCAGAGCAGCCTGGCCAGTGCCCATCAGTGCAGCCTGACCAGTGTGCCCATTAGCGTAGCCTGACCAGTGTGCCCATCAGCGCAGCCTGACCAGTGTGCCCATCAGTGCAGCCTGACCAGGGTGCCCATCAGTGCAGCCTGACCAGTGTGCTCATCCGTGTAGCCTAACCTGTGAGCCCATCAGTGCAGCCTGACCTGTGTGCCAATCAGCACAGCCTGACCTGTGCAGCATGATCAGAGAGAGGAGAGGAAGAGGAGCCTGCCGGATCATCACACCGCTAGGACAGCCTTGTTTTTAAATGCCCAGTGTTTCCAGTGCTCGCAGTCACACAAAGTCCAGCAAACTGGTCTATTGGACCAGTGTGCTGTCTATCGAAGGGGCCGATCTAGGAGGCAGGACTTTGTGCGACTGTCTGCGGGCGATTGTATCAAAGTTGTCACAGCAGGCGGCCCTGCTTCTTTTACCTTGGCTGGGTCCCCCTCCCGTTGATCATCACTAGTGCACACTGGGGCACGGCCAGGCTCGAAAAAAATCACTGCACCGCGCCCACAAGTATTTTGTCCAGGAGAAAAAAAAGTCCAAGCAGGCAGCGCCGGCGGGCCCCCTTCTCGGCCGGGCCCTTTAGACCACGGGCGAATGGACCGACCGGTCAGTCCGCCCCTGACGACAGCAGGACTTCAGAGATCTAGTAAAGTCCATGCCTCAACGGGTTATGATCAGTGGTCATCAGGCTGATGGTGTGTGTGTGAGTATATATATATATATATATATATATATATATATATATATAAATATATATGTACAGTGCCTTGAAAAAGTATTCATACCCCTTGAAATTTTCCACATTTTGTCATATTACAACCAAAGACGTAAATGTGTTTTATTGGGATTTTATGTGATAGACCAGGACAAAGTGGCACTTAATTGTGAAGTGGATGGAAAATGATAAATGGTTTGTTCAATTCATCATCCGAAAATAGAAAGTGTATGGCAAAACTGCAAACCTACCAAGACATGGCTGTCCACCTAAACTGACAGGCTGGGTAAGGAGTGCATTAATCAGAGAAGCAGCCAAGAGGCCCATGGTAACTCTGGAGGAGCTGCAGAGATCCACAGCTCAGGTGGGACAATCTGTCAATAGGACAACGATTAGTCATGCACTCCACAAAACTGGCCTTTATGGAAGAGTGGCAAGAAGAATGTCATTGTTGAAAGAAAGCGATAAGAAATCCCGTTTGCAGTTTGCGAGAAGCCTTGTGAGGGACACAGCAATCATGTGGAAGATGGTGCTCTGGTCAGATGAGACCAAAATTGAACGTTTTGGCCTAAAAGTAAAATGCTATGTGTGGCAGAAAACTAACACTGCACATCACCCTGAACACACCATCCCCACCGGGAAACATGATGGTGGCAGCATCCTGTTGTGCGGATGCTTTTCTTCAGCAGCATATTCATATGTTAGAATGGCCCATTTAAAGACCTAAATTCAATTGAAAATCTGTGGCAAGACTTGAAAATTGCTGTTCACAGACGTTCTCCATCCAATCTGACAGAGCTTGAGCTATTTTGCAAAGAAGAATGGGCAAAAATGTCACTCTCTAGATGTGCAAAGCTGGTAGAGACATATCCAAAAGGACTTCACAATTATATGCCACTTTGTGTTGGTCTATCACATAAAATCCCAATAAAACAGGCTGACACACAGACCAGACTGGACTACTGCTTAGCGCCTGTGGAAACCATCCGGTGGTGAAGGCCGGTCACATTGGGACATCTCTTCTGGCTCCAGTTATCAGGATACTTCTCCAACAGGATCTCGGACCCAACAAGCCTTGTATGACCCCCCTGAATAAGGGCGGTCACTGGCTTTCTGGTAAGCCTCCTGTCTCTCTGTGGTGGTGGTCTCACGTGGTCAAGTTTATCTCATGTCCCACTATCTATGAATGATTCACTTCACAGCGCACCAAGATTTTGTTTATGAACTCAAGTCACTTATTAACGTTAATAGAATACAAATATTTGTATTTTGTGCGCTATTGATATATTGGATATAATATATTGGACATTTTCACTTAGGGGTATACACACTTTTGTTGCCAGCGGTTTAGACATTAATGGCTGTGTGTTGAGTTGAGAATTTTGAGGGGACAGCAAATTTACACTGTTATACAAGCTGTACACTCACTACTTTACATTATTGCAAAGTGTCAATTTTTCAGTGTTGTCATATGAGAAGATATAATAAAATATTTACAAAAATGTGAGGGGTGTACTCACTTTTGTGAGATACTGTATATCTGCTTATGTGCCTACTATCTGGGTTATAGTGCTTAGCTTCTGTACTTTATTGTTGTCCATCATAGCGCAGATATTTATTTTATTTTTTATTTTACGTTTTTGGTTGTAACATGACAAAATATGGAAAATTTCAAGGGGTATGAAAAATTTTTCAAGGCACTGTATACAGTATATATATATATATATATATATATATATATATATATATATATATACACATACATACATACATAAACACACACACTACTGTGCAAAAGTTTTGGACAGGTGTGAAAAAATGCTGTAAATTAAGGATGCTCTCACAAATAGAAGTGTTAATAGTTTATTTTTTATCAATTAACAAAATAGAAAGTAAATAAACAGAAGATAAATCCCAATCAAATAGATATTTGGTATGATCTCTGTTTGCATTAAAAACAGCATCAATTCTTCCAGGTACACTTGCAAAACAGTTTTTGAAGGAACTTGGCAGATAGGTTATGCCAAACAACTTGAAGAACTAACCACAGATCTTCCGTGGATGTAGGCTGCCTCAAATCCTTCTGTCTTTTAATGTAATCCCAGAGAGACAGATGATGTTGAGTTTGGAGCTCTGTGGGGACCAAACTATCACTCCCAGGACTCCTTGTTCTTCTTGACTATGGTATGGCCTATACTAAACCTATCTTAAACTTTAAAATACCCAATACCATACTTAACCTCTAAAAATAACCAGACCACCCTTTTGGAGTAAATTGGCCACACTTGACCACTTTATTAAACATTATTTTAACCACAACTTATTTACGTAAAACACCATATTCCATCAGAAAACATTTTAAACCATTGTCAGGGATCCCTGGAGGCACGACCACATTTTACCGTATCAGCGTGTCCAAACACGGCCGTCGGCCGCTCCGACTCAAACGACATTACTCAAACCTATCCACTAATACCCATCTCCCAATGGCAGCTAAACCTTAGTTAACTGGCATCAACAAAGGATACCATACCGATAATGGTTCCCAACTTCCATCACTTTATTTATAATTTCCATTGCCTCCAAAGATCCCCAACCGCCACAGACCACAGGTGTGAAACCTTACACCGGTGGGCGCCCCCAAACAACGCAGAGCCCGCTGAACCCTATCTTCCAAACCCAGGCACCATAAATCAATGCCTACCGCATTAAGGTGGACCCCATCCCCCCATTAGGTACCGGTAAGTCTCCACCTCAAGCTCCCGATGTCGAACCACTATACCTCCATTACGTACTATAAACCGACACACCTCCTTGTTGACTTTGATCCGTGTCTTGTTGAGCTTCTCTATAGACCTGGCAAACCGCCAAGACGTACGACCCACAATATCTGACCACACCACCATAGTACGTGGGAAATCAGTACGGATCCTAAGAACATCAAATTTGATATCCCTGATAAGGTGGCGCATGGATCTAACCCCCAAATCATTACCCCCAACATGTAGAACTAACACATCCGGGGCACAATCCAAACGCGCGTACTTGTGGATTTCCGGCAGCACGCTGCTTCACAGCATGCCAGGAACTCCGATCCACCGCACATAGCGACCTCTCTCGGCACTCCCAACTGATGGCCATTCAGACGTACATCCGGCCTTCGAGCCCCCCAAAAGACAAATGAATGTCCCAAAATCCATACGAGACCAACACCGGCATCTGAAATAAAAATTGTTGTAGCATGTATGAACAAATAAACAACCAAAAAACCCCAACTTATCCCCAACAGCACATGACTAACATAATTCGTCTAAACCAAGTGAGGGAGTATATAAAGCTTAAACCGATCTGATTCCCACCGCCCTATACGTTTAATGACTGAACTGTCCAAACCCCACCGGGCTGCTTCGGTGCCAGCATAATGCGGAAGGAGTGAGAAGCGTAAACAAAGGGATCATAACCAGCCGACAACAAACAACGACGAAAAACTGAGATGAACTGATACCGCGATACTGAAGAGCCATCCCCATGAACCAAAAAGGAACCCCTGCTCGCCGGGCGGAAACCCAAGAAGTTACGTACAGCCGTAACCGGACAGGACACCCCACCCGGGATAGCATACACATACTTACCCTTGCCCGCCCGATCTGTTTTGGACCTGCGAAGGAAAAGGGCTACAGATGCGGAACCACAGTGAACATCCCCAAACTGAAGTCCCCCTTGGGCCCGTCTAGAAGGACTAACCAGCTCACCTAACCGGAATGCCCCATAAAAAGCCAGAACAAATGCAACCCTGAACAACACCGCTTCGTATTCTAAAGTGCACACGTTACTCACCTCCGCCAGCAGCTGCTGCAGTTTGGATAAAGTTATCGGTCGCCTGCTGTCTCTACTCTTTGTCCCTCTCCTATACCCTTTCAATGCTTGCCTGACCATAAACTCCCTTGTAATATCCCCTTCCCCCGTCATTTTAAACCAGAACGCCAACCCCGCAATCTTGCGATCCATAGCAGAGGCCGACACCCCACGTTCATAGTTCAATCCAATAAAGTACAATAATGCGGTCACTCTGCCCGTTCCAACTCCACTATCCACCCGTCCTAGCAACCCACACCATTCCCGCCAAACCTTAGCGTACGCTGCCCATGTACTAGCGCAAACCGAGTTCCTAATCAAATCCGCGATGACTCCAACGGTATTTGCCACAACTCCGGAGGACGAGGATTCCCGTGCTGCTCCGCTGCAGGTGCCACTGCCCAGAATCTGTCCCACTGAAACCGAGACAAAGCATCAGCAACAGTGTTGGAAGCGCCAGGAATATGCACAGCGTACAAAAAGACATTAAACTGCAAGAACCACAATACCAGGTGCCGCAACAAACACACCACTGGCATTGAAGAGGCAGTCACTTAATTAATGACCTGAACTACCCCCATGTTATTGCAGTGCAATCTAAATTTCTGATTCTGAAAAACTTCTCCCCAAATTTCCACTGCCACGATAACTGGAAATAGTTCCAACAAAACCAAATTCCGGAGGAAACCCGCCTTACGCCACTCCTCTCAGCACACCATCGCCCACCCAGAAAAGCTCAGAATCCAGACGACCCCGCCGCGTCGGTATAGAATTCCAAACCGGACCTTCATTCACAATGCCCTGCCGTTATAGGAATCCAGGAAGGCATGCCAAATACGCAGGTCCTCCCTGTGCTCCCGCCTCAGCGTGATGTAATGGATCGGGGATGAGACACCTGCCGTCGCCACAGACAAGCGGCGACAAAACACACGCCCCATGGGCAGAGTCCTGCAAGCAAAATTCAGCTTCCCCAAGAGCGATTGCAGCTGGCGCAGCTGTATCTTGCGCTTACCCACCATACATCGGATCTCTGACTGAAGGACCCGCAGCTTGTCCTCCGGTAAACGACATTCCATAGCCTAAGAATCAATCATTATACCCAAAAAACTGAGTTCAGTGACTGGACCCACCGTTTTTTCCGGAGCCAATGGTATTCCAAAACGCGCCGAAACATGCTGAAGTGTAGCCAGCAAATTCCCGTACACCCTGGACGAAGGAGGACCCACACACAAAAAATCATCGAGATAGTGAATGATGGAATTAATTCCCGACACATCTCGTACCACCCATTCCACGAATGAACTGAATGTCTCAAACAGTGAGCATGAGATAGAACAGCCCATTGGCAGGCACCGATCGACATAATATTCCTCCTCCCATTGGCATCCCAGGATGTAAAAACTGTCAGGGTGAACTGGAAGTAACTGAAAAGCCGACTCAATGTCAGTCTTTGCCATGAGGGCCCCCCGGCCATAGCGGCGAACCCAATTAACCGCCGCATCGAACAATGTATATGACACCGAGCATGCGTCAGGATCAATAGCGTCATTCACCGACCCCCCCTTAGGAAAAGATAAGTGATGAATCAATCTAAATTTTCCTGGCTCCTTCTTGGGAACCACCCCCAAGGGAGAAACCACCAGGTCTGCCCTAGGGAGAGATGGGAAAGGGCCGCTCATCCGTCCCAACGCCACCTCTTTCGCTAACTTCTCGGATACTACCCCAGGATGTTCAAAAGCAGACCTTAAATTTCTGGCTATAGGAGGAATATTTTTTAACTCGCATGGAATGCGAAAACCTTCGGAAAAACCCGAATCCAACAACCGGGCAACCGCCCGGTCTGGATATCTATTTAGAAAGGGACGCATCCTTTCTACCATCACCGGAGTCCTCCCTTTTTCCTGAAGAATCCCCGGGCTTGCCCTTCCCTCTTTTAAAACATCGGGATAACATGTGCCCGCCCCCACAGCCTGAGCATTCATGCTTGAAATGACAACCGCTTCCATACCTACAGGCCCCCTCATTAAATTGCCAACACACCCCTTTAACCTTTGGGGCCGGCTGTCCCGGGGCATCCGCACCTCCAACCCTGCCTGGAAATAACAAAGAAGCAGGCCGAGCCTCCGACATCAGCTTCATCCACAAGCTGTTATCTTTATGGTCCCAGCGTATAGAGGAGCGAACCGCCTTCCTCTGACGAAATTGTTTGTCATATTGAAGCCAAGCCTGTCCCCCATACACCCGTTGAGCTTCACCAATTGCCTCCAAGTAACAACAAAGTGCAGAGCAACACTCCTGCTGTTTCTCTGCAATCACACTTGCTAAAATAGCAAACGCTTGGAGCCAATTGGAAAAGGATCAGGGAATAAGGCGATACCTACGTTTTTCCTCTTCGTCCTTCTTGGATTTGTCTGGCTTGACCCTGTCTAAATTAAATTTTTCAAGCGGCAACATGGAAAAAATCTCCACGTATTCTCCCTTCCAGATTTTTTCCCGGACTTCTGACTTGAGATGGGCACCCAAGGGACCCTCAAAGCAAACATACACTTCACACTTGGCTGCATTCGCCAAACGTACCGGGTCAACTGCTTTACCTGATTCCCTACTCGACGCGGGCTTGTCACCGCCCCCTGACCCCTCCTGCACCCCACCCCTGTCTCCCTCCGCAGAAGCCGAACCCTCACCTGGCCCCGGAACCGAAATCCCCGCAACCGGCGGAGCTGGCCCTGCCAGGCTAGGCACCCAACCCTGCACAGGAGAAGAGGCAACCGAAACCCCATCAAAACGTTGAACAAGCGAACGCAAACCCGATAGGAGAGTTTGTAAGTTGGACCCCATTCCTGACGCTGCAGCCCCTTAGGTTGCTGCCTGAGGAGGGGGTGTGCTTGCCAATACCGGCGGGGGAGGGGATGCACCCTGCCCCCCACCACCCCCCAAATCTAATAAACCACCCAAAACAACCTGTAAGGGAGATAAAGTGTTAGGATTGGACTCACCAGGCTGCACAGGAAGGGGTCCCACAGCCGCACGTCCGGTCTCCACCGCTGTTGCCCAAACCGGCCGTTCGTCCTCGGAACTAGACAACTCCCCCTCTGACCTGGAAAAAGTCGCATCCATTTGACCCCCCCATCAGGAATGGACACAGATGAGGCCACAGTTGCGGGTCTGGAAGTGTTGGTCCCGGCCCCCGCACTGCGCCTCGCTCCCGCGCTTCCTGCTGGTGCCTACTGGTACCTACTGCCAAGGTGGATGATGATGGTACCCGGCTATCTCCGCCCCCAGACCTGAGGGACCGACCATCCTGAACATTGGACAGGGGGACACCGATCGCCCTGACCGACTGACCGGTCCCCTCAAGATGATCTCTCCCATGCCGGGCCGACTCCCTAGAAGGGGCCACATTAGGAGAGCTGGCCGTGTGCTCCTGTCTCCCACGGCGAGCTGGCGGGTCCGGCGGAGGTGTCGGGGATTCCTCCTGAAGCTCGCACTGACCGCTGGAGTGGACGGCGGAGCCGGTGCGCCTGGAGGGTCCACCATGCGTGGGCTCCCTAAATGGCGCTGAGCTCGGGGGGAGAAGGGGGGGAAAGCGTTCCGGAGGCCGGAACCTCCGAGCGCGCCGTACCCCAGATGTACCGGCGAGTCCTCCTCTGTAATCGCCGCGATCTGCCTGTGAAGCCATTCAGGGCCGTGAGAAGCAGCTGCGGCCCGCAGTTGAACAAGAAATTCCTCCATGCTTGCCATGCTGAAGGGAGAGAGGCACACTCTGCAGCTGCTTCCTGATCCGGTGGCAAGAGACTGAACCACGGCCCTTGGCTCCTCCTACCCCCTCCGGGAACATTAAAACTAACCACCCCCTTCCTAAAGTCTATCCCCTCCCATTCAATTAAACCCTATCCTTGCCGGTTTTCCTCGGTTCCCATGTCATGCCAGCCCTCCATTAAGCCTGCGTCCCACTCCGGGCTTCTCTTTACACTGAATATAGTTTTAATAATATTGGCTGTATATTTGGGGTTGTTGTCCTGCTGCAGAATAAATTTAGGGCCAATCACATGGCTCCCTTATGGTATGGCAAGTTGGATAAGTGTCTGCCTATATTTCTAATGCCGCGTACACACGGTCGTACTTTTCGTCTACAAAAGTCGGACAGCCTGTCGGACAGACTTCCGGCAGACTTTCGGTGGACTTGCCGCGGACTTGCGGCCTACTTTCTAACGACCGGACTTGCCTACACACGACCACACAAAAGTCGGTCGGATTCGTACGTGATGACGTACACCGGACTAAAATAAGGAAGTTCATAGCCAGTAGCCAATAGGTGCCCTAGCGTGGCTTTTTGTCCGTCGGACTAGCACACAGACGAGCGGATTTCGGGGTCCGTCGTAGGTACGAAGTAAAAGTTTTGAAGCATGTTTCAAATCTAAAGTACGTCGTATTTGAGGCTAAAAAAGTCGGTTGAAAGTCCGGAGAAGCCCACACACGATCGGATTACCAGCCAGCTTTAGTCCATCAGCGTCTGTTGGACTTTTGTAGACGAAAAGTACGACCGTGTGTACGCGGCATTAGCATTGAGGACACCATTGATCTTAACCAAATCTCCAACTCCACCTGCAGAACTGCAGCCTCAAAATTTGCAAGAAACCTCCACCATGTTTCACTGTTGTCTGCAGAGACTCATTATACTGCTCTCCAGCCCTTTGCTGAACAAACTGCCCCCAGCTACAACCAAATATATCTTTTTTTTTTCAGCACCTGCTGCCATTTTCTGCACCCCAGTTCCTATGTTTTCGTTCATAGATGAATCACTTAGCAGGGGAGTTGCTAGGTGTACAAAAGATCTGGGGCTAGAGCCCATAGCAGCGAAGTAAAGAAAGTCATACGCTTTGGTTGGCATACTCATGTAATATATATATATATATATATATATATATATATATATATATATATATATATATATATATATATACAGAGCTTTTTTTCTCAGACAATAGGTGCAGGAACTCCCCCTTTCCGAGTCACCCCTTTTCTCCGCCCCTACCCAACTCTCAATACCGTCCCTTTTAGACAATATAGAACCAAGTATCATTTTGAGGTGCTAAGTAATTTGTATGGAATTTGTTGGAATGATATCAAGAAAAGCAGTAAAATAGATCCCCTGCAGCCAGTAACAATAGATCCCCCTAAAAACAATGGACCAACCACAACAAAATTTCCCCACGAGCAACAATAGACTCCCCGCAGCATCAACAGATCTCCGCACAGCCAGCATTAATAGTCTGTCTGGCTGCCATCAACAATAGACCCCTCCCCCAACAGTAGATCTCTTTCAACAACAACTGACTCCCCAGCAACATAACACTCCCCCCAGAAACAATAGGTCCCCCACCAGCAACAATAGACCTCCCCAGCAACAATAGACCCCCCTTGCAAAAATAGATCCCCAGCAGTGAGCATCAATACCCTGCAGCACACCCCAGCACCCCTTACATACAGTCAGTCCAAGAGGTGCCAGAACTGCGTTCCCCCCGTGTTCCCGCTGAAAAAAAGCCCTATATATATATATATACACACACACACACCAGAATCTCCAGAGAGCCCACACTTACATCCGTGTCCCCAGAGAGCCTCTCCTTACATCAGGGTCCCCAGAAAGCCTCCCCCTACATCAGGGTCCCCGGAGAGCCTCCCTACTTACATCAGGGTCCTAAGAGAGCCTCCCCTTACATCTGGGTCCCCAGAGAGCCTCCTCTTACATCAGGGTCCCCAGAGAGCCCTTCTCCTTACATCAGAGTTCCCAGAGTGCCCTCCTCTTACATCAGAGTCCCAAGAGAGGCCCCCTTATATCAGAGTCCCCAGAGAGTTACATCAGGGTCCTCAGAGAGTCTCCTCTTACATCAGAGTCCCCAGGGAGCCTTCTCTTACATCAGGATACCCAGAGAGCCCCCACTTACACCAGGGTCCCCAGAGAGCCTCCCCTTACATCAGGGTCCCCAGAGAGCCTCCCCCTACATCAGGGTCCCGGAGAGCCTCCCCCTACATCAGGGTCCACGGAGAGCCTCCCTACTTACATCAGGGTCCTAAGAGAGCCTCCCCTTACATCAGGCTCCCCAGAGAGCCTCCCCTTACATCAGGGTCCCCAGAGAGCCCTTCTCCTTACAACAGGGTTCCCAGAGAGCCCTCCTCTTACATTAGAGTCCCAAGAGAGGCTCCCTTATATCAGAGTCCCCAGAGAGTTACATCAGGGTCCCCAGAAAGTCTCCTCTTACATCAGAGTCCCCAGAGAGCCTCCGCTTACATCAGGATACCCAGAGAGCCCCCACTTACACCAGGGTCCCCAGAGAGCCTCCCCTTATATCAGGGTCCCCAGAGAGCCTCCCTTTACATCAAGGTCCCCAAAGAGCCTCCCCTACATCAGGGTCCCCAGAGAGCCTCCCTGCTTACATCAGAGTCCCCAGAGAGCCTCCCTACTTACATCAGGGTCCCCAGAGAGCCTCCCTACTTACATCAGGGTCCCCAGAGAGCCTCCCCCTTACATCAGGGTCCCCAGAGTTTTTAAACTCCTTGCAAGGAACTTGTTTATATGGAAGCCTGTATGGCAAATTTTAATAAAGGAGAGTCAAACCTTTTTACACTATTGGAGCATTTCTTCTTTTTTGGATACTCATTATCGCTGTGAGTGAACTCTTTCCATTGATGACCGTCTGCTGTTACTTATTCCACGCCTCCACTCCGCGCATGCGCAGTACGTGCGTGCGTGTTTACCCTGTAAACACGCACGCACGTACTACGCATGCGCGGACTTTCGATATCTGTCGGAGCTGTTTTTAAACTCCTTGCAAGGAACTTGTTTATATGGAAGCCTGTATGGCAAATTTTAATAAAGGAGAGCCAAACCTTTTTACACTATTGGAGCATTTCTTCTTTTTTGGATACTCATTATCGCTGTGAGTGAACTCTTTCCATTGATGACCGTCTGCTGTTACTTATTCCACGCTTCTGAACGGGACCCATCCACAGAAGGGACAACATCCAAAGTGGAGGTTTTTCATGCCTTTTATTAAGGGCTGTCTAGTAAGCCTTTAATCTTCCTATGGTGACGGGTCTATTGCGGTGGAAGTCACGGATTTACCCAAACAGGGACTAACATATTTATGGACACTGTATGAATATTAAGCACGATATATTTTAGTGTGATAAAGTTTTGCGGTGGGGATAGTCGCGCACTTAATCCAACACCCCAGTTTGCTACTATATTGGAGCATGTATGGACAATATGTACTAATTTGATTTTAATTTTTCACCAGTGAATCATTGTGCACTGTGGTTTTTATTTTTTAATGTTTGTCTATATCCAGCGCTGCACTTTTCTTTATATATACTTAGTAGTGCCCCCTATCAGGGTTATAGTGTCCAGCTGCAGGATACCTTTCTCATAGGTTTTTTATATTCACATTTTTCAGTTTTTTGTACACCTAGCGCAGATTTTTCCTTTAGAATAACCTTACTTTCTCTGCCCCAGCCACGGCCGTTCTCCTCCTCAGGTAACAGTTCACTGAAAAGGCATCGCATCGGAAAAATGCGTCCTCTGCCACTGCTGACTGGCACTGAGGGCAGGCGATCTACAGACTCGGGGCTATGGGCCCCAGATTCACCCCCTAGTGACGCCACTGTCACTTAGTCTTGTTTCCACATGAGGGGTATGGCTTTTTGGGCGCAATTCTTCCATGAAGACCACTTCTGGCCTGAAGACTTCTCCAAACAGTAGATGGGTGTACCAATGGTTTCCATCAGTTCGGTGCTGATTAGACTGCTGGACATCTTCCAATAGGAAGCAAGCATGATGTGTCTTTCATCTGTTGCCTTAACCAATTTCCGCGCAACCTATTGTCAAATGACAACTCGGAGGGACCTTTGTCGCTCCAGGTGGACGTCATATGACATCCTCTCGGGAAACGCAGCTTACGCGCGCCCAACGGGCAATACTGCGGCACGATCTGTCACTGGCTGTGTCCACCGGACAATCACAGCAGATCACATGACAATTGTAAACAATGAATGTCTTTGATTCAGGGCATATCACAGTCCATTTGTACCATGTGGTTAACTGTGGCCAATCACAGCTAATCACAACAATACACACTGAATGAATCAATTTTATTCAATAAAAATGGTTGCTTATACCAGTGAAATTCACTGCACCAGTGACATCACCAGCTGCAGCAACAGTTAATATCTCCTAAACGGTGCACGTAGTAAACCTTATTATAGACTTACCTATATGTACAACTAAGAAAGTGAAGTTTACTATTACTTTAACGCATTCATTAAGCTAAGAGAAAATTCCATTTGCAAAGTGAATATCCTATTTACCTTTAGTAAATCTACCTCAATGCATTAAAATGTAATACAAGGTCCTGTTTTTTTCTCCCTCCTCAGCTGAAGCTGCCATGTACAGAAAGAGAGGTGCAGTGGCATAGACACAGGTGATATTATGGATACTGAACAACAGTCATCTCGATCGGAGGTTTATTTGAATTGTTTATTTAAAGGGAAATGTCACTTACTGTCAACACATTTCGGGAAAAATTAGTGCCCCTTTCTTCAGGGCTAGAAAACAATAATAATACAATATGTAGTACCATGTAAGATACTGTATGTAACAGTCATATAAAATGATCACGTAAAACATTTAAAAACAATACAAATATAATCAAGTCCATTAGAAATATAATTTAAAGATTATAATATTATTTAAAAACAACTGGAATTTATAACAATCTATGAGACCAATCAAGTTTTTACTAATGATAGTTCAATGATGACATAACAAATTTTTCAGGACAAATGTATTCAAGTACATAATTTGTAGTCTATCTTACTCTATACTCAATAGTGTCCATTTTATCATCAGGAGATTGGATTATAGAGAATGTATAAAAATCATAAATCATCGTATACTGTAAGTGAAATTAGTCCTTCTGGGCCAAGTACAATACATTAAAATATATATTCAATGGAGGGTCCAAAAAATGGACAGTAAAACTGTCTTTGAACAGTGTAATGGTATTGGGCATAAACGATCCTTGTAGTCTTGACAAGGCCTGGGTTAGGGTTAGAAAAGTTAAAAATAAAGTGTTAAAACTAAAGATTAACTCATTGATTAGGATGAGGAAAGGGGACTAGAGTAAGCTTGTAAAGCTGAATGAGTAAAAAGTCCTGTCATCCAAATACAAGTGAAAAAATCCATATAATGCAATCTAGTATAGACAGTAGGGTTGCACCGATACTGATACTAGTACCAGTATTGGTGCCGATACTAAGCATTCGCACGATTACTTGTACTCGTGCAAATGCTCTGATGCCTTATCTGATACCTCCAGCCCTACTCTAGGAACAAAGAGACGTCGTGTGAGGAAGTTGGAGGTGTCACTTTCTCATTCCCAGAAGTCAGTGGGCAGAGAGAAGACAGAGGGATACAGCGTCAACAGATTGTGTAACGGAAGAGACGTTCTGACGAAAAAATACCTACTACGCATGCACTATGCTTTCCAACATGCATTCCACGGCGCTATGCATTCCAAACACTTCATGATCTGACGGGTAACGGTAATCTGATGGAACAGCGGCAGCAGACATCTTATTACACCCAGCTACATCTTGAATTTTGGAGTAATTTTAGCGATAAAGTGAGCATATATAAATAAATATAGTATATTGACATCTGTGATGCTGTTTTGACGTTACATTTTATAACAAGCTGAACGCCAGCAGTAGGAAGGTGGCGGAGGCCATGTTGGTAAACCTCGCAACTGCTCAGCGCTAAACCTTTAGTCTTTCAAAATTTAACATCCAAACAGCATCACAGATGTCTATATACTATATTTGTTTATATATGCTAATTTTATTGCTAAAATTACTCTGAAATTCAAGACGTATCTGGGTGTAGTAAGATGTCCCTGCATTTTATAGTTGGTCCCCCTACTTTTGTCTCTGTCCCCCAATATGCACCCCCCTAAATATGAAAGCTGGAGATGCCACTAAAGTCTGCTGCAAGTTCTGGTTTAGTTATGCTGTGCAATAGTCATCCCACCACAGGGGTCACTGTGGCTGAATTTTCATGCTGTAGACTTGCAGAGCTCTTGCTGTAGACTCACCAGTGCAACTTTGCTCTAGATAGAGACTTGCCACGCAAATTTGCTACAAATTGGAAAAGTGTCAACTAGAACTTGTGCTTCAAGTGCTCTGCAAGTGTACAATTTGCCAATGAAAATGTGCAGCAAGTTAACAGACTTACAATTCAACACTGCCACAAATTTGTGGCAAGTTATCCTTGCTATCTGGGAAGGATAGCCTGTCCTTTCTTCCTCCTTTTGCCTCCTTGCTCAGTTCATACAAGTGTCTGGGTGTCTGGTGAAGAAAGTGCTCTGTGATGTCAGTGTCATGGGAATATAAAGATATAGGGCATCAGTCTAAAAACGTCCAAACTTCCAATGATTATTGATGTCATAAGATCTCAGTGACATTTTTGACCGTATGTATGGTCAAGTTCGTATATGGTCAATGATGTCATCCGTGAGACCCTACCCCTTTGTTATGTGTCAGTGGGCAGTGTTTTTCAGCGGGTCAGTGAGCATCATGATGGATGTGGATCTACTTCGCTGGATGATGTGATTAAAAAGGGATGTACATCTTGGGACTTTTTTAACAGCTTCCGGATCGCCCACCGTACATATACTGCGGCAGGGCGACCCGGCTGTGATTGGACACAGCGGGAGCCAATCAGCGGGTCCAGCGGCCGTGATGGCTGCCACGACCTGATGATCGTTCTGTGGAGAGATGGAGCAGTGGTGAACAAGTGAGATGGAGCAGTGGTGAACAAGGCAAACCACTGCTCTGTCAGGGAGCAAAAGAGAGATCTTGTGTTTCAGCTAAGCTTAGTCATGATCTCTCTTTTCCTCCAGTGTATCAGTCCCCCACAGAGTTAGAAAACACCTCCCAGGGAACATATTTGATCCTTTGATCGCCCCTGGTGTTAATCCTTCCTTGCCAGCATTATTTATACCGTAATCAGTACATTTTTTTTTTAGCACTGATCACTGTATTGGTCTCACTGGTCCCCATAAAGTGTCACTTAGTGTCCAATTTGTCTGCTGCAATGTTGCAGTCTCACTAAAAATCGCTGATCGCCATCATTACTAGTAAAAGCAATCAAAACAATAAAACGTCCCTAAAAATATCCCAGAGTTTGTAGTCGCTATAACTTTTGCACAAACCAATCAATATATGATTATTGGGATTTTTCTTACCAGAAATATGTAGCAGAATACATATTGGCCTAAATTAATGAAGATATTAGATTTTTTACATTTTTTATTGGGAATGTTTTATAGCAGAAAGTAAAAAATATTGTTTTTTTAATTCAAAATTGTTGGTCTTTTTTTGTTTATAGCATAAAAATAAAAACCGCAGAGGTGATCAAATAGCACCAAAAGGAAGCTATATTTGTGGGAAAAAAATCTATCTATTTTATTTGCGTATAGAGTCGCACGACCGTGCAATTGTCAGTTAAAGCAACACAGTGCTTTAATCGTAGAAAAATGGCCTGGTCAGGAAGTGGGTAAACCCTTCCAGGGCTGAATTGGTTGAATTTTTAAATGACTTATCAAATACTATGTGTGTTTTAATTAACACTATACATTTCTTTGTGAATGAGGAAGGGTACGGGGGGGGTTGTATCTGTATCTGGGGGATCCTTTTTGTTATAGAGGAGTTCCGGATCTTGACTCTCCCCCCAAACTGCTGACCCCCACAACCACTGGGCCAGGGTTATGGGGAAGAGGCCCTTTTCCTCATCAACATGGGGACAAGGTGCTTTGTCAAGGTAGCCTCAATGCTGAGGGCATGCAGCCTGGTATGGTTCAAGAGGTGCACGTTCATCTTTCCCCCCTCTCAGTGAACACCCTGCACTCAATGATGATACATCACTGCACTGTACATTGATTATTGATATACAGTATATGTTATTATTAGGGGGGTGTATTAGCATTACAGAGCCACACTTTATAATCATTTTTAATATTTGGTGGAGTTTACTAAGTGCAGGTAGGACACATTGTTAGGAAGGGTTTATTACAGAGCAGGAGTAACAAATAGAAGACAGGCCTTGGTTGCTAGAACAACCGTTGCCATTATGTGCTCACCCCAGCCCCAGCTTTCAGAAAAGGACAGAACTGCCCTCATTCAGACTTGCTCTGCCCCCAGTTCTTGCCTTGTTGTGTAAGGTGGGGGCACATTAGTGTCAGTGGAAGGAATAGTGCCCCAAGACTTTACTTTCCATGGATGTTAGTGGCCAAAACAGCAGGCACCTCTCTGGACAGACTGCCAGCAGCTGAAGGACCCCTGATCTCCCTTACATGTGTGTGTGTCATGGCAACGGGTGCAACCAAACATGAATATCTGAGAGGAGCCCAGAAATGGAGGTCTCAGCAGAGGGAGAACCACCCAAAATGAGACAGTAAGAGACAGACATTCATCCCTCACTGATCACCACTAGGGATGAGCCGAACACCCCCCGGTTCGGTTCGCACCAGAACCTGCGAACGGACCGAAAGTTCGCACGAACGTTAGAACCCCATTGACGTCTATGGGACTCGAACGTTCGAAATCAAAAGTGCTCATTTTAAAGGCTAATTTGCATGGTATTGTCCTAAAAAGGGTTTGGGGACCCGGGTCCTACCCCAGGGGACATGTATCAATGCAAAAAAAACTTTTAAAAACGGCCGTTTTTTCGGGAGCAGTGATTTTAATGATGCTTAAAGTAAAAAAAAAAAGTGAAATATTCCTTTAAATATCGTACCTGGGGGGTGTCTATAGTATGCCTGTAAAGTGACGCGTGTTTCCCGTGTTTAGAACAGTCCCTGCACCAAATGTCATTTTTAAAGGAAAAAATCTCATTTAAAACTGCTTGCGGGTTTAATGTCATGTCGGGTCATGGCAATATGGATGAAAATCAGTGAGACAAACGGCATGGGTACCCCCCAGTCCATTACCAGTCCCTTTGGGTCTTGTATGGATGTTAAGGGGAACCCCGCACCCAAATTAAAATAAGGAAAGGCCCTATATACTCTGAACAGCAGTGTACAGGCGGTGCAAACAAGACAGGGACTGTAGGTTTGTTGTTAAGTAGAATCTCTTTGTAATTTTGAACGGGTACATTTTTAACGTGTTTAGCTCCAGCCAAAAAATCTTTTTTAAGCTTTTTGGAAAACATAGGGAAGGGTTATCACCCCTGTGACATTTGTTTTGCTGTCTTTCCTCCTCTTCAGAAGATTTCACCTCACTTTTTGTCCCAATGAAAAATGTTTTTTGAAAATTTGGGTTTTTTGTGGAACAAGGATTGGAAAGCATCAGTGGAAAGGAGAAATTGTTTTCCCATATTAACTCTTACAGGAGAGAATTTCCCTTCCTAGGGGTAGATTTCATCTCACTTCCTGTTGTCTCCTTCCGTTTGCAAGTAGGAGTCGTTTGTAAGTTAGATGTTTGAAAGTAGGGTCCTGCCCTATATACTCAGCAGAAATTTGGGCCTTAGGTGTTGCTGTGGCCACAACACTGTAAGCCCTCACAGGGCCCTGCTGTGAAATATTAGATCAAGAATTGTAATTACATGCCCCTGTTGAACAGGAGCTGAAAAATTAGGCCTTAGGCACTGGTGCTGGTGCCACAACACTGCAACCCCTCACAGACACTCTAGTTGGAACGCAGGAACGAGCCCTGCTGCAAAGTATTGCATCATAAATTGTAATTACACGCCCCTGTTAGACAGGGGCAGAAAAATTGGGCCTTAGGCACTGGTGCTGGTGCCACAACACTGCAACCCCTCACAGACACTCTAGTTGGAATGCAGGAACGAGCCCTGCTGCAAAGTATTGCATCAAAAATTGTAATTACACGCCCCTGTTAGACAGGGGCAGAAAAATTGGGCCTTAGGCACTGGTGCTGGTGCCACAACACTGCAACCCCTCACAGACACTCTAGTTGGAATGCAGGAACGAGCCCTGCTGCAAAGTATTACATCAAAAATTGTAATTACACGTCCCTGTTAAACAGGGGCTGAAAAATTGTGCCTTAGGCACTGGTGGTGGCGCCCAGAACCAAAAATGTTCTTACAAGCTATCAGCGTGATGATTGAGGAGGAAGAGGATAATTACTCAGGGATAGTCACTCAGCATCAGCATAGGCAGTCTTTGAAGGGATCTGAGATTTCAAAAAAAATTATTCGGTTACATCAGCATCAGGTGCTTGGTAGCTGGTGGTGATCCAAGACTGATTCATTTTTATGAAGGTCAGCCGATCGACCGAGTCGGTGGACAGACGCACCCTGTGATCGGTTACCACGCCTCCAGCAGCACTGAATGTGCGTTCCGAAAGAACGCTGGATGCAGGACAGGCCAGTAGCTCAATTGCATACTGTGCAAGCTCTGGCCAGTGATCCATCCTCAAGACTAGGGATGAGCCGAACACCCCCCGGTTCGGTTCGCACCAGAACCCGCGAACGGACCGAAAGTTCGCACGAACGTTAGAACATCATTGACGTCTATGGGACTCGAACGTTCGAAATCAAAAGTGCTCATTTTAAAGGCTAATTTGCATGGTATTGTCCGAAAAAGGGTTTGGGGACCCGGGTCCTACCCCAGGGGACATGTATCAATGCAAAAAAAACTTTTAAAAACGGCCGTTTTTTCGGGGCAGTGATTTTAATGATGCTTAAAGTAAAAAAAAAAAAGTGAAATATTCCTTTAAATATCGTACCTGGGGGGTGTCTATAGTATGCCTGTAAAGTGACGCGTGTTTCCCATGTTTAGAACAGTCCCTGCACCAAATGTCATTTTTAAAGGAAAAAATCTCATTTAAAACTGCTTGCGGGTTTAATGTCATGTCGGGTCATGGCAATATGGATGAAAATCAGTGAGACAAACGGCATGGGTACCCCCCCAGTCCATTACCAGGCCCTTTGGGTCCTGTATGGATATTAAGGGGAACCCCGCACCCAAATTAAAATAAGGAAAGGCCCTATATACTCTGAACAGCAGTATACAGGCGGTGCAAACAAGACAGGGACTGTAGGTTTGTTGTTAAGTAGAATCTCTTTGTAATTTTGAACGGGTACATTTTTAACGTGTTTAGCTCCAGCCAAAAAATCTTTTTTAAGCTTTTTGGAAAACATAGGGAAGGGTTATCACCCCTGTGACATTTGTTTTGCTGTCTTTCCTCCTCTTCAGAAGATTTCACCTCACTTTTTTGTCCCAATGAAAAATGTTTTTTGAAAATTTGGGTTTTTTTGTGGAACAAGGATTGGAAAGCATCAGTGGAAAGGAGAAATTGTTTTCCCATATTAACTCTTACAGGAGAGAATTTCCCTTCCTAGGGGTAGATTTCATCTCACTTCCTGTTGTCTCCTTCCGTTTGCAAGTAGGAGTCGTTTGTAAGTTAGATGTTTGAAAGTAGGGTCCTGCCCTATATACTCAGCAGAAATTTGGGCCTTAGGTGTTGCTGTGGCCACAACACTGTAAGCCCTCACAGGGCCCTGCTGTGAAATATTAGATCAAGAATTGTAATTACATGCCCCTGTTGAACAGGAGCTGAAAAATTAGGCCTTAGGCACTGGTGCTGGTGCCACAACACTGCAACCCCTCACAGACACTCTAGTTGGAACGCAGGAACGAGCCCTGCTGCAAAGTATTGCATCAAAAATTGTAATTACACGCCCCTGTTAGACAGGGGCAGAAAAATTGGTCCTTAGGCACTGGTGCTGGTGCCACAACACTGCAACCCCTCACAGACACTCTAGTTGGAACGCAGGAACGAGCCCTGCTGCAAAGTATTGCATCAAAAATTGTAATTACACGCCCCTGTTAGACAGGGGCAGAAAAATTGGGCCTTAGGCACTGGTGCTGGTGCCACAACACTGCAACCCCTCACAGACACTCTAGTTGGAATGCAAGAACGAGCCCTGCTGCAAAGTATTGCATCAAAAATTGTAATTACACGCCCCTGTTAGACAGGGGCAGAAAAATTGGGCCTTAGGCACTGGTGCTGGTGCCACAACACTGCAACCCCTCACAGACACTCTAGTTGGAATGCAGGAACGAGCCCTGCTGCAAAGTATTACATCAAAAATTGTAATTACACACCCCTGTTAAACAGGGGCTGAAAAATTGTGCCTTAGGCACTGGTGGTGGCGCCCAGAACCAAAAATGTTCTTACAAGCTATCAGCGTGATGATTGAGGAGGAAGAGGATAATTACTCAGGGATAGTCACTCAGCATCAGCATAGGCAGTCTTTGAAGGGATCTGAAAAAAATTATTCAGTTACATCAGCATCAGGTGCTTGGTAGCTGGTGGTGATCCAAGACTGATTCATTTTTATGAAGGTCAGCCGATCGACCGAGTCAGTGGACACACGCACCCTGTGATCGGTTACCACGCCTCCAGCAGCACTGAATGTGCGTTCCGAAAGAACGCTGGATGCAGGACAGGCCAGTAGCTCAATTGCATACTGTGCAAGCTCTGGCCAGTGATCCATCCTCAAGACCCAGTAACCCAGAGGATTTTCGGTGGGAAAGGTGTCCAAGTCTGATCTTGCCCCTAGGTATTCCTGCACCATGTAAAACAGACGCTGGCGATGGTTGCTGGAACCGATCATACCTTGGGGCTGCGGACCAAAAAATTGTCTGAACGCATCGGTCAGACGGCCACCTTCTCCACCGCTCCTTCTTTGACTGACCGAAGCCTCAGCAACACGTTGTCCAGAAACAGGAGTTTGTAACCTCCCAGTCTCTGGGAACGCGTTGCACAGACCTTTCTGCAAGGCCTCCCGTAGATGTTTCATCCTCTGCTCCCTCTGCGATGGCAAGATAAGGTCCGCAACCTTACCCTTGTAACGTGGATCAAGGAGGGTTGCCAGCCAGTATTGGTCCTTCTCCTTGATACCACGAATACGAGGATCCTTACGCAGGCTTTGCAGGATCAGGGAGGCCATGCAGCGTAGGTTTGCTGAGGCATTCGGTCCGGAGTCCTCTGGGTCACTAAGGACAACAACGTCCGCAGCCACCTCCTCCCAGCCACGTACAAGTCCATGTGTTCCTTGGGACTGATCCCTTAAAGACTGCTGATGCTGAGTGCCAGGCTCCACCTCCATACTGACACAATCTTCCTCCTCCTCCTCCTCGTCCTCTTCCTGTGTGATCGGCGGGCACGCAGGAACACTGTCTGGATAAAGGGGGCCTTGAGAGCTAAGGAAGTCCTCCTCTTCCTGCCTCTGTTCTGCCTCAAGTGCCCTGTCCATTATTCCACGCAGCGTGTGCTCCAACAGGTGGACAAGGGGGACAGTGTCACTGATGCATGCACTGTCAGTGCTCACCATCCTCGTGGCCTCCTCGAATGGTGACAGGACAGTGCATGCATCCCTGATCATGGCCCACTGGCGTGGGGAAAAAAAAACAAGCTCCCCTGACCCTGTCCTGGTGCCATAGTCGCACAGGTACTCATTGATGGCCCTCTGCTGTGTGTGCAGCCGCTGCAGCATGGCCAACGTTGAGTTCCACCTGGTGGGCATGTCACAGATTAGGCGGTTCTTGGGCAGGTTAAACTCCTTTTGGAGGTCCGTCAGCCGAGCACTGGCATTATATGACCGGCGGAAATGCACACAGACTTTCCTGGCCTGCCTCAGGACATCCTGTAAGCCCGGGTACCTGCCCAAGAACCGCTGGACCACCAAGTTAAGGACGTGAGCCAAACAGGGCACATGGGTCAGTTGCCCCTGTCGGAGGGCAGAGAGGAGGTTGGTGCCATTGTCGCAAACCACCATTCCTGCCTTAAGTTGGCGTGGCGTCAACCACCTCTGAACCTGCCCCTGCAGAGCTGACAGAACCTCTGCCCCAGTGTGGCTCCTGTCCCCCAAGCACACCAGCTCAAGCACCGCATGGCATCTTTTGGCCTGCGTACTTGCGTAGCCCCTTGAACGCCTACGGAGCACCGCTGGTTCCGAGGAAGAGGCCATGGAGGAAGAAGAAGAGGAGGGGGTGGAGGAGAGAGGTGTGTCACAATCAGCATTTTGGAGGCGTGGTGGCGGAACAACCTCCAACACTACTGCACCTTGTCCTGCATCCTTCCCAGCTGCCAGCAGAGTCACCCAATGCGCCGTGAAACTTAAGTAACGTCCCTGTCCATGCCTGCTGGACCATGAGTCAGCGGTAATATGCACCTTACCGCTGACCGCCCTGTCCAGCGAGGCATGGACATTGCCTTCCACATGCCGGTAGAGAGCCGGAATCGCCTTCCGTGAGAAAAAGTGGCGTTTGGGTACCTGCCACTGAGGAACCGCACATTCCACAAACTCACGGAAGGGGGCAGAGTCTACCAACTGAAAAGGCAGCAGTTGAAGTGCTAGCAATTTTGCCAAGCTAGCATTCAACCGCTGGGCATGTGGATGGCTGGGAGCAAACTTCTTTCGGCGGTGCAGCAGCTGGGGCAGGGAAATTTGCCTGGTACAATCTGACGTCGGTGTACCAAAAGCAGATTGCCCACAAGTACTTGGCTGTGACACACCTAATTCTACACCTTCATTCCTCTCACTGCAGGTCTCAGAGAGGACTGAAGGTCTAGTGGGGTTGGAAATCTCAGCTGATGAGGAGCAAGGAGAGATCCTCTTTGTTCTTTGGTGTGGGTCTTTTAGATATGCTTGCCAACGAACTGCATGGCAGGTCAACATATGTCTGGTCAAGCATGTGGTACCCAAGCGGGAGATGTTTTGGCCACGCGAGATACGCTTGAGACATATGTTGCAAATAGCAGCGGTGCGATCTGATGCACTCGTCTCAAAAAAGGCCCACACCAAAGAACTTTTTGAATAACGCGCAGAGACTGCAGCGCCCTGCACATGTGGAGCTTTGGGGTGTGATGCAGTCAATGTGCTGCCCTTAGGCTGGCACCTGGAGGGCATCCTGCTTCGTTGGTGATGTGCCGCCTCCTCCTCCTCCTCCTCTCTCCTATCAGGCACCCACGTTGAGTCAGTGACCTCATCATCCCCTCCCTCCTCATCACTGGAGCAAACCTGGCAGTATGCTGCAGCAGGGGGAGCATGACTGCCAGATTGCTGTCCTTCTTGGGCACCCCCTCTGTCCGTGCTCATGTTACTGCCTTCATCGAGCTCAGTATCATCATCAGAGCCTTCCAAACGCTGGGCATCCTCCTGGAGCATGTACCCAACACTGTGGTCAAACAGTTCGAGGGAATCCTCAGGAGGACATGGTGGAGCTAGGGAAGGAGTCACTGATGACATTGAGCTGAGGGAAGAGGCCGCTGCTTTGCCAGACAAAGCACCCTGGGCATGGGTGAGAGAGGATGAGGAGGATGAGGACGGCTTGGTCATCCACTCGACCAAGTCTTCCGCATGTTGCTGCTCAACACGGCCAGCTGCCGAAAAAAAGGCCAAGCGTGTCCCATGGCCACGTGCTGATGAGGATGCACCGTCTCCACGACCAGCACTAGACACAGAGCCTGCTTGCCCTCTCTTATTGGCTTGTGACTGTCTGCCTCTCCTTCTTGGCCTTCCAGACATACTAATGGCCTGTAGCTGCACTAAGCTGGGATAGAACACCTGTAATTTTCTTCAGGTAGCTTTATATACTGTAACCAGACAAGCCTGCCTGTCAGTAGGAAGATAACAGGAACGGATCTAGCTGAACACTGTGAGCAGGACGCACTGCACTAAATGTAAATAGCAGGAACGGATCTAGCTGAACACTGTGAGCAGGACGCACTGACTGCACTAAATGTAAATAGCAGGAATGGATCTAGCTGAACACTGTGAGCAGGACGCACTGACTGCACTAAATGTAAATAGCAGGAACGGATCTAGCTGAACACTGTGAGCAGGACGCACTGCACTAAATGTAAATAGCAGGAACGGATCTAGCTGAACACTGTGAGCAGGACGCACTGACTGCACTAAATGTAAATAGCAGGAACAGATCTAGCTGAACACTGTGAGCAGGACGCACTGACTGCACTAAATGTAAATAGCAGGAACGGATCTAGCTGAACACTGTGAGCAGGACGCACTGACTGCACTAAATGTAAATAGCAGGAACAGATCTAGCTGAACACTGTGAGCAGGACGCACTGACTGCACTAAATGTAAATAGCAGGAACGGATCTAGCTGAACACTGTGAGCAGGACGCACTGACTGCACTAAATGTAAATAGCAGGAACGGATCTAGCTGAACACTGTGAGCAGGACGCACTGCACTAAATGTAAATAGCAGGAACAGATCTAGCTGAACACTGTGAGCAGGACGCACTGCACTAAATGTAAATAGCAGGAACGGATCTAGCTGAACACTGTGAGCAGGACGCACTGCACTAAATGTAAATAGCAGGAACAGATCTAGCTGAACACTGTGAGCAGGACGCACTGCACTAAATGTAAATAGCAGGAACAGATCTAGCTGAACACTGTGAGCAGGACGCACTGCACTAAATGTAAATAGCAGGAACGGATCTAGCTGAACACTGTGAGCAGGACGCACTGACTGCACTAAATGTAAATAGCAGGAACAGATCTAGCTGAACACTGTGAGCAGGACGCACTGACTGCACTAAATGTAAATAGCAGGAACGGATCTAGCTGAACACTGTGAGCAGGACGCACTGACTGCACTAAATGTAAATAGCAGGAACGGATCTAGCTGAACACTGTGAGCAGGACGCACTGCACTAAATGTAAATAGCAGGAACAGATCTAGCTGAACACTGTGAGCAGGACGCACTGCACTAAATGTAAATAGCAGGAACGGATCTAGCTGAACACTGTGAGCAGGACGCACTGCACTAAATGTAAATAGCAGGAACAGATCTAGCTGAACACTGTGAGCAGGACGCACTGCACTAAATGTAAATAGCAGGAACGGATCTAGCTGAACACTGTGAGCAGGACGCACTGACTGCACTAAATGTAAATAGCAGGAACGGATCTAGCTGAACACTGTGAGCAGGACGCACTGACTGCACTAAATGTAAATAGCAGGAACAGATCTAGCCTAATCTATCTAACTCAAATCAAATGACACTGTCTGTCTCTCTCTCTATCAGCACACCGGAACACACTACACAGAGCCGCCGTGCAGGCGGCCTTATATAGTGTGGGGCGTGTACTAAATCCCCTGAGCCATAATTGGCCAAAGCCACCCTGGCTTTGGCCAATTACAGCTCTCTCTACTGACGGCGCTGTGATTGGCCAAGCATGCGGGTCATAGTGCATGCTTGGCCAATCATCAGCCAGCAATGCACTGCGATGCCGCAGTGAATTATGGGCCGTGACGCGCCACAGGAATTTGGCGCGAACGGCCCATAACGTTCGCAATTCGACGGACGGTCGAACAGCCGATGTTCGAGTCGAACATGGGTTCGACTCGAACACGAAGCTCATCCCTACTCAAGACCCAGTAACCCAGAGGATTTTCAGTGGGAAAGGTGTCCAAGTCTGATCTTGCCCCTAGGTATTCCTGCACCATGTAAAACAGATGCTGGCGATGGTTGCTGGAACCGATCATACCTTGGGGCTGCGGACCAAAAAATTGTCTGAACGCATCGGTCAGACGGCCACCTTCTCCACCGCTCCTTCTTTGACTGACCGAAGCCTCAGCAACACGTTGTCCAGAAACAGGAGTTTGTAACCTCCCAGTCTCTGGGAACGCATTGCACAGACCTTTCTGCAAGGCCTCCCGAAGATGTTTCATCCTCTGCTCCCTCTGCGATGGCAAGATAAGGTCCGCAACCTTACCCTTGTAACGTGGATCAAGGAGGGTTGCCAGCCAGTATTGGTCCTTCTCCTTGATACCACGAATACGAGGATCCTTACGCAGGCTTTGCAGGATCAGGGAGGCCATGCAGCGTAGGTTTGCTGAGGCATTCGGTCCGGAGTCCTCTGGGTCACCAAGGACGACAACGTCCGCAGCCACCTCCTCCCAGCCACATACAAGTCCATGTGTTTCTTGGGACTGATCCCTTAAAGACTGCTGCTGATGCTGAGTGCCAGGCTCCACCTCCATACTGACACAATCTTCCTCCTCCTCCTCCTCGTCCTCTTCCTGTGTGATCGGCGGGCACGCAGGAACACTGTCTGGATAAAGGGGGCCTTGAGAGCTAAGGAAGTCCTCCTCTTCCTGCCTCTGTTCTGCCTCAAGTGCCCTGTCCATTATTCCACGCAGCGTGTGCTTCAACAGGTGGACAAGGGGGACAGTGTCACTGATGCATGCACTGTCACTGCTCACCATCCTCGTGGCCTCCTCGAATGGTGACAGGACAGTGCATGCATCCCTGATCATGGCCCACTGGCGTGGGGAAAAAAAACAAGCTCCCCTGACCCTGTCCTGGTGCCATAGTCGCACAGGTACTCATTGATGGCCCTCTGCTGCGTGTGCAGCCGCTGCAGCATGGCCAACGTTGAGTTCCACCTGGTGGGCATGTCACAGATTAGGCGGTTCTTGGGCAGGTTAAACTCCTTTTGGAGGTCCGTCAGCCGAGCACTGGCATTATATGACCGGCGGAAATGCACACAGACTTTCCTGGCCTGCCTCAGGACATCCTGTAAGCCCGGGTACCTGCCCAAGAACCGCTGCACCACCAAGTTAAGGACGTGAGCCAAACAGGGCACATGGGTCAGTTGTCCCTGTCGGAGGGCAGAGAGGAGGTTGGTGCCATTGTCGCAAACCACCATTCCTGCCTTAAGTTGGCGTGGCGTCAACCACCTCTGAACCTGCCCCTGCAGGAGCTGACAGAACCTCTGCCCCAGTGTGGCTCCTGTCCCCCAAGCACACCAGCTCAAGCACCGCATGGCATCTTTTGGCCTGCGTACTTGCGTAGCCCCTTGTAAGACTACGGAGCACCGCTGGTTCCGAGGAAGAGGCCATGGAGGAAGAAGAAGAGGAGGGGGTGGAGGAGAGAGGTGTGTCACAATCAGCATTTTGGAGGCGTGGTGGCGGAACAACCTCCAACACTACTGCACCTTGTCCTGCATCCTTCCCAGCTGCCAGCAGAGTCACCCAATGCGCCGTGAAACTTAGGTAACGTCCCTGTCCATGCCTGCTGGACCATGAGTCAGCGGTAATATGCATCTTACCGCTGACCGCCCTGTCCAGCGAGGCATGGACATTGCCTTCCACATGCCGGTAGAGAGCCGGAATCGCCTTCCGTGAGAAAAAGTGGTGTATGGGTACCTGCCACTGAGGAACCGCACATTCCACAAACTCACGGAAGGGGGCAGAGTCTACCAACTGAAAAGGCAGCAGTTGAAGTGCTAGCAATTTTGCCAAGCTAGCATTCAACCGCTGGGCATGTGGATGGCTGGGAGCAAACTTCTTTCGGCGGTGCAGCAGCTGGGGCAGGGAAATTTGCCTGGTACAATCTGACGTCGGTGTACCAAAAGCAGATTGCCCACAAGTACTTGGCTGTGACACACCTAATTCTACACCTTCATTCCTCTCACTGCAGGTCTCAGAGAGGACTGGATGTCTAGTGGGGTTGGAAATCTCAGCTGATGAGGAGCAAGGAGAGATCCTCTTTGTTCTTTGGTGTGGGTCTTTTAGATACGCTTGCCAACGAACTGCATGGCAGGTCAACATATGTCTGGTCAAGCATGTGGTACCCAAGTGGGAGATGTTTTGGCCACGTGAGATACGCTTGAGACATATGTTGCAAATAGCAGCGGTGCGATCTGATGCACTCGTCTCAAAAAAGGCCCACACCAAAGAACTTTTTGAATAACGCGCAGAGACTGCAGCGCCCTGCACATGTGGAGCTTTGGGGTGTGATGCAGTCAATGTGCTGCCCTTAGGCTGGCCCCTGGAGGGCATCCTGCCTCGTTGGTGATGTGCCGCCTCCTCCTCCTCCTCCTCCTCTCTCCTATCAGGCACCCACGTTGAGTCAGTGACCTCATCATCCCCTCCCTCCTCATCACTGGAGCAAACCTGGCAGTATGCTGCAGCAGGGGGAGCATGACTGCCAGATTGCTGTCCTTCTTGGGCACCCCCTCTGTCCGTGCTCATGTTACTGCCTTCATCAAGCTCAGTATCATCATCAGAGCCTTCCAAACGCTGGGCATCCTCCTGGAGCATGTACCCAACACTGTGGTCAAACAGTTCGAGGGAATCCTCAGGAGGACATGGTGGAGCTAGGGAAGGAGTCACTGATGACATTGAGCTGAGGGAAGAGGCCGCTGCTTTGCCAGACAAAGCACCCTGGGCATGGGTGAGAGAGGATGAGGAGGATGAGGACGGCTTGGTCATCCACTCGACCAAGTCTTCCGCATGTTGCGGCTCAACACGGCCAGCTGCCGAAAAAAAGGCCAAGCGTGTCCCATGGCCACGTGCTGATGAGGATGCACCGTCTCCACGACCAGCACTAGACACAGAGCCTGCTTGCCCTCTCTTATTGGCTTGTGACTGTCTGCCTCTCCTTCTTGGCCTTCCAGACATACTAATGGCCTGTAGCTGCACTAAGCTGGGATAGAACACCAGTAATTTTCTTCAGGTAGCTTTATATACTGTAACCAGACAAGCCTGCCTGTCAGTAGGAAGATAACAGGAACTGATCTAGCTGAACACTGTGAGCAGGACGCACTGTACTAAATGTAAATAGTCTAGCTGCCTGACCGTGGTACTAATAGGATCAAATAGAACACCAGTAATTTTCTTCAGGTAGCTTTATATACTGTAACCAGACAAGCCTGCCTGTCAGTAGGAAGATAACAGGAACGGATCTAGCTGAACACTGTGAGCAGGACGCACTGTACTAAATGTAAATAGTCTAGCTGCCTGACCGTGGTACTAATAGGATCAAATAGAACACCAGTAATTTTCTTCAGGTAGCTTTATATACTGTAACCAGACAAGCCTGCCTGTCAGTAGGAAGATAACAGGAACGGATCTAGCTGAACACTGTGAGCAGGACGCACTGTACTAAATGTAAATAGTCTAGCTGCCTGACCGTGGTACTAATAGGATCAAATAGAACACCAGTAATTTTCTTCAGGTAGCTTTATATACTGTAACCAGACAAGCCTGCCTGTCAGTAGGAAGATAACAGGAACGGATCTAGCTGAACACTGTGAGCAGGACGCACTGTACTAAATGTAAATAGTCTAGCTGCCTGACCGTGGTACTAATAGGATCAAATAGAACACCAGTAATTTTCTTCAGGTAGCTTTATATACTGTAACCAGACAAGCCTGCCTGTCATTAGGAAGATAACAGGAACGGATCTAGCTGAACACTGTGAGCAGGACGCACTGTACTAAATGTAAATAGTCTAGCTGCCTGACCGTGGTACTAATAGGATCAAACAGAACACCAGTAATTTTCTTCAGGTAGCTTTATATACTGTAACCAGACAAGCCTGCCTGTCAGTAGGAAGATAACAGGAACGGATCTAGCTGAACACTGTGAGCAGGACGCACTGTACTAAATGTAAATAGTCTAGCTGCCTGACCGTGGTACTAATAGGATCAAATAGAACACCAGTAATTTTCTTCAGGTAGCTTTATATACTGTAACCAGACAAGCCTGCCTGTCAGTAGGAAGATAACAGGAACGGATCTAGCTGAACACTGTGAGCAGGACGCACTGTACTAAATGTAAATAGTCTAGCTGCCTGACCGTGGTACTAATAGGATCAAATAGAACACCAGTAATTTTCTTCAGGTAGCTTTATATACTGTAACCAGACAAGCCTGCCTGTCAGTAGGAAGATAACAGGAATGGATCTAGCTGAACACTGTGAGCAGGACGCACTGCACTAAATGTAAATAGTCTAGAAGATAACAGGAACGGATCTAGCTGAACACTGTGAGCAGGACGCACTGCACTAAATGTAAATAGTCTAGAAGATAACAGGAACGGATCTAGCTGAACACTGTGAGCAGGACGCACTGTACTAAATGTAAATAGTCTAGCTGCCTGACCGTGGTACTAATAGGATCAAACAGAACACCAGTAATTTTCTTCAGGTAGCTTTATATACTGTAACCAGACAAGCCTGCCTGTCAGTAGGAAGATAACAGGAACGGATCTAGCTGAACACTGTGAGCAGGACGCACTGTACTAAATGTAAATAGTCTAGCTGCCTGACCGTGGTACTAATAGGATCAAATAGAACACCAGTAATTTTCTTCAGGTAGCTTTATATACTGTAACCAGACAAGCCTGCCTGTCAGTAGGAAGATAACAGGAACGGATCTAGCTGAACACTGTGAGCAGGACGCACTGTACTAAATGTAAATAGTCTAGCTGCCTGACCGTGGTACTAATAGGATCAAATAGAACACCAGTAATTTTCTTCAGGTAGCTTTATATACTGTAACCAGACAAGCCTGCCTGTCAGTAGGAAGATAACAGGAACGGATCTAGCTGAACACTGTGAGCAGGACGCACTGCACTAAATGTAAATAGTCTAGAAGATAACAGGAACGGATCTAGCTGAACACTGTGAGCAGGACGCACTGCACTAAATGTAAATAGTCTAGAAGATAACAGGAACGGATCTAGCTAAACTGAATACAGTGTATATATATATATATGCAACACCTGGGATGCATATATATACACAATACACTGTAAGTGCAGCTAACTGACTGACTGTTCTGCCTAATCTATCTAACTCAAATGAAATGACACTGTCTCTCTCTCTCTCTATCTCTCAGCACACCGGAACACACACTACACAGGGCCGCCGTGCAGGCGGCCTTATATAGTGTGGGGCGTGCACTAAATCCCCTGAGCCATAATTGGCCAAAGCCTCCTTGGCTTTGGCCAATTACGGCTCTCTGTTCAGGCGGCGCTGTGATTGGCCAAGCATGCGGGTCATAGTGCATGCTTGGCCAATCATCAGCCAGCAATGCACTGCGATGCCGCAGTGAATTATGGGCCGTGACGCGCCACACGAATTTGGCGCGAGCGGCCCATATCGTTCGCAATTCGGCGAACGGTCGAACAGCCGATGTTCGAGTCGAACATGGGTTCGACTCGAACATGGGTTCGACTCGAACACGAAGCTCATCCCTAATCACCACTACCCTCTGTGCACCCCACTGCCCCCCAATCCACCCCACTGTCCCCCCAATCTACCCCAATCCACCCACTACTCCCCCTGTGCACCCCACTCCCCCCCAATCTACCCCACTCCCCCCATCCACCCCACTGCCCCCCAATCTACCCCACTGCCCCCCATCCACCCCACTCCCCCCCATCCACCTCACTCCCCCCAATCCACCCACTACTCCCCCTGTGCACCCCACTACCCCCAATCTACCCCACTCCCCCCATCCACCCCACTCCCCCCCCATCCACCCCACTGCCCCCCATCCACCCCACTGCCCCCCATCCACCCCACTGCCCCCCAATCTACCCCACTCCCCCCCATCCACCTCACTCCCCCCAATCCACCCACTACTCCCCCTGTGCACCCCACTACCCCCAATCTACCCCACTCCCCCCATCCACCCCACTGTCCCCCCAATCTACCCTCCCCAATCCAACAACTACTCCCCCTGTGCACCCCACTACTCCCCAATCTACCCCACTCCCCCCCATCCACCTCACTCTCCCCAATCCACCCACTACTCCCCCTGTGCACCCCACCACCCCAATCTACCCCACTCCCCCCATCCACCACACTGCCCCAATCCACCCCACTGTCCCCCCAATCTACCCCACTCCCCCCAATCCACCCACTGCTCCCCTGTGCACCCCACTCCCAGCCAATCTACCCCACTCCCCCCAATCTACCCCACTGCCCACCAATCTACCCCACTGCCCCTCATCCACCCCACTCCCCCCAATCTACCCCATTCCCCCCAATCTACCCCACTGCCCACCAATCTACCCCACTGCCCCTCATCCACCCCACTGCCCCCCAATCTACCCCACTCCCCCCAATCCACCCACTACTCCCCCTGTGCACCCCACTCCCCCCAATCTACCCACTCCCCCCAATCCACCCACTACTCCCCCTGTGCACCCCACTCCCCCAATCTACCCCACTCCCCCATCCACCCCACTGCCCCCCAATCCACCCCACTGTCCCCCCAATCCACCCCACTGTCCCCCCAATCTATCCCACTCCCCCCAATCCAACCACTACCCCACCTGTGCACCCCACTCCCCCCAATCTACCCCACTCCCCCCATCCACCTCACTCCCCCCAATCCACCCACTACTCCCCCTATGCACCCCACCCCCAATCTACCCCACTCCCCCCATCCACCCCACTGCCCCAATCCACCCCACTTCCCCCCAATCTACCCCACTCCCCCAATCCACCCACTGCTCCCCCTGTGCACCCCACTCTGACCCAATCTACCCCACTCCCCCCCATCCACCCCACTCCCCCAATCTACCCCACTGCCCCCCAATCTACCCCACTGCCCCCCATCCACCCCACTGCCCCCCAATCTACCCCACTCCCCCAATCCACCCACTACTCCCCCTGTGCACCCCACTCCCCCCCAATCTACCCACTCCCCCCAATCCACCCACTACTCCCCCTGTGCACCCCATCTACCCCACTCCCCCCATCCACCTCACTCCCCCAATCCACCCACTACTCCCCCTGTGCACCCCCCCAATCTACCCCACTCCCCCATCCACTCCACTGCCCCCAATCCACCCCACTGTCCCCCCAATCTACCCCACTCCCCCCAATCCACCCACTGCTCCCCCTGTGCACCCCACTCCCCCCAATCTACTCCACTTCCCCCATCCACCCCACTCCCCCCAATCTACCCCACTCCCCCCAATCTACCCCACTGCCCCCCCCAATATACCCCACTGCCCCCCATCCACCCCACTTCCCCCCAATCTTCCCCACTCCCCCCAATCCACCCACTCCCCCAATCCACCCACTACTCCCCCTGTGCACCCCACTCCCCCCCAATCTACCCACTCCCCCCAATCCACCCACTACTCCCCCTGTGCACCCCACTCCCCCCAATCTACCCCACTCCCCCCAATCTACCCCACTCCCCCCATCCACCCCACTTTCCCCAATCTACCCCACTGCCCCCCATCCACCCCACTGCCCCCCAATCTACCCCACTCCCCCCATCCATCTCGCTGTTCCTCACTCCCCCCCATCCACCTCACTGCCCCCCAATCCACCCCTCTCCCCCCCATCCACCTCACTGTTCCCCAATCCGCCCCACTACCCCCCAATCTACCCCACCCCCCCATCCACCCCACTCCCCCTATCTACCTCACTGTTCCCCATTGCACCCCACTCCCCCCTAAAAGAGAACAAGCTGTCCTGCAGATGTAGCAGTTACAGAGCTGAGACAAACCATTTATCACTGACAGGTGTGCTTAGACTGATTAGCTTTTATTTATTCATGTAAAACCTTTATCCCAAAAGAAATGAAAACTGTTGCTATAACTACTTGTGAAACTGCAGTGTGAGCTGGAGTTTGGCTTTAATTGGTTGGTGTATCTAAATCTGATAGTACATCTAACACTGTCCTCCATCCAGATTAACAATGCTGTCGTGTGCTGTGCCCCATGTGCTCCTTCCTCCAGAGTGGGGGCACTCTAATGCAGGAGGTGTGTTACTGGCCAGATCAGCAGGTGAAAACAGAGGGGGAAAAAAGCCTGCAAAAGAAAACTAATGCAGAAACCATATCTAAGAATTGGTATGCTGCAATATACTGTATTACATTTTAATTTTGGGTTTAATACCGCTTTACAGTGGGCAAGATGACGGGGGCATTTCCAATAGTCCTGTACAGTTTCTCTTGTTCTAATACAGTTAAGTAAAAAAATAATGTCATACTAGGACAGGAAGTGTGTTACTGGCAGAAAGTACATGAAATCCCCACATTAAAGGACTGATTAGCTGCAATATACACTCACCGGACACTTTATTAGGTACACCTTGCTAGTACCGGGTTGGACCCCCTTTTACCTTCAGAACTGCCTTCATTCTTCATGGCATAGGTTCAACAAGGTGTTGGAAACATTCCTCCAAGATTTTGGCTCATATTAACATGATAGCATCACGTAGTTACTGCATATTTGTCGGCTGCACATCCATGATGGGAATCTCCCGTTCCACCAAATCCCAAAGGTACTCTATTGGATTGAGATCTAGTGACTGTGGAGGCCATTGGAGTACAGTGATCTCATTGTCATGTTCAAGAAACCAGTGGTGAGATGATTTGAGCTTTGTGACATGGTGCATTATCCTGCTGGAAGGAGCCATCAGAAGATTGTTACGCTGTAGTCATAAAGCATATCTCCCAACTTTTGAACTTCAGAAAGAGGGACACTTATGGGAGGAAGCGACTGACCGCGCTACGTGCACTGCAGCAAAAAGAAAGATTCTCACTGATGCATACAAAAACCCCAGCACAGTCATTTAAAAAAATAAGAATAAAAAGCTTCCGTTACAAATGATTTTGCATAAACTATGGAAGTGTGCATTACACAAAGTGTGGAAGGATTCAGGAGTGCGTTATGTACAGAGTGCAGGGTTTAGGATAGGGCTAGATACAGAGTGCAGGGTTCTGGAGTGTGTTATGCACAGGGTGCAGGGTTCTGGAGTTACATATAGAGTGCAGGGTATTGGCATGTGTTATGTACAGAGTGCAGGCACAGTGCATGGTTCTGGAGTGCGTTACGTACAGAGTGCAAGGGTTCAAGAGCGCTAGGTACAGAGTGCAGTCATCCATCCACATGTCACTATTGCCCTTCTCCTCAGCTATAACATCTGAACCCCCCCTCCCTACACACACACACGCATATAACACACACCACACCACACATAACACACACCACACCACACACACATATAACACACACCACACACACATATAACACACACACACATACATAACACACACACATAACACACACCACACACACTTTTGTAAAAGTAGTGAGGTAGCAGAATATTGGTAATGACTGCTAGACAATGAACTTCTGGTATGCGAGGTTTTTATTCCATTCTTTTGGCCATTAAGAATGAAACACTCCTGACCCGACTCGTGTCTACACGCCAAGAGTGAGCCATACAGAGAAATACAGTGTACATATATCTTTTCATCATATTGCGTCACAAGCGAACACGCTATACATTTCCGTTACAAAACATTCTAACCTTTAAACAGTTAACCTACTCTTATTGATGCAAAGCAGTTTAGCAAAGCATATTCTTTCACAAGCATTGCACAAGCCTTGCCTTTGCGGTTACCTTCTTCCTCTGCTGACCAGCTTGACACACCCTGGACACAGGAAAAGTGTGCTATGCTAAGCACAGATGGCTGTGCTAAGGGGGGGGGGGGGGGAAATGGGTGAATTCAGTGTCAGGTTCTACAGATCTCACAAAATGTTCTTAGCATAGTAAATAGGAATGGCTTCTTAGCTGAAATTCTAAATCAGCCCTACTACACACATAACCATGGCCATATAATCTGATCCCCATTCCTACTTCAGTAGCACCTTTCTGTAGATGTCTTCTATCCAGTGCAGCCACAGCTTCCTTCTCCTTTCAGTGCACTGGGTATCTTGGACTCCTGGAGCAGGAAGGAGATAAGGATTAGGGGGCAGCTAACCCCCCTCCTCCCTCCTCCCTCCTCAAACAGGCTGCAGTCAGACTTTCACTTGTCCCGACTTTAGTGCAGACTGCAGAGCAGAGAGCCTGTTGAAGGAGCGGAGCTGAGCTGTTACTTTCACTTTCAACTGCAGAAGCCAGGCTTCTGTATTTAGGTGAAAGTGGGGAGCTGCCTGTGAGTGCAGGGCTAATGGAGGCTGAAAAAACTCTGGGGGAGAGGAATAGATAGCTGATCCTGGCCAGCAATCTATGAATGCCGGTGTGGTGTCACCGGTGCTCTGCCGAGAAAGTTCCACTTGGCGGATAAGGACCCCCCTCTACTGCGCAGGCGCTGCGCCTGCGCAGTAGGATCCGGCGGAAATAGCCGAAGGGGAATAGGTCCAAATCAGCTGTACACGGCGCCTGTAAGAGGCCCCTCGCGGGCTCGCTCCGCTCGCCACGCTTCGGGCACGGCCTCGCTCCGCTCGGCTCTTTTAGATTCCCCCTCTAGGTCCACTTGGATGGTAGGGAAGGAACCTGGACCCAGAGCGCAGGCGCCGTGTACAGCTGATTGTGGATTTTGAGCTTCGGCTATCTCCGGCGGCTGTTACTAGTTCGTACTGCGCAGGCGCTGCGCCTGCGCAGTACAGGGGGGAACTTATCCGCCGAGGGAACTTATTCGGCAAGACACCGGCTCATTCCCTATGCACTGGTTTGACAGAAGAGGGGCGGGTCTGGATAGCAGTCCTGCCCCTACCCGACATCACACTCTCTTTTTGACAGGTGAAGTCTCTCATTGGGGCTGCACAGTGCACATCCAGCTGACTTGCTAGCCAATCCCTGGCTGTACTGGATGTGCACACTGCTGCAGGTCCTATTGAGAGAAAAATTAGCTTAGCTAAGCATTTATTAATTGGTTTGCGCAAAAGTTATAGCGGAATAGGGGAAAGTTTTATGGCATTTTTATTAGGAAATTTTTTTTTACTAGTAATGGCAGCGATCAGCGATTTTTATTGTGACTGCGACGTTATGGCGGACATGTCGGACATTTTTGACACATTTTTGGGACCATTGTCATTCATACAGCGATCAGTGCGATTAAAAATGCACTGATTACTGTGTAAATGACACTGGCAGTGAAGGGGTTAACCACTAGGGGGTGGGGAGGGGTTAAGTATGTCCTAGGGGAGTGATTCTAACTGTAGGGGGATGGGCTGTGTGTGTCACTACGCTGATCACTGCTCCCGATTACAGGGAGCAGTGATCAGTGACACTTGTCACTAGGCAGAACGGGGAGATGCTGTTTACATCAGCATCTCCCCATTCGTCCTCTCCATGAGGTGATCGCAGGTATCCCTACGGCGATCGAGTCCGCGGAACCCGCGACCAGACTCACGGAGCTCGCAATGGCACGGCGGGGAATTCAAATGGACGTACCTGTAAGCCCATTTGCCCAGCCGTGCCATTCTGCCGACGTACATCGGCGTGCGCCAGTCGGGAAATGGTTAAACTGAATGGGTTGTTTTACAACGTGATCATTTACAATCACTTTAAATCCCCTTTCTTCTCCATTCGGATGCTTGAATTTCAGCAAGTCATCTTCACAATGTCTAGATGCCTAAATGCATTGAGTTGCTGCCATTTGATTGGCTGAATAGCAATTTGTGTTACCAAGCAATTATACAGGTGTACCTAATAAAGTGGCCGGTGAGTATGTAACATTTTTGTTTTTGTGTTTAGATACGCTTTAACGATTACATTATAGATAATTAAAGTGATTGTAAAGTTTCCTTTTTTTTTTAACAAACATTGCTTACCTGCTTTGTGCAGTAGTTTTGCACAGAGCAGCCCCGATCCTCTTCTTCTCGGGTCCCCTGCTGGCGCTCCTGGCTCCTCCCCCTTTACCCCATAGCATGTGGCTTAGTCAAGGGGGCACTGGTGCATGCTCACTCCCGAGCCCTGCTTCATGAGTCCATAAGACACACAGAGCCACAGCTTGGCCTGACCCTGCTCTCTCCTTGTTGGCTCATTGGCTGATACACAGTAGTGGGAGCCAATGTATCAGCCAATGAGGAGAGAAA